>JAVJIF010031421.1:25000-422797 GCA_038442645.1 Agave tequilana | reverse complement strand
TGAACCTTGAATGCTTTAACGAGTCTGTTTTCACTGTAGCAATGGTCTACTTAGCAGCGGTGGTGCTATAGCAGATTACTGTAGTGGGTATTGTAGCGAGTTACTGTAGCGGGGTACTGTAGCAGGTTACTGTAGCAACATTATTTTTCTGAATTTTTTGTTTTTTATTGGAAATGAAGAAGAGATATGAGACTAATTTATTTAGGGTTTTGAAGAGAGATTGAGGAAAATATAATTAGGGTTGGAAGAGGAGAAAGAGAAGAGAAATGGGATAGGCTAGTTAGGATTTCACACCACTAATTTAGGATTTCTCTAGAGTTTCACACATAAAGAGAGAGAATTGAGAGAGATCACACTCACACAAATTTGAGAAAAAATCTTTCATAATAATTCATTGTCTTTATTGTTTGATACAAGAGACCTTTATATAGGCTTTTATAAAATTTGAATACAACTCAAACTAAAACTCCTATCAAAATAAAATTACAATTCTTAAAATAAACTAAACTCCTAATAAAAATACAACTTCAAATAAGAAAACTCAAATAAAGAAACTAAAATTATATAGAGTCCTATTACTACTGAGAAACTGGAACAATGCGTCTTCTCTACTGGTGATACACGTATCATACACGTGGCTTGATGTCCGCATTCTCCCCATATTGGAGAGAACTCGACGTCGAGTTAGAAATGAAGTGTTTTCATACTGCTTCAAAATTTCATGATTTATCTTCGGCAGTTCACTTCGGTCTAGCCATGTATCATCAATTGTGACTTTTCTGTTCAAATCAGATATTTTTGAATCCCACCAACTTGGGTGGCGATAATTTTATCATCTAAGAATTTACCACTTGACATGGTGTATAGGGTAAAATATCTGGTAGTGGTGAAAGGAATGGGCTCTTGAAAATAAGCTCATGAGAAGGCTCATCAACAAGTGAGATAATATTTATAAGACCTTTATAATCTAATAAGTAGTCAATATTGAAAGTATAACTGATGTCAAAATCTATAAGAAGATCTAAAACATAAATATCATCATTCAGATTCATCAAGATTTGAAATGGATCAGAACTACAAGCATGCAACTTTTGAAAACATGGCCAACATTAAAGTATTTAATCTATTCTTATCATCAGCTCATATCCCACGATTGGTGTTATTATGTGCAATTTCATCACTGATCTCTGTGGTTTGTTGTGCATGTGTGATACAAAAAATGATGTAGATGATAATGCAGACTCAATGACTTGATACTGATCGGCTACGGGGGATAAGATTTGTGAATAATTTTAATTTAGTACCTAACATACACATAAAGAATAGGGTATGGTGTCAGCAGTAGGGGAGGAAGGGTTGGTGACTAAAACAAGTAATGAAGGCAGGGGCGGTAGTAGAGGAGGCGGAGAAGATGGTGTTGGCAGTAAAGCCGAGAAGGAAAGGATGGTGACAGTAAACTCCTTATCATAGGAGCGACTTTTAGAGAAATAGTACTACTATCAGGCTTAGATGCTTCAATGAAAACTCTGTCATTGATGACAATCTTAAATGGGCTTGGACAATGGCAGTAACATGCCCATAACCTTGGCATTTGTAACACTTAGTCGTGGGACAATTTTGAAAAAAAAATTCAGTGTTCTTACTTTTATTGTTATCAGACTTTTCTTTGACTTCGTTAACTATAGAAATCACACAAGGAACACTGGTTTTCGAGTTTTGATTGGAAGAATTCATGCGGAGTAGGTTATCAATTTTAGCCATAATATCATCAAGTGTTGGTTGAGACTCATTGAGTTGGTCGAGGGAGTGAATTTGGCCAGTGCAGATGAAAGTGTATTAAACCTATGGGGTTGAACAAATGGGAGAGGTCTAGACTTGTAAAAATATAGTGGCACGGGTTTAGTGATGAGTTTCTCTTTCATATATTCTCAAATCTCAATCAGTCATTGAGTTCGGGTTATCCTGTCTCTTTCCAAATCTGTCCAGTTTGGCTAGCTTGTCCAGTCAGTTTTGTGATAACGAACTTGACTTCTCAGCTTTAGAAAGAAGGTATCGGTATAAGTACATGTCTATACTTTCTAACCATTTAAAAAAAACTTGAAGATCCCTTAAATAACCAGAATAATCCGACGACCATCAAAAATTGATACGTCCATGGTGTTGGCGTGAAATTTGTAATTTTTTTATTTTATATTTTTAAATGCAAAAAAGCAGTAAAGTTTCCTAACAAGTACTTACAAGATATGAAAACAAAGAAGTTTTTGAATCTGATATTTTTTTAAATTGTCGGGTCAGTCAAACCCCAATTTTACCAGTCCAATTGGTCAGGTCAACGCAACTCAGGTTGAAGATTTTTCGCACTTAGTGTTCCTTAATTATAGAACCACGTTAGGTACCCTTTCTTGGTTAGACACCAATCGTATGAAATTTCAGAGAAAAACTTACATTTCAAGGTTTCCTAATTTACCCTAATTTTTTAGATTTTAAATATAATTTAACTAGATGCAAGAAACTATGTTTAAATGCTTTATAGATGCAAATCCTACCTAACTGTGCTCTGATACCAAACTGATGTGAAACGTATATGCATGTGTGAAAATTAGTAATAAACACTTAAATTACGCTTCACTAACATGAAACATCGTTGGTAGAAAAGGATTAAAACTAATAATCTGACAAACTACTGATCAAATAACATGCATAAACTAATCAGTATCGATTCAAGAATAAATTAATAATATTATCTACTTTACACATGCAAAAGATTTTACTATCAATAAAGAAAACTATGGTACTAAAAGGAAGCAGATACATATAATCCCACGTTTGTGGACAGCAGTTAAATCGATAAAACTTTAGATATTAAATATCAGACTCGAAATAACTAATTGAGCTTAGAAACGTACCTACTGAGGATCACATGTGACCTCAATGTCCTTGTGATAATTGTAAATGTGTAGAGGTTGTCTCTGCGAATGCAATGCTTCAAACCGTGCGTGATTTGGTCTCTGGATAAGAAAGATACGGTTTGAAAATGAACCTTGAATGTTTTAACAATTCTTTTTCCTGTAGCAGTGGCGGTACTATAGCAGCGGTGGTACTGTAACAGAACCGTAGCAGAATACTATAGCGGGGGGGGGGGTACTGTAGCAGGATACTGTAGCAATATTTTTTTCTGTATTTTTTGTTTTTTTCTATTGGAGATGGAGAAAGAGATATGGGACTAATTTATCTAGGGTTTTGAAAAGAGATTGAGGAAAATAGAATTAGAGTTTGGAAGAGGGAGAAAAAGAAGAGAAAAAGATAGGCTAGTTAGGGTTTTACACCACTAATCTAGAGTTTTTCTAGGGCTTCATACACAAAGAGATATTTGGGAGAGATCACAACTCACAGAAATTTGAGAAAAAACTTTCATAATAATTCATTATTTTTATAGTTTAATACAAGAAGCCTTTATATAGTCTTTTACAAAATTTGAATACAACTCAAACTAAAACTCCTAATCAAATAGAATTATAATTCTAAAATAAAGAAACTAAACTCCTAATAAAAATATAATTCTAAATAAGGAAACTCAAAATAAAGAAACTAAAATTATATAGAGTTCTATTACTACTAAGAACTGGAACAAGACATCTTCTCTACCGGTGATACACGTGCCATACACGTGGCTTGATGTCTGCATCAATGGAATAGCTGAATGTAAGAATAAATACCTTCTTGACTTTGCTAGAAATCTCCTATTTCACAAATAAGTACAAGAAGAATTCTGGGTAATACTGTTTTGACTGTTTGTTACTTGATAAATCGAATGTCATTCTCTGCACTACAAAATAAAATCTCATATTCCGCCATATACCTGGACAAAGATTTTTCTCCCCTATGCCTCCAAAAATATTTGGGTCTCTTTGTTTTATCCATAATCATGGTCCTCATAAAATAAAACTTGATTCCAGGTCTCTTCGAGGGATTTTTCTTAGTTATTCTAAAACTCAGAAAGATTATAAATGTTTTTGTCCATCTTTAGGCAGATATGTCTCGTCGTCCGATGTAACTTTCTTCAAGTCTAAAACAGAGATTTCCACATTTGCTTCTCCCTTAGTGTCAGAGGATGACTATGATTATCTATTCTTTCAGAAAACATTAGTCAATGTGATAAGTCAACATCTGAAAACGTAAGTGGCAAAAATCAACTTTGATTTCAGGATCCGCTTCAAACCTACAATGACGAATCACCCCTCTTCCTGTACCATCGTCAGCCTCAGTACCAAGTCATGCACAAGATCAAGTGAGGTTGTCTGCTCAGTTACCTGGTACTTCTACTTCTGATCTTTCATTGCAATGCGAAAAGAAAAATGTACTTGTACTTAGCATCTTCTCTCAAATTTTGTTTCTTATTCTCATTTATCACTTTCTTTTCATTCATTCATTTCATCTTTAGACTCACACTCGATTCTCAAGAATGTATCAGAAGCACTATCTATTCTAAGTTGGAATCAGGCGATGCAGGAGAAGACTAGATGTCATTTCGTTCTGTCATGATCAAGTATGTGATTGACAGCAAAAAAAGTTCTGCAGAGTAGTTTTTATTGCCCCAATTGTTTCGAAGATACCTATGAGTTTTGCAAGTGTTATGATCGTTCTCAACAATTGGGTCAAGTCACTAGGAGAAACATGATGCCACTATAACTGATTTTGGTAATCGAACTTTTTGATTTGTGAGGCATCAATTCATGAGACCTTTCTCAAATTCTTTTGGGAATTTGTACATCCTAATGGTAGTTGATTATGTGTCCAAATGGATAGAAGTCGTACCATGCAAAGCCAATGACAACAAGATTCTTAAGATTCTCAAAGAAAATATCATCTCACGATTCGGTGCACCACAAGCCATTATAAGTGATAATGGTGTTGGTCCCCGAGATGATGTCAAATGCGGAACTATCTCTGTTGGTAATTATGGATCTAAAAATACCCAAGTCAACACAAAATTAAAACAAGAAGGATTAACGTTAAGCAATAAATAAACTTGCAAAAGAAAATAAATCTCAGAGAATAGACAAACGCAAACACGAGAGATTTATCCTGGTTCGGTCCTTGTGACCTACATCCAGTCCCAAGCCACCCGCTTGAGATTTTCCTTTATCCTTGATTTTGTACACCCAAAATCACAACCATGCACACCACTTGATAAATCCCCTTTACCAAATGTGTACACCTTCTCTACATCCAAGAGAACACCTTCTCTTCCACTAAGAAAATAAACTTCACCTTGTACAACTGCCTCTACACCAAGAAGTCACCCGTGTACAATGATTGCTTTGAGTATTACAACTTTCCTATAAGCCTTGGTATTGTGTATGAACGTGGACAAGGTCTAGTATAGGAGAAACTTCAGAGAACTTCACAATGGAAATGACTTTTGGTGATGAACTGAAGTGGAAAATTCAGTTTTCAGGTTGACAGAATTTTGGCTTTGGAAAACTGAAGATTTGGATTGATGTTTGGCCTTTAGATTAACTACCCTTTATATAGCTGAAGACTAGGGTAAGTTAGGGTAGTTATAGGAGCAATTCAAATGATAGGAACGTTGAAATTCGTTGCACAAAAGACCAGATAACGAAAACTGTCCAACAGTCAGAAACTGCCTATAGTCGACTTGCTTATAGAGTTAGTCGACTAGACTAGGCAATTTTCCTTCTATTAGTCGACTTGGTTTGGGCATTAGTCGACTAGGTCAAGAAACGTTGGACTGACAGTTTTCTGTTTAACTGATTCAAGTCGACTGCAACTAACTGTTAGTCGACTGGACCAGGGATTAGTCGACTAGGGGACAAGGGTTAGTCGACTACACTTTGATATTAGTCGACTATATTGACTGTCAAGTCGACTAATGCAGAAACAGAGAGTTGGGTCTGAATTGACACACAGGATTAGTCGACTTAGGGTTGGGTCAAGTCGACTACACTTTGGGTTAGCCGACTTGAAGAAGGTATTAGTCGACTAATGGACTCTGATATGTGTGTATGTGTCAAGGCTTTTTACAAGCTATTTCATCTTTACAAAATACATCATATCAACTCTCCTTGGGACATCTTGATCATGTAGAACTCTTGATTCGTCATGTGTTAGAGCTCCAAATGAAATGCTCCACAAAGTCTTCATCGAAATATGTTCCAACAAATGGCACACTTTTGCAATCGTTCTTTTGAGGCTTTGATAAAGAAGCCCTCAATCACTCACAAGTTATCTATTCATCATCATCTTCAAACAATTAGGCAAGTTGAAGTGACAAAATATGCAAATCAAGTAAATTTTGGAGAGAACTATAAATCAAAACTGAAAGGATTGGTCCTTAATATTGGTGGATGCCTTATAGGCCTACCGAACTGCTTTCAAGACTAATCTTAGAATATCTCCTTATGGGCTTATATTTAGAAAAGCTTGTTACTTACCTGTTGAATTGGAACATCGAGCCATGTAGGCTATCAAACAATTGAACTTTGACTTAGATATGATTAGAGAATATAGGAAACTCCAACTAAATGAGTTGAAAGAGATTAAGAGTGATACTTATAAAAATGCTAAAATTTACAAGGAGAAACGAAGGTGTTTCACGATAAAATAATTTTGCGAAAGTTTTTTACATCGGGTCAAAAATCTTGTATAATTCTAAGACTTCATCTGTTTTCAGGTAAGCTAAAATTAAGATGGATAGGACCTTTTATTGTGCGAGTTATTTTTTCACGTACGGGGCGGTGGGAAATCAAAAACCCTAAAACAGTGAGATTTTTAAAGTAAATGGACATCTTAAGCCTTTTTGGGGGTTCCAAGCTAATGAAGAGGAAGAGGTCATGGTTCTTCATGAACCTCAATATTTGGACTAAGATAAAGAGTTGTACAAAATGTAAATATTTGTAAATTGTTTTTTTGTTTTAAGATCTTTCTTGTTCTTATATTATTTATATATATCCTACCTTTTAGACCTTTGTCTTAAGGACAATACAAAATTTGGTATGAGGGGAGGTTTCACTTTGATTTTTTTTCCTTTTGTATATATATCTTTTATTTAAAAACATGTTTAATATTCCACAATTAGTCAAGTTAGTAATAAGCAATTTGTGTGATTAATTTCAAAATTCAAAGGTAGAGTTAAAAAGAGAGAAATCTTAAAATCTTAGATTAGACATAAAAACTGAAAATAAACATCTTAAATATGCCTAAGTGAATATGCACCACACTTACACTTATCACACCAGCCCTTAGTCTTGGGATGAAAAGAAATAACTTGAAACACTTCTAAAAAATCATCAAAAAGAAAATCAAAAAGAAATTATTACTAAGTAGCTGGGTATTGGTGCCTCAAAAAACATTAATATTCACGTCGAAAGGTGATGGAAAATAAAAGGCAACCTATATATAATAAGTCTTATTTTGTCGTAGTGGTTACTCGAGTAAGTAAATCCTAGGGGCGCCTCTACACCTAGTGCCCTAAAACCATCTGGTTTGGTAGTCATTGGCTCAAAGCTCGCTGCATGAGTATCCTAGAAAGCCTAAACAAGACACTTATAAAAAGTGTGGCTTTTAAGTAACTTATAAAAAAAGTGTGAAACTTAGAATCAAATCCCAAGATGAAAGACGATCCCACGATCACAATGTGCATAGGATCTAAAACATAAGAAAGATGGGGTGAAGAATAGGATTTGAGTCTTAATAATAGAACGATAGGATTTTTTTGATTTGAGACCACTTATGAACAAAAATTCTTGGATACTTAGAATCTTAGTTACTAATAAGACTAGTTATGGATATTTGTAAATTAAAAATTATTTTTTCTCTTTTCTTTCTTTTTCATTTATCTTTTTATTATTTTTCGTTTCTTCGAATTTTGTGGGTAATTTCATTGCAAACCCTCACGAGACAACACTCATTCATTAGGATAAGCTAGGGGTTTAAAGGCTTGTTGCATGTTCTAAGTGCAATCGTGATTCCTGTGAAAGTGAGCTGGTTTTGTTAGGTTTTGTTTTGCTCAAGTACTAGCAAAAGATAAGTTTGGAGGTATTTGATTGACAGCATTTTGTTACACTTTTATACTCCTATTTATCTACTTTTTATTCATAATAATGTCACTCGAAATATTTTCTGTGTTTTTGTGTAGAAGTTAGGTTTGAATAGAAAATCAAAGAAATGAAGCCCCAAAGATGAACTTTTTCAAGCCCAAACCGCAAAACCCAACACATCTACTCAGATCCAGATTTGCGTGAGAGCAAATCAAGTAGATTAAAGCAAAACAAGTCAAAAATTATGAAGAATAAAGTTATTAAGTAAATGAAGTCAGATTGTGCAAGATTTTCACCATATTATTTGGATCTTCTGTACCCCTCTCCTTCAGCTATAAAAGGAGAGGAATTTTAGGGTTAGAAGGATACCATATTTTATAGAAAAATTGCAGAAATTCTTGGAGTTTCTTACTTTTCTTCAAGGTCCAAATGTTGTTCTTCAAGTTTATGTTTGTAAGTTCTTTTAATTAATAAAAGTCTTTATTTTTAGTTGATCAATTTTGTTCTTTCATGAATTCATTTTGCTATTGTATTTATATTGTTCTTGATCTAATTATGAGTAGCTAAATCTTAGAAAGTATCTAAGTTAGATGAAACTAGATCAGCAACTTGTTAACTCATTTAGATCTCTTTATTTTGTGCTTCAATGAAAATAAGCACAAGATTATGTTAGGTTTAAAATAAGATAATTATTAGATAATCAAAACTTTGATAGATTATATATTGTTAAATAATATTTATGTTTAAGATTGAAATCTAGACTTATCATATTTAGATATAATTAATTTTGATTTATATTTCTTATAATTGTTGATTTAATCTAAATTGATAGTTCTTACATAATCATGTATAACTTATGCTTTAAGAAAATAAATTGATATAGTAGTGATTCTTAGAGAGATCTAATTAGCTTTCATATTATTAATTTAGTGAATTCCTACCTAGAAGCTCGTTCTTTCTGAAATTGTTAGAAGTCTTTAAAACAACAAACATCTCTCTTTATTCCTCAGTTCGTCTACTAAATAAGATTATTAAACTAGAGATAACTATATTTCTTGAGGATTCGACCCGCAAAGTAGTACGATTAGATACCGTATGCTTGCGATAACATATTAAATTCACATCAGTAGCCAATGCCGCCTTTGATCTGCTTAATGACACATCCTATCAACTTTGTGCAAGAGTTTATGAGGAAGATGTGAATTGGCCAATAATTTTCCTGATGTTCAGTCAACAATCATATAGACAATCTAACTGGTCGAACAATCAACAAATGCATGTCCTTCAGGCTTTAAATCTATTTGATATTTCGAATATAGATTATGCAAGTCAATGGCTGTAATCATGGGATGTACATAGGGTTTTAGGCCAGCAGTAAATCAGTTAGCGCCACGGCCTCATTTCCATTTGGATCCGGCCTAGAGCCCAGGATCCCCAATTCACGGCACACCTATCGGCCAGCATGTTAGTTTGTGTAGCACCATAGGCTCCTATCATGGAACCGTCTCGTGTGTGACACACGTGTCAGGTGTACTTTTAGAGTTTTTTACGTGTCCGGGTCTCATGTTTATATCAGTGTGGTCATGTCCGTGCAACAAATATGCGCCATCGCACCACCTCTAATTAGCATTTTTGAACCACAAGAAGGTCACATATCTCAACTATAGTTAGCAGTGGAACAACTTTAGTTGAGTCACATGGTCCAAAGTTCATTGATGGCTAATTTGCCATCACTACGGTTAAGGTGAATATCCATGTTAGGTGAATGTGCCTCCACATTTTAGGGCTCACGGCATTTTGATGCATGACAAGTTTATCTATCTGCTCAATTTTCTTAGGGAATAGCAAAAGAAAACAACAAACTGAACAGCAAATGGAAAAATCAAATTGAACAAGAATCCAATCCCTACCACAACATCATGAATGGAGGCCGTCAACCCGCCATCGGAACCCCATGAGCCGGCGGTCTGCATCCGGCACAGCCACCATCCTCTCAAACAACTCCTCGAACCCAACCCCCTCGAAAAGCCCTCAGCTGGGTCGCCATTGTTCTATTTCAAGAACTTCTCGCGGCAGAAGACGGAGACGACGACGGAGCTGTGGGCGACGGCGGTCCTGAGCTTGTCGATGTTGACGGCATCGGGTCGGCCGTCGGAGGAGAGGGCGGCGTAGCGGTGGCAGGAGAAGTTGGAGGAGAAAAGGAGGTGCTGGAGGTGGTGGGGGTTGAGGTGAGATGGGTTGGTTGAGATGGAGATTGGTGGTGTTTTGGGTCTTTTCTCTTGGGGTTCTTGATCTTGTGGTTGGGGTTTGGGGTTGGGGTCGAAGAGGAGATGGGGAAGGGGAGGATGGAGATGGCCATTGCAGAGGAGAGCGGGGGTTGGGTCTAAGGGAAGAGTGACATGGGTTGTTCTTGGATGGGGACAAAGACGACAATGTTGTTGGCATTTCCATTTTTTTCTTAGTGTAATGTTTTTCTTTTTTTTTTTTTCTTTTCTTTTTTGGATTTCCTTTTCCTTCTTTTGTTTCTTTTGAGGAGAAATGCATATTTTGTTTTTTTTATTTTTTATTATCTGTTTGTTTGTTTTTTTAACTAAAAGTTATAACTAGTTATAAATTTGACACTTTCTTCTCACAATTGATCATGCATTCTTACCAATGAGCCAAAAGCCAAGACCAACTTTGCACTAATAGAAAGCATGAAATAGAGGTGTTAATCGGTCAGTTTGTGGTTTTATTGTACTTTTGATATCTCATATTTGAAACGGCGGGTCATAAAAGGTTTGAAACTTATTCATCGGGTTTGGGTGGGTTCAGATTTGAGGTAGGATTTTAACGTATTGGAAATATCGAGTGTGTTAGACAGCTCCTCTTCAAAATTTGAATATTACCTTTTATTTTGAGTGATCAAATATTACTTAGTACCTCTGTAGTCCATCTGACATATTATCAAGCAGTGTGCTTGGGTGATCTATCAGTCCAAGAAGGTATTTCTCTCATTTGATGGGTGATTACCAACAACAATCCTCACAAGACAATGACAGTCCCCGTTTCAGTTTGAAACATTTGAGTTTTGATCTCCTTCGGAATTTTCTCAAATTCTTGTGTCTTCACTTTGTAATACACTTTCGGGTGTTTATTTTGATTGATATGTGAAAGATATAGGCCTACAATGTTTTGTACCAAAAAAAAAAAAAACTATGTTAGGGGGTATTGGATACCTTCTCTTAAGATAAAAATTACTATATTTGTAAAAAAAATGATGATTTATTCATGTAAATCTATTCTAAAGTCTTGTGATATATTTTTCTAATTTTAGAAATGTCTAGTTAACTTGAGATACTTCAGATGTGATAATTTTTTATTTTATAATCATTCATTTAAAGATTAATATCATAGATAATAAGAATGTTAAATGTATTATTATCAAGCTGCAATCTATTTTGATGATAGTAATTCACACACATGATTTGCTTTTCACAAGATTTGCTCCACAATTCTACGCGCCTGAAAAAGAAATTGCTCACAATTTAGAATGGCTTGATTAGTCAACTTGCCATGTGGATTAGACTACTAATCTCTTTCATTAATTGACTTATAAAATCTATAAGTCGACTCATGTATAATACTCCTTTTCTGTATTCTGTCTAGTCGACCGGTTTGCACATTAGTCAATTTATAATTCTTATAAGTCGACTGGACTGCTCCATCTTGATCTGTTTCTTCTTTTTCAAGTTATCGTCTTCTCCAATCGGATTGGATCTTCTTGAACCATCATCTCCTCTTGAAACAAAGCAAAATCCTAACAATCTCTACCTTGACTTACTTTCCAAGCCTTTAGCAAAACACCTTGAGATTTTGAATTACAATCTTGATTCTTTCCTTGATTTAATCATAACTTGAAGCCTTAAACTCTTGCCCCCTCTTCATAGGGCCTTTGGATGATTTCTGTCATAGCTTGGGTCACCTCGGGCCTCGTCCGAATGCACCCTTTCTCTTTCCTGCAACACTTTGACCCGCTTCATGTCCCATCACAATCTTTCTTGAAGCTTCACCTCGCGATGGGCTCACTTCCAAGCTTATCAATGAAACTCCATCTTGAACGGAGTTTTCTTCCTTCAGTTTGTATAACCCTTCACACTTTTCTCTCTTCCAGGATTGCCCTGTCTTCTTAGCTAAATGTAACAATGCCTTATTGCATTTGGATGCGGCATCTTTCTTCGTCTAGTATTTCTATGAATATTAAATTGTATTGTGCCTCTGGAACATATCAGACCGCCTTCAGAGCACGCACTGTCCCATCTCGTTCTGTAACTTTAATTCTCTCAGTGCCAATGACCTCGCAAGCCGAGCCATCCACCATCTTGATGGTCCTTTCCTTCTTTGCAACTAAGGAGTTGAGCAGCTCTTCTAGGAAATACATGAGCCATACTACTATAATCAAATATTTAGCCTTTACCTTAAAAGGTGTTGTCTTCAACATAAGAAATACTTTGTTGTCAACACCGCTTGCTACGTCTTCCTCCGCAACTTGCTCCTTCTTCAACCACTCTTGTCGATGCTTGTAGTCATTCTTTCAAATCTTTCTTGTGACAAAAGTGACATGCCTTTGACAAGCCCGTACCTTTCTTTCCTTCTTCTCTTCCTTTCCTTCTCGTGACCACCAAACCCAATCCTTTCATGGTTCTCTTGATTTGGCATTGTCCTGATCTCTTTAGATTAGAGAGTTGATATGACCTCCTCTAAGATGAGAGTTTTCTTACCATAGATTATGGTGGTGAGGATAGATCGTATGACTCTGGAAGCGAACTGAGAAATATCAATGTCTTGTCCTCGTCGATCTTGACATCAACAGTTAGAAGCTCGCTAATAACATTGTTGAAAAATTTAGATGCTCTAACACTGCGTCCCTTCCTTCATGCATAGCCCATATAATTGTTTCTTATGATATTGATAGGTAGTCAAAAGTGCATATTTATCATCATATTTATCATCATATTTCCCTACTTATTCTTTTATAAAGCATTGTTAAGTAACGTTTTATTGTTTAGTATTGTGCAGGCTTGAATAATTAAAGAATAAATAAATGAAGCCTAATTGAAGGCCAAAATCCCAAAAAGCCCACAAGCCCATATGCAAGATTTATTTTAGTAATTTAGAAGCTTCTATCTTATCCAACCTAATCTAAACTTGGATTTTAAATTATTAATTTAAATCTAGGGAAGAGGAGGGAGATAAAGTAGGACTCCTAATTGCTACTCAAATCAAGAGGAGAAGAAGGATAGAATAAGATGGATTCTTATCCTAATTAAAATCAGAGGTGGACTTTTACTTGAACCTGGCTGCTTGCACTACAAGATAAAAATAAAGGGGAGAAAATCTGAATTTAATTCGGATTCAGACTGAACACTCTTTAGTGTTTCAATCATAACGTTCTCTATAGAAACGCAAATTTGATTTAAAGATGTTCCAGAAAGAAGACTTGAAGGACTACAACTCTTATGTTGACCACACTTTCCAATTCAGCCATATGATAAGCCATATTCAGTGATTAACACGATAACAAGTTGCAGGTCAGAATTGAATTTCTACGGATAAGTCAAAACAAGTTTGAAGATAAGAGGAGAATTCAAATTTAGAAATACTTTGCTCCTCCTATCTTCATACGCTTCTTATCCCTCTGGTTTTCTCCTATAAATACCCCTGCAAAGCAACAGAGGAAGGGCAGATCTCAGAAGCTTAAGTCTAGGGTTTGCTTTAGATCCTCTTGCTTTCCGAATTTATTTGTATTTTTTTAATTCTTTTTACTTTGAAGAAGAGTTGAAGAGAGGAGAAGACTTTGTACTGAGTTGGTGACAGACTTAATAAAAGGTCATATTTTTTCTTTCAATTTCTTTGCTTTTTTTAATTTGTGTTTCTTTTATTTTAGTTTCATCTATTTTATGCAATCTTTAAATACCATGCTAAATTCAACTATAATTATGTGTAATTAATTCCTTAGTAACTTGATAATCTCTCCACTAACTAAAACCTAGATCTATGAAGATAAGTTGATTGAACTCTATGCATGTTAAAACCCTAGGGTAAGTAAATAATTCTTGAAGACTAGTCATGAATTGAGTTAAACTAAGTTTGGGGTATACTATTTAATAATTATTCTTGGTTTATACTTGGATGTTTTGATGGTTTAACATTAAGACTGATTTTCTTAAACTATACTTTGGGACTTTGATAAACCAATGCTTAGTTTCATCTAGTGTATTGCCAACAGGGTTTAATCTCTTTCTTATTTTTCTTTCTTGGATTTGAAGCAATAATCTAGGTTTATCTTTATAAGTTCAACATGATATTTATTCTTGATAGACTAGCGTTTGGTTGTGGTAGATGATTAGTTGGCTATGCTTGTTCCTTCTACTTAAAATATTTGCTTACAATTATAATTTCTTCTTTTACAAGTTAATTGTTAAAAATTCGTTCTGAAAAGCTTCTATCGCATCCTTCCATGTGGATCGACCCGTCTAGCCCTTACTATATGGTTACATTGAGACGAGATTAAGACTTTCTAATTTTAACTTGTTGGCACAAAGGCCCATCACTCTAGTTTTAATGATGATTAACTCATGTAGTTTTAGTACTAATGATCTTGTGTTTAATTAGTCTCAGATTTATGATCAAGATCTTAGTTGGTGTTTAGCTTCAACAAAGTATTTAAAGTCAAGTTTTGGAGCTAACACGGTTTGATTCAAGAGCTTGTGCATCAAGACCACATCAAGTACTCAAGAGGAGTCTAGCTCGTTGGATCAAGTTTGGACTAAGTCAAGAAGGAGAAGAAGACTTCAAGTGAAGACTTCAAGAGAAGACTTGAGTCTGGATTTATTTTTGTAAAGATTTTATTTTTAGATAAAATGTAAATGATAGAATAGTTGGTGGATTGCTCAAGTACATATACACACACACTCAAGATTTATTTGTGTTTTCATAAAAGACTTTTCACTTTAGAAAAGAGTTTTTATCTTGAAAAAATACCAGTTTGGTTTTTGGAATTCAAAGTATACATGTCTTTAAACAAAACCATTTTAGTGCTTATTGTCAAAAACATAGATATTTCATCATTTATGTGTAGTGGATCATATTCATACACTTTATGCTTTAAAGAGTTTAAAATATCTTATTTTTGTATTTGGAGAAGTTTTGGAAAAATGCAGATTTTGTTTTTAGCCAAATTTTTAAGTTACAAAAATAGTTCAAAATGTTTGTAACATGGTTTGATTTTAATCAAACATGTTTGTATATCAAAATATAATGCTAAACTTATTTTTATAGATTTTTAGAGGATTTATGGGATTTTACTTTAAATATAAAACCAAGTTTTTAAATCCTAAAAAATTATTTTCTGGCTTCTGCCGGTCGGCAGGGCCGGTCGACCGAGCCAGGAGTCGGTCGACTGACGTGCATAGACGTGCACACCAGTCTGGCTGGAGGGCCGGTCAACCGGCCCGGTTGACCGTCCAGAGAGCTCTGCTCTCTAGAAAGCCCCGGTCGACCGAGCCAGTCGACCGACAGAGAGTTCTACTCTCTGTTCCACTCGGTCGACCGTCCAGGAAAGCCTCGGTCGACCGAGTCGGTCAACCGGTAGAGAGTTCTGCTCTCTATTCCAGGCCACGGTCGACCGGGCCGGTCGACCGAGGCTTCAACGGTCAGATTTCTGACCGTTGGCGGTCGACCGGGCCGGTTACCGACAGCCGTCCAGGCTGTTGTTTTGGCCTCAACGGCTAGTTTTTCCTAGCCTATAAAGGGGATACTTATGGACTGTTTTGTATAAGATTTGAAGTGGATTTTTGCACTAGTTTTTCTTACTCTATTAAGATGTTTTCTCCACTTGTTTTAGAGCCAAATACTTCCATTCAAAAGGAGAGTTTATCAAGAGTTTTCAAAAGTGATTTTCTTGTATTTTCCACCACAAATTCAATCCTTGTTTTTCTCAAAACACTTGATCTTTCCATTGCTATATCTACCTATAGGAGAGTTGTTGTGAGATTGTTTTTAGGTGATCAAGTGTTTAGATCACCAAGAGATCTTTCTTGTATTTGAGGGGCGAACTTGCGGGTTCGCGTTGTTTCGGGTTCTAGTGAGAACTCGGTGTAGAGGTGTGGCCTCGGCAAGCTTGCGTGCTTGCGTGTGTTTGTTCTTACGGGAACAAGTGAAGGGACTAGAGAGTCCAAGAGTTCTAGTGGGAACTCCTTGTAGGTGTTGCGGCACCGAGTGATCCGGTGGGATCGATTTTAGTAGAAATCCTTCATAGTGTTGAAGGCGGGGACGTAGAGCAAGTGTGCTCGAACCTCGAAATAATTCTCCCGTGTTTGCGATTACTCTCTATCTTTTACTTGTGTTTATATCTTGCATGCTTATATTGTCTTTATCTTTATATGCTTGATATACCTTGTGCTATATTGTTATATGCTTGGGAATTGTTTGCTCATACTTGTATTCAACCAAGAGAGCCAAAGCGGCACCTCAACTCTTATCTAGAGGAATCTTGAGGAGTTAGTCCAGAGCCCTTCACGGGGAATCCGGCTACACTCTTGTGTTATACTTGGTGTGTTGTGCATAATAGTTTTAGTTTGCATTAATAGTTTTAATTCCGCATTAGTTGACCATTAGATTAGCTAGTCACCTATTCACCCCCTCTAGGTGATTTCAATTGGTATTAGAGCTAAGTGCTCTTGATTTGGGTCAACAACCTTGAGTTAAAGATCCTCATTTATAGCTAATCACAATATTTGTACACACTATGAATTTCATGTCATCTCACACTTTTGACATTCTTAACATCCAAACTTGGAAGGTTAAGATGTCTTTGCACTTCAAAGCCCTAGGCATTCATATTTATTTGCCACTACTACATATTCTTATTGTTTAAATGGCAAAAATTTAGAGGCTAATGCAAAAGCCATTCATGCTTTGAAGAGTACCCTAAATAATGATTATTTATGTAGGGTTGCTAACATTGACTTGGCTTTTATAATATGGAACACAATACTCTCCCTTGGCGAACAAGAACAATACTATGCGGGGAGCGACTCGGATGTTGGAAGTGAAGCTTCCAACATGTGCTATATGGTCTAAGGGGATAACCCCCTTGAGGTAAACACCGAATCCGAGTTAGAAGAGGATGTTGATATGCCATATGATGAACTTGCATCTTTTTGTCAACAACTCCTAGAAAAATATGACATGCATAAAAAGGAAACAAGAAAATAAAATAAATTTGATTGCATGTTAAAAGAAAAAGATTCTTTTCAAACTAAATTTGAAAATATTTCAAAAGAAAATGAATATTTGAAAAATGAAAATATTTCCTTGCTTTCTAAATTGAATGATATGTGTGAAGGAAATAATGATTTGAAAAATAAAATTGTTTTAGTGGAAAAACAAAAGAAGTTGCCTTGAATGAAAACAACTCTTTAAAAAGAAAAATTGTTGAAAAAGAAAAAGTTAATGTTTCTAAAAAGAAAAGTTTGTTGATCATGCTTTTCATGCCACAACTATTGATAAAATGAAGTTAAATTTTTGAAAAATAAAATAGATTGTTTGAGCTCAACTTTGAGCGATTGTGCATTTAACCACAATAGATTGGAATCCTTGTTTCAAAAGAAACAAGCTCCACATGTTTATGCACATCACCCACATCATGCATATGCACACTTTGCACGTCATGATCACACTCATATGCATCCTAGAGTGTACAAGTATACACATTGCGGCCGCAAAGGCCATTTAGCAAAATTTTGTTAAGATAGAGTAAATCCTTTAAATTTTGCTAACAAGAGGTTTGGGTTCCTTACAATGCTAACCCTCATGGACCCAAAAGAAAATGGGTACCAAAGTCCCCACCTTTTGTATTTGATGTAGGTGCGGGCTCTCACACGACGTGAGAGATTTGGTGCCTTAATGGTGGATGCACATGGACTTGATGGACATACATTTGATGCACCGCTATCAAGGAGGTTTGGTGAGACGACCACCATGTTTTGGAGTCTTGGAGTATAGTTCTTTGTTTTGGTAACTATCTCTAAACTTCTATTTAGTTTACATGCATTTATGATTGATGATTTTTAGCATGTTTTAGTGTTTGTTAAAATAAGTATGTTTTATGTTTTATGCTTCATGTGGTAAATACTAGTTTAGATGTAGTTTTTATCAAAACTTGTGTGTATACGTGTACAAGTAGTGAGCAACATTTGATTCATATACGTTTGTACTTCATTATTCATTTGTACTCACAACATGGACATGTATAGCCTAGTTTTGATGATTCCCTCATTTCACTTGTTTTGCCTATTTAAATGTTTTTACTTTATGTATATGCAATTTTTTTTCAAATCTAATAAATATACATGTATACCCCTTGAGTCATTTGCCTTCATGCAATTTATATTATGGACTCTTTTTATGTTTGAGATATGTATGCATATTATTAATTTTGGATAAAAACATACATATACTAGAAGTTTGTTTTTAGATGAAAAATGAATTTTTATGATTTTCATCTTTATATGAAAAATGAATTTTCATGTTTTTCACTTGTTTGATTAAATGATATTTATTTTGAGCTTCATTGATTATCTCCATGGAATATGCTAATTACATGATTCTTGTATACTCACATTTTATTTGTTTATTTATGACTTTGTTTCATGATTATTTTTGAGCCTTATAGATTTCGAGTGTCAACCTTTATGTATTTAGTATGTTTCATGATAGACATATGATTTGATTTCATATTTTGAAGGATCTTTAACTAGTTTTTCAAAATTAATTTAACTAGTTATTTTTTCTTCATTTGGTAGTGTTTTCACAATAAAATATTTTTAAACTCTAGTTTTTGAAAACCCTACCAACCCCGTTAAGGGAGGACGGATGGGCGAGCATGCCTTGTATGCCCTATTGAAAATCTTTTATCTTGTGCATGTATAGGGTGGTTGGTTATGAGTTATACACTTGTTTCACATCATATTTTTAATTGGTATCACAATTGATATTTTTTGTATACTCATAATTTGTTTCTTTATATGTATGCTTCATTTCAAATAATATCAATTTCCATTGGTATTTTCTTTTCATACATATATATGATTTATTTGTGCTTGATTTACAAGATATTTACATGTTTAAGGCACAAAGTATGTTTATGCTAAGCTTAATTCAAATCTTGATTTTCAATTGATATCTCAATTGGTATTTTTAACAAGCTTATGCATTATTTTCAATTGGTATTTTATTGATATCATAATTTACAATATACTTCAATTGGTGTCTATTTATTTCAATTGGTATCCATATATTTCATTTGGTATCAATATGTTTCAATTTCCAATTGGGTTTAAATTTCATTTAGTATCAATATATTTACCTACTTGGTATCAAAATTTATCATGTTTTTTCATTGGTATCAAAATATAATGTAAATTTAAATTGGTATCAAAATATTTTCTTTCATTGGTATCAAAATGCAAAAATGTTTCGATTTCAATTTTCAATTTCATTTTGGTATCACAAATGTTTCTATTTAATATGGTATCTATATCTTGTGATATCTTGATTTGTTGATTTAAGAAAAAATTCAAAATTTATATGTTTTAGTTACAATTGGTTTCTTTTAAAATTTTTTTTTGTTTATTTACAAAGATATCTCAAAATGTGTTATATTACCTTGAGTAAATTTCAAAATTTGTTTTAAGTAATTATTAAAAAATTTGATTTAAAAAAAATTGTTTTGATATGTATTGCCTATATACAAGAGGAGTTTAACATCTCTTCTACATATAGATTCATGTTGAGTGTATCTTATAATGAGGAGGTTGACAACTCTTCTTTATGCGATACACGTGTGTAGGAGGAGCTTCACATCTCCTCTTATGCATTGCATATTATGCGTTATGTGAATTAGAGATTGTCATCCCTTCTTCATGTAATGCATGTATGTAGAGAAGTTTACTTAGCGTCTTTCTCTTCATGAATGTATATCGCATATATCTCTTTATTGGTTGATTTGATTTCACCCCTTTATTGATTTTTTTGTTTCTAACAAAAAGGGGAGAACATTGTTTTGTGTTTACTTTAACCCCTTTGTTGATGATTGACAAAAAGGGGAGAAAGATTTTGAGTTTATATATGCATATTTGTGTTTTTGCATATATTGAGTTTATGCATCTTGTGTTTTAGAATATGGAGAATGTTTTTGAAAGTTTAAACAAAAAGGGGGAGAAATTTTTTGAAAAAGGATTATAGATTTAGTTTTTTGTCTCTCACCTTGTTGATCCATGTTTAGTTGTTTAGTTTAATGTACTTCATTGTCATATCTTATTGCTTATTTGTTATGCATGAGTTAAGGGGGAGCTTCCTTGAAGCTTTACTTTAATCCGTGCATATATAACTCTATAAGTTTTGTCATCATTAAAAAGGGGGAGATTGTAGGCCCAAAGGCCCATCACTCTAGTTTTGATGATGATTAACTCATGTAGTTATAGTACTAATGATCTTGTGTTTAATTAGTCTCAGATTTATGATCAAGATCTTAGTTGGTGTTTAGCTTCAACAAAGGATTTAAAGTCAAGTTTTGGAGCTAACACGGTTTGATTCAAGAGCTTGTGCATCAAGACCACATCAAGTACTCAAGAGGAGTCTAGCTCGTTGGATCAAGTTTGGACCAAGTAAAGAAGGAGAAGAAGACTTCAAGAGAAGACTTGAGTTTAGTTTGTTTTTGTTAAGATTTTGTTTTTAGATAAAATGTAAAGGATAGAATAGTTGGTGGATTGCTCAAGTACATATACACACACACACACTCAAGAGTTATTTATGTTTTCATAAAAGACTTTTCACTTTGAAAAAGAGTTTTCATCTTGGAAAAACACCGGTTTGATTTTTGGAATTCAAAGTATACATGTCTTTAAACAAAACCATTTCAGTGCTTATTGTCAAAAACATAGATATTTCATCATTTATGTGTAGTGGATCATATCCATACACTTTATGCTTTAAAAGAGTTTAAAATATCTTATTTTTTGTATTTGGAGAAGTTTTGGAAAAATCTATTTTGGAAAAATACAGATTTTGTTTTTAACCAAAATTTTTAAGTTACAAAATAGTTCAAAATGTTTGTAACATGATTTGATTTTAATCAAACATGTTTGTATATCAAAATATAATACTGAACTTAATTTTGTAGATTTTTAGAGGATTTATGGGATTTTACTTTAAATATAAAACTAAGTTTTTAAATCTTGAAAAATTGTTTTCTGGCTTCTGCCGGTCGACCGAACCAGGAGTCGGTCGATCAACGTGCACAGAACGTGCACGCCAGTCTGGCGGGAGGACCGGTCGACCGACCCGGTCGACCATCCAGAGAGCTCTGCTCTCTGGAAAGCCCCGGTCGACCGAGTCGATCGACCGGCAGAGAGTTCTGCTCTCTGTTCCAGGCCACGGTCGACCGGGCTGGTCGACCGAGACTCCAACGGTCAGATTTCTGACCGGTGGCGGTCGACCGGGCTGGTCGACCGACAGCCGTCCAGGCTGTTGTTTTGGCCCCAACGGCTAGTTTTTTCTAGCCTATAAAAGGGGACACTTAAGGACTGTTTTGTATAAGATTTGAAGTGGATTTTTGCCCAAGTTTTTCCTACTCTATTAGAGGTTTTCTCCACTTGTTTTAGAGCCAAATACTTCCATTCAAAAAGAGAGTTTATCAAGAGTTTTCAAAAGTGATTTTCTTGTATTTTCCACCACAAATTCAATCCTTGTTTTTCTCACAAACACTTGAGCTTTCCATTGCTATATCTACCTTTAGGAGAGTTGTTGTGAGATTGTTTTTAGGTGATCAAGTGTTTAGATCACCAAGAGATCTTTCTTGTATTTGAGGAGGCGGACTTGCGGGTTCGCGTTGTTTCGGGTTCTAGTGAGAACTCGGTGTAGAGGTGTGGCCTCGGCAAGCTTGCGTGCTTGCGTGTGTTTGTTCTTGGGGAACAAGTGAAGGGACTAGAGAGTCCAAGAGTTCTAGTGGGAACTCCTTGTAGGGGTTGAGGTACCGAGTGATCCGGTGGGATCGATTTTAGTGAAAATCCTTCATAGTGTTGAAGGCGGGGACGTAGAGCAAGTGTGCTCGAATCTCGAAACAATTCTCCCGTGTTTGCGATGGCTCTCTCTATCTCTTACTTGTGTTTATATCTTGCATGCTTATATTGTCTTTATCTTTATATGCTTGATATACCTTGTGCTATATTGTTATATGCTTGGGGATTGTTTGCTCACACTTGTATTCAACCAAGAGAGCCAAAGTGGCACCTCAACTCTGAAATCACCTAGAGGGGGGTGAATAGGTGATGGCTATATGAAATGTGGTAATAATGCGGAATTAAAAATTCTACTAACAAATTGCTCAAATTAAAAGACTAGCAATAAACACAATAAGTAGTGCAAGAAATAAAGGAGTTGAGTTTAGAGAAAATTCGAGTAAACACAAACACAAGTATATGTTTCCGAGGTTCGAGCCACGCTCTACGTCCCCGCCTTCACACTTGAAGGATTTCCACTATTGTTGATCCCACCGGATCGCCAATACAAGGACACACTTGTCCTATCTCTTGTGATGCCGCAACACCACCCGGAGCACACTAGCTCGCCTTAAGGCCGATGCCTCTACAACTTCGCTCAAGAAGAAAATGATCACACTTGATCACAAAATAGCTCACTTGCACAATCCTATAACCAATATGTAGATGTAGAAATTTGGGATTGTGTAGTGCAAAATCTAGAGAGAAGTAGAGGAATAGGCTTCAAATGGGTGTTTGGAAATTTTGGCTTTGCTTTTCTAAAATGAAGACTTGAAATTCTTATGAAAATCTCTTGTAAAATGTTTTGGAATTCTTTTTTTATCATGTTGAAGTGACCCACTATTTATAGGGGTTGAAAGACTGAGTAAAACAGTAAGAGAGATTCGTTGGGGTGAGATCCCAACAAAATCTGTCAGAAAAATATAGCTGTTGGAATCTGTCAGACTTTCTGACAGCTGCCGGTCGACCGGCCGGTCGACCGCCAACGGTCATATTTTTGACCGTTGGGGGACAACGGTCGACCGCCCCGGTCGACCCAAACAAACAGAGAGCACTGTAAGTGCCCCGGTCGACCGGAGCGGTCGGCCGACGTATACACATGCACAGCGTGTACGTCGGTCGACCCGGACGGTCGACCGGCTCCTGTCAGTTCTGAAAAATCAGAACTGCAGAAAGCCAGAACTTGGGTCTTTTGGTTTGATCTTATGGTTTGGGGTTTTGGACTTTGTAAAAATAGGAGTATGACCATATATCACTACCCTAACATGTTAAAACATTTTGATAAAAATCTCTTTGATAAAAACTTGTTTTTCCAAAGGTCGGTTTTTCCAAAACTTAAAGTTTCTAAAACAAATTTCCAAAATATGTTATCTCTAAAACTAAGTTGGAAATAGAAATTGTTTTTGAAGCCATGAATCAAACTAAAGTGTGTGTGTGAGTGACAATCCCATAATTCTACTTCTAACATCTAGGTTTTGACAAAGATTCTAAAAGAAAAGCAAAATTACAAATCTTGGACTTTTTCATTGTCTTGATCTTGACTTGGTCTTTTCTTCATGTCTTGATCCCGAAGCTTCCTAATGTGCTTAGCTTGGGAATGCACATCTTTAAGCGGCGTCCAAACTTGTGAGTCTTGATATCGGAGCCATCAAATCAACCTGTTTAACCTGAAATACTTTTAAACAAAATTGTTAAATACATAACTAAATATGGTTTGTTATCATCAAAATATCCAACAAGATATAGGGCTAAATGGCCTTTGGGCCAACAATCTCCCCCTTTTTGATGATGACAAAACATATATAGTTATTACAAATATTTGGGTAGAGACTTCAAATGAAGCTCCCCCTCAACACATGCATATACAAAAATATGCTCAAGCATAGACAAATCTCAAAAAAAAAATGGTGGGTGATAATCCACAACATAATCCACAACACATCCACAACACATATATCCATGCTAGATAAAAATACTCATGTCATAAAATAGAAATGAAACACATGTCCACAAAGCATAACCAACATAAACAAGTACATGTCCACACAAACATAAATACAAGATAGAGATGTCCAACAACAGAAAATACTACAAAAAATATAAGTGCACAAAATATGGAGTCTCTCTCAACAAATAACTCTCCCCCTTTTTGACATCATCAAAAGGGGCAGGTCACTCAGCACCACCAGCAGCATCGTCCCGTGAAGAACCTTCCTCAGCGTCGTCTTCCTCAGACGAACTCTCCTCAGCGTCACCCTCTGCCATGGTCTCATCACCATCATGATCATCATCCTCATGACCGACCTCCTCTGGATCGATACCAGCAACGCCGGGCTGTGGAGGTGGAGCCGCAGTAGGGTCTCTGATAGGAAATGGAGTACCGGAGGATGGAAGAGGACGAGAAATGGTCGTGGAATCTGGACCAAGCATATCGAATTTCGCAAATAATGTCTCAAATTGCGAATCCACGAATCTCATGGAGTTCGCAAAATAAGTCATGTCATTGCGAAATCCCTAGAAGCGCGAGTCCATCTCCGCGCGAAGGGCTGCATCACGCTGCTCCAAATCCGTACGAAAGGCTGCATCTCGCTGCTCAATCCAAGACTGATGCTCCTGGATCTGAGAGCGAATCTCAGAAGATATGAAGGACTGGAACTCAGGTGATAAAGATGGCACAGATGCAGATGAAATCCCTGAGACGGAAGAGGATCCAGGGCCGAAGATGACCTTGGGATATCAGCAGGAGGTGCAGGAGGGTGCTCTTGTGCGTGACGACGCATTTGAGCCTGCATCCTCTTCAAAAGAACGCTGTCTAAATTGATAGCGGGCTGACAGGGAGTCTCAGAGGATAAATCAAAACCTAATCTCTGAAGCAAGTGAGTAATAAGCATTCCATAAGGCAAGTGCCTACCGGACATGCGGATATGGTCAGAGGCCATGTGAGTAGCAATGAGGTGAGGAAATCAATCTTGATGCCTTTCAGAAGGCAATAGATTATGAGAGGAACTGAACCCCTAACATTGCTATACTCACCGGACTTAGGTAAAATGTTGTAGAAAATGAATTTTGCAAGGACTTGGGAGGTGAGGGTAAATTTGTTGACCTCCTCATTCCTTACTAAACCGGGGTTGTCATCCCCGTGAATCAAAGTGGAGGCGGTGAGCGCAGACTCACCGTCCGGATACTCAAAGTCGTGTAGATCAAAAGTATAAACATCCACTCCTCCAGAGGAGAGATGTAGCAAGTCAGCAAATCGTGTTATAGGGATGTCTATATCTCTCCCTAAAACACGTGATCTAACACGATCTCCCTCAAAGGCATAGTTGGCATAGAAATAGTGAACTAGGGATGTGTAGACAGGTTCCCTAATAGTCATAAAATGATGCAAAGAGTTTCTTTGAGGATACGAGGGATGCCTAGGTGTTCAAAATCCTTTAGAATTACACATCTTCCCGAAATGACTTTTTGGAAAGTTGTATGAAACGATTTTCTGCAAGATCGTTCACAAAAGGTCTTTTAGGTGTAGGAGTGGTGGAAGATGAGGGAACTATGCTTTTTCCCTTCTCAGACCTGGATCTCTTTGACATTTTTGGTGAAAAGAGTGATTTTAAGTTGATTTTTAGGGTAGATGGATATGGCTTGATCTAAATAAAAATAAACCTAGAGATCTTTGACAGAGAATTAGATTCTTAAGGCTAGAAAGGAAGATTTGAGCAAAAGATAGATTTTTACCTGAAAATGAGAAACCCTAACCCTAGATCTTGAAATTTCTGAAATTCTGATGATGAGGAAGCCCTGAGACTGAAGATCTATCCCACAAAGAGTGAATCCAACTTGATTTTTGGAGGAATTTGAGAGATTTTGAGTTGGGAGAATTTTTGGAGAAAAGGGGAAGAAAGTCTCGCCGGTTGGGTTGTGAGAGAAGTGAGAGAGAGAGTGAAATAAATAGCAGATTTGGGGCTGAAATCGACGCACGGTCGACCGGGCCGGTCGACCGAAAAAACCCGAGAGCACTGTAATCCAGAGCGGTCGACCGTACCGGTCGACCGTACCGGTCGACCGACAACAGAGAGCAAAAATTTGTTCTCTTTCAGGCAATGGCGGTCAACCGGGGTTAGGGCGGTCGGCCGGCGTTGCCCAAAAAACTATGGACAACTGAGCTCCCCAAAAAATTTAAATAAAACTATTTAACAATTAAATAGGATATATATAACATACAACAATACAACAATGTTTTTTTTTTTAAATCTTCATTAGGTTATCAAGTCAACCAAAATATTCACACAAGATTTTTTTATTAATTTTCATACAAAAACAAAGTTTTAGAGATGTTGAAGCCGAATACCTGGTGAAGGGTTCTGAACTTCATCCTCATGATTCCTCTTGAATGAGTTGAGGTGCGCAATTGCCATCTCTAAGGTATTTGCTTGAATATGAAATTTTTACAAATTTTATTTCTAGTTTTGAAAATACAATGTGTATATATAAATAAGCTAGTCTAGGCATGGCATGTAGACATACAATGGACATGGTATAGAAGACAAGATATTAAAACATGGCATATACACAATCATGATAGGGATGTAAGTTTACACTAGCATATATCAATGTATCATAAAGTAAACTAACAATCCTATACATGTGTATATAAATAACCAAACAAAAAACTTTTAAATGGAGAAGTTACCAAGCATGAGCAATCTCCAAAATAGGTGCCTCCAAGATAGCGATGCAAATGCGATGTGCTCTTTGAGCTTAGTTGCATCCACCACCCGGGCACCGTCTCCCCCTAAGTCTTGGAGGAAGAAGATCCACCTGCATCATCTAAATTTGGTGGGTCTTTTGGTACCCATATCTTTTTGGGTCCTTTAAGATTAGTACCGGGGCGAACCCAAACATATTTATTATGCACATTATTTTTAGCAAAACAAAACTTTTCTAAATGGCCTTTGCGGCCACAATGCGTGCAAATGTAAATTCTACCACTACCATACATGTATGCATGTTTATGTGTGTGTGCATGTTTCCGTGCATGTGCATGGTGAGTGTGTTTCCCTTGGGTTATTCCCTTGGGAAATCTAGATGCAAACTTATTTAAATCAAAAGCACACTTTTTAAGAGTTGAATCTAAAACATCAACTCGTTTTTGAATTTCCAAAAATTCATTTTTGTTACATAATGCAATGGGGATTTTTCCTTTACAAGCTAGTTTGTATTTTTCAAAATCAATTTTTATTTTCTTAAAGGCACAAGATAAATCATTTTTCTCTTTTTCAATAATATTAATTTTATCTTTTAAAGACTCATTTTCCCTTTTTAACTTTTTATTATGAGATTGAGAAATCTCATACCTATGTTGAAGTTCTTCAAAAAATTGGGCTAATTCATCCATAGTTAGCTCATCATCATCTATTGAGTTTTCGTTTGTTACCTTTGATGCATCCTCCCCATGTGCCATGAAGCACATGTGTGCGGCGTCGTTTTCCTCCTCGGATTCTGACTCCGTGTCATCCCATGTTGCTACCATAGCCTTTTTCTTCTTTGGGGCATTCTTGGAGTGATTGCTTGAAGTGCGGGGCAATCGGCGATAAGATGTCCGATCTTCTTGCAATGGAAGCAAGGACCGGGTTCTCTCTTTTCTTCTCAAATCTTCCTTGAGGTCTCCCTCTTCGGAGTTGCTTTGCCGTCCCTTCTTATAGAACATCTTGCCCACCTTCCGGATGAGCATGGCGAAGTCCTCATCGCAATCCTCCAATGAGTCATCCTCTTCAAGAATGGTTGGAGTGGCTTTGAAGGCAAGTGCTTTCTTCTTGGTGCCTCCCTTTCTTCTCGAACCTTCATTTCCATCTCATGTGTTTTGAGATTTCCAATGAAACCGGAGAAGTCCATCTCCTCCCGATCGTTGAGCTCCTTGAGGGGAGTAGCCTTCACTTCCCAAGATTTGGGAAGAACCCGAATGACCTTCCGAATCTTTTGGTCATTATCGATTGCGTCACCTAGAGAAGATAAAGCATTAGTAATCTTGGTGAAACGCGTGAGCATGTCATCAATGCTCTCATTATCAAACATATAAAAATTCTCATATTGAGAACGCAACAAGTCAATCTTAGATCTTTTGACTTGTGACGTTCCTTCATGAGTCACAATTAAAATATTCCAAACTTCAAATGCGGATTTGCAATTGATGATGCGTGCTAGGTCATCCTCATTTAGAGCTTGGGTCAAGGCATATTGGGCTCTAGCATTTGCCTCATAGTCCTTGGTGGTATCCTCGGACCATGAACTCTCATCGGTGAGGGGTTCAACAAATTCTTTTGTAATGAACCTAGCAACCCTAACTCCTAGGGACTTAAGGAAGAGGTCATCTTGACCTTCCATATGGGAAAGTTCAAGCCATCAAACTTAGGTGGGGACTTGATGCTAGAAAAGTTAAGTGATGCCATGGATGAGTAATATAAAGCACAATAAATGAAAAATGCAAATAATATAGCAAATAGCAAGGATCTCCCTAAGTGGTTAAACCAAATTGTAGGGTTAGTCTGATACCAATTGAAATCACCTAGAGGGGGGGTGAATAGGTGATGGCTATATGAAATGTGGCAATAATGCGGAATTAAAAATTCTACTAACAAGTTGCTTAAATTAAAAGACTAGCAATAAACACAATAAGTAGTGCAAGAAATAAAGGAGTTGAGTTTAGAGAAATTTCGAGCAAACACAAACACAAGTATATGTTTCCGAGGTTCGAGCCACGCTCTACGTCCCCGCCTTCACACTTGAAGGATTTCCACTATTGTTGATCCCACCGGATCGCCAATACAAGGACACACTTGTCCTATCTCTTGTGATGCCGCAACACCACCCGGAGCACACTAGCTCGCCTTGAGGCCGATGCCTCTACAACTTCGCTCAAGAAGAAAATGATCACACTTGATCACAAAATAGCTCACTTGCACATCCTATAACCAATATGTAGATGTAGAAATTTGAGATTGTGTAGTGCAAAATCTAGAGAGAAGTAGAGGAATAGGCTTTAAATGGGGTGTTGAAAATTTTGGCTTTGAAAATCTTTTCTAAAATGAAGACTTGAAATTCTTATGAAAATCTCTTGTAAAAATGTTTTAGAATTCTTTTTTTATCATGTTGAAGTGACCCACTATTTATAAGGGTTGAAAAACTAAGTAAAACAGCAAGAGAGATTCGTTGGGGTGAGATCCCAACAAAATCTGTCAGAAAAATATAGCTGTTGGAATCTGTCAGACTTTCTGACAGCTGCCGTCGACCGGGCCGGTCGACCGCCAACGGTCATATTTTTGACCGTTGGGGGACAAAGGTCGACCGCCCCGGTCGACCCGAACAAACAGAGAGCACTGTAAGTGCCCCGGTCGATCGGAGCGGTCGGCCGACGTACACACATGCACAGCGTGTACGTCGGTCGACCCGGACGGTCGACCGGCTCCTGTCAGTTCTGAAAAATCAGAACTGCAGAAAGCCAGAACTTGGGTCTTTTGGTTTGGTCTTGTGGCTTGGGGTTTTGGACTTTGTAAAATAGGAGTATGACCATATATCACTACCCTAACATGTTAAAACATTTTGATAAAAATCTCTTTGATAAAAACTTATTTTTCCAAAGGTCGGTTTTTCCAAAACTTAAAGTTTCTAAAACAAATTTCCAAAACATGTTATCTCTAAAACTAAGTTAGAAATAGAAATTATTTTTGAAGCCATGAATCAAACTAAAGTGTGTGTGAGAGTGACAATCCCATAATTCTACTTCTAACATCTAGGTTTTGACAAAGATTCTAAAAGAAAAGCAAAATTACAAATCTTGGACTTTTTCATTGTCTTGATCTTGACTTGGTCTTTTCTTCATGTCTTGATCCCGAAGCTTCCTAATGTGCTTAGTTTGGGAATGCACATCTTAAGCGGCGTCCAAACTTATGAGTCTTGATATCGGAGCTGTCAAATCAACCTGTTTAACCTGAAATACTTTTAAACAAAATTGTTAAATACATAACTAAATATGGTTTGTTATCATCAAAATATCCAACAAGATATAGGGCTAAATGGCCTTTGGGCCAACAAACTCTTATCTAGAGGAATCTTGAGGAGTTAGTCTAGAGCCCTTCACCAGGAATCCGGCTACACTCTTGTGTTATACTTGGTGTGTTATGCATAATAGTTTTAGTTTGCATTAATAGTTTTAATTCCGTATTAGTTGACCATTAGATTAGCTAGTCACCTATTCACCCCCTTTAGGCGATTTCATAACTCTTTCTTTATTATTTTCCCGTTTCAATCAGATATATATTGTTAGAGAGATTTTTTGTCATATACAATGTCTATGCCTTGACCACAATCCCGTAGCCGTTTCTTCATCCATTACATTGTACATAATCTCGTCTGCGAGATATAGTTAAATCGTGCTTATTGCTTTTAGGTCCATCTCCTTCCAATCCTCATCTGACGTATCTGCAGATTTTGCTAACTTTCCCTGTAAAGCCTTGTGAAGACCATGTTGCACCAGTAACGCCTTCAGCCTCTTTTGCCATAAACTAAAGTTTTCTTTATCATTGTACTTCTCGACCTCGAATTTAGTCGTAGAACTTTCTATCTTTGACATATCTCCTTTAGTAAACCTTTAGTTCTGATAACACTATTGCACAAATTGATATGCTATGATACTAATTGTCATTCCCAGGATTGATGTTTGCGGAACTTGAAATATGACAATACTTGCAAAAGGAAATTATTGTAAAGAAACTAGCAATCCCTAGACAAAAGAGTAATAGCAAACAATAACCTGAGAATTTAACATAATTCGGCCCAAACTTGACCACATCCATAGGGAGAGAATTTGAGAAAGTATTATTAATAAACTTAGTACAATAGAAATCTAATCTTCCCATTGATCCCACAAGAGTATTCACCTTCTGCTTGAATCTATACCTAGATTACAAGAGTATACATTCTCTCTATGTACCATCACTTTTCTCTTTCTTAGCTTCCTCTGATATTTTTTCAAGATCTCCTTGGTGTTCTTCACGCTACAACCTACCGGCTTACAATCTTGATTTATAGGATTTTACAATACAACTTCTAATTGAATTACGAGATGATATTGGCTGTCGGATGCTTGAAGTAGCTTGATCCTATGAGGAGTTGATCTCTTTGATTTAGAAATATTCTAGAACCTTAACCTTTAGAAACAAGCCTTCATAGAATAGAATCTGAATCCTATTCGAACTCCACCAGAAAAGGAAACTCACACACACCTGAAAAGAAAGCTGCTCATGCTTTAGAAGCAACTTGATTAGTCAACTTGTCATGTAGACTAATTGACTGACCTTTCATTAGTCGACTTATAAAACCTATAAAATGACTCTTGTATAATATTTCCTTTTGTATTTTGTCTAGTCGACTGTATAGTCGACTGGTCTGTGCATTAGTCGACATATACTTCTTATAAGTCGACTAGACAACACCACCTTGATCTGTTTCTTCTGCTTCAAGTCATCGACTTCTCCAATCGGATTAGATCTTCTTGGATCGTCATCTCCTCTTGAAAACAAAGCAAAATCCTAACAATCTCCACATTGACTTGTTTTCAAGCCTTTAGCAAAATACCTTTGAGATTTTGGATAATACCTTGATTCTTTTCTTGACTGTAATTGTACCATGAAGCCTTTAACTCTTTCCCTCTCTCTGGGGCCTTTGGCTGATTTACCGTCATGGCTTGGGCTATCTCGGGCTTTGCTTAAATGCACCTTTTCTTTTACCTGTAACACTTTGACCCGGTTCATATCCCATCGCAGTCTTCCTTGAAGCTCCACCTTGCGATGAGTTCCCTTCCAAGCATATTCTGAAACTCCACCTCAAACTGAGTTTTCTTCCTTCAACTTGTATAACCCTTCACACTTCTCTCTTTCTAGGATTACCCTGTCTCCTTGGCTATCTGTGATCATACCTTGTTACACTTGGATCCGACATTCTTCTTTGTCGAGAACCCCTATAAATATTAGATTATACCATATCTCTGAGACATATCAGGCCACCTTCAGAGCATGCACCGTCCCATATCTTCTGTAATATTGATTGTCCCAATGCCGATGACCTCGTAAGCTGAGCCCTTCACCATCTTGACGATCCCTTTCTTCTTTGCAACCAAGCAATTGAACAATTCCTTTTGGGAACATACATGAACTATATTACCAGAATCAAATTTTCAACATTTACCTTGAAAAGTGTTATCTTCAACATAAGAAGCCATTAATACTTTGGTGTCAACACCACTTGTTGAGTCTGCCTTCACAGCTTGCTCCTTCTTTTTCAACCACTTTTGTCGATTCTTATAATCATTCTTTCAATGATCTTCCCTGTGACAAAAGTGGCACGCCATTGATGAACTGGACCTTTCTTTCCTTCTCCTCTTTTTTGCTTTCCCATAATCATCAAACTCGATCCTTCGTAAGTCACCTAGAGGGGGGAGGTGAATAGGTGATAGCTATACTAAATGAAAAATAATGCGAAATTAAAAATTACTTGCTAGCAACCTAAAAATATCAATCACAACATAAAGAATACTTGCAAATAAGTAAACAAGTTAAGTAAGCAAGTATGTAAAGAGATAATAGAGTAAAAGAGAGAGTAAGCAATTACAAACACTGTGATATGATTTGAGATTCGAGCCACTGCTCTACGTCCCGCTTCACCACTATGAGGATTTCACTATGACCGATCTCACTAGATTGTCAACTCTTACAAGTTCTCACTAGAACTCTATGAACTTATAAGCTCACTTGAAGCCGCAACCTTTACATCTTCATAATTTGAAGAAATGGTGATCTTCTCTTGATCACAAATGGCTCACAAGTACAATCTTATAACTAAGATGAGAAAGTGAAGGTCTTTGAGATTGTGTGGTGAGAAATGATTGCAAAGATGTAAAGGAAGGCTCAAGCAAAATTGAGGAAATAGAAATTTAAGCAAGTTGAAAAATCTTTTGAGAATATGAAGAATGATCTCTAAAACTTGATTTTCTCTATTGAAAACTTGTTCTCGAGTTTTTCTACAGTACCTATATTTATAGGGTATAAAAACTTGAAGAGAAAATCCCAAAATTTTGTTAGGATGTAACCAAAAAAAGTCACATCAGAAAATTAGCCGTTGGGAAAAAATTAGAACAAATTGTTCTATTGGTGGACTGGTCGGTCGACTGCCAACGATCAGATTTTCGAGTGTTAGGGTTAGCGGTCGACCGGTCAGTCAATCGTGTAACCCAAACATAGAGTTAATCTCTCTGACGGTCGACCGCCCAACATAGACTAGATGTCTCTCAGACGGTCGACAGGTCGGTCGACCAAAGTGCACACAAAGCATAAAGGGAAATTTTGTGCATGTCGGTACCGATAGAGCAAATTATGCTCTATCAGTGGTCAACCGTCAGTCGACTGACCTATGGCCAAAAACGCATCTTGAAAAAATCTTTGAAGTCTAATATTTTCTAACAAAATATATTTTGATTACAAAATACAAAATAGAGTTCTTAGGACATGATATATCTAGTATGTGATCATAGATCATCACAAATCTATGTAGAACAATATTTTGACAAAAAAACTTTGCTATTGATTTTTCCAAAACTCGTTTTTAAAAACGAAAAAGAGAAAAGTTTTGAAGTCTTTTCAAAAATATGTAAGAATATGAAGGATGTGTGTGTGTAAATCTCAAGAGCTATCAACCTATATCATCTTAGTTTTAATAAAGACTATAAATCTTATCTAAAATACAAAAACAAAATACAAATCTTATATAAAGTTTTCACTTGCAATCTTGATCCTTGAGCTCGTATATTTGCTTAGGCTCTTGGATTGATGTGTTCATGACTTCTAAACATGTGAGTCCTATGGTGAAGCCAAGATGCAACAATGAATTAACCTGAAATTTTTGTTAAATAAAATTGTTAGAAACATAACTATATATGTTTTGTTATCATCAAAACTAGGGCTAATGGCCTTTGGGCCAACACCTTCCTGTTCCTCCTGATTCGGCCTTTTTTCTGATCTCATTAGATAAGAGAGTTAACATGACGTAGAGCATCGTGGTGACGATATGATCGTATGACTGTGAAAGCAAATTGAAAAGTGCCAACGCCTTGTCCTCCTCGACGATCTTGACATCAACAAGTAGAAAGCTCGTTGATGACCTTATTGAAGAAATTTAGATGCTCCGTCACCGTTGTCCCTTTCTTTTATATGTAGCCCATATAATTATTTCTTTAGATACAACTTATTAGAGAGGCTTTTTGTTACATACAACATCTTTAACTTTAACCACAGTCTAATAACTGTTTCTTCATCCATCACATTTTATATAATCTCGTCTGCGAGACATAGTTAGATTATGCTTGTCGCCTTTAGCTTCATCTCCTCCCAATCCTCATTTGACGTATCTGTAGGTTTTGCTGACTTTTCCTGTAAGGTCTTGTGAAAACCTAGTTGCACCAGCAATGTCTTCACCCTCTTTTGCCATAAACGAAGTTTTCTTTTCCATTGAACTTCTTGACCTCGAACTTTATCGTAAAACTTCATATCTTTAACATATCGCCTTTCGCCAACCTTTAGCTCTGATGCCACTGTTGAGCGTAATCAGTATACTATGATAACAATTGTTACTCCCGAGATCGACATTTGCGGAGCAAGACAATATGATAATACTTGCAAAAGAAAAACTATTATAAATCAAACTAGCAATACCTAGACAAAGGAGTAATAGTATATAACACGAGGATTTAATGTGGTTCGGTCCAAATTTGACCTACGTCCACATGAAAGAACTTGAGAGAGCTTTATTAATAAACTTGATGCAAAAGATCTAACATTCCTCTTGATCTCACAAGAGTATTCACCTTTCCTTTAAATTTAGATCTTGATTACAAGAATATATCTTCTCTCTATGCACCTTCACCTTACTCCTCTTTCTTGACTTCCTCTGATCTTATTCAAGATCTCCTTGGTGTTCTCCACATAACCACCTACTGGGTTATAACCATTATTTATAAGATTTTATAATACAACTCCTATTTAGACTATGAGTTAATATTGGTCATCAGATGCTTGAAGAATCTTAATCAATCATATGAGGAGTTGATCTCTTTGATTTAGAAAAATTCTAAACCTTTAAACTTTAGAAATAAGCATTCATAGAATAGAATTTGAATTTTATTCGAACTCCACCAGAAAAGGAAACTCATACGCGCCTGAAAAGAAAACTGCTCACGCTTCAGAAACAACTTGATTAGTCGACTAGTCATATAGACTAATCGACTAATCTCTTCCATTAGTCGACTTATAAAACCTATAAGTTGACTCTTGTATAATACTCCCTTTCTGTGTTCTGTCTAGTCGACTGCATAGTCGACTTATACTTCTTATAAGTCGACTAGACTGCTCTACCTTGATCTGTTTATTTTGCTTCAATCTATCATCTTCTCCAATCGGATTTGATCTTTTTGGACCATCATCTCCTCTTGAAAATAAGGCAAAGTCCTAATAGTTTTGATGATTAGTAATTCATACACTTGTAATGTGTATACCCATGTATAAGAGTGGATTCAGGCGGGTTCGAGTTTGGGTTAGGGTTTTCCAGGCTTGGGTCGAGCCGGTTAGAGAAATATTAGAAGCCATCCATTCGGGTTGGGGTGCATTTTGACACCCTCACAAATGATGGAAGAATAAAGAACTTATACTGTGCTTACAATTGATTGTGTGTATAGAGCATAAAGAATTTTATCCAGTGGCATTAGTTTAAAGAACATTATCTTAAAGCTTAAATAATAACACAAAATTATTTGTATTTGTTCTTTAATTAAACAATGTTCCTCCGTGCTTACATTTTAAACTAGAAGATTATAATTTTTTCAGTTATTTTTTATTATATTACATACAAAATTCAATAATAAAGTTATTAGTTCTTAAAATAAATTAAAATAAGTTGAATAGTGAAATAAATGGTTTACTCGTGTATCGAAATGAATATAGAATAAATGATTTATCTATATAAGAAAGAGTCTAAGGAGATATAAGTTTCTAACAAATTTCTCATTTGAATATTAGTTTCCCAGAATATCATATTTGAATATTAAAAGTCTTTTGCAATACAAAGTTCACTTGATATAAGCCACTCTACTATTTATTTTATCCAACTCTTATAAGTAACTAAGAGAATCTAATCAAGATGTCAATTATTTGGATAAACACAGCATTCCGCAGTTCTAAGAGAAGATAATTGCGCAAAAAAAAAGAGTTATTGGCACAAAAATATGAATCCAATGCATAAAAGATACACTGAAAGAGACAAGGCAAGTGATTTGTGGCCATATATTTATATTTAAATCTAGCCTTGATAAATACTAAGCTCAGTTCATGATGGATACAATTGATTGTGGATGCCTAACCCGTGCCATTATAGAGAGAGATGTTGGGATTTAGGTTGAACAAATGGTCCCACGTCGGCCAAACATGAAGATGGTCTTGGGTATATAAGGATGGACAACTCCACCTAGAAGGCTAATTTTTTGAGATAGTGTCCCAAGTCTTTCAATTAGTATCAGAGTCATGCCCCGAACTTAGTTGTGCGTGTGGGTGTTGTTCGATGATGTTGATCCCCTAATGGCGCAAAAGCTAGAAGGGCTCTCGAGAATTTGACAGTGGTGTACGCAATGGGTCTGATCACCCAAAAGGCGCAATGTGCCTCTGTAAAGCTAGTAGGGCTCTCGAGAATTTGGCAGTGGTGTACGCAATGGGTCTGATCACCCCAATGACGCAAAAGGCGCAGTGGGCCCCTGTAAAGCTAGTGGGGCTCTCGAGAATTTGGCAGTGGTATACGCAATGGGTCTGATCACCCTAATGGCGGAAAATGCGCAGTGGGCCCCTGTAAAGCTAGTAGGGCTCTCGAGAATTTGACAGTTTGGCTGTGGTGTACATGACACTGCTAGTTTGCAGCTTTTGGGATGGTGCCCCAAGTCCTTCAAGAGAGAGGATAAAAATAAAGGAAAATGTAGTTTTTAAACTCTATGCCAGAACTTCTATCGACCGGGCGGTCGACCGACATGCACAGAGAGGAGAAAGCCTATTTGTCGGTCAACCGGCAGGTCGATCGGCCTAACTATGGAAAGAGTTGGGCTTGGATTCGGTCGAAAAGTGGTCAACTATCATTTCCAGCAAGTCCTAAAATATTGTGCGGTCGACTGCTTATTTGGAGTGGTCGATCGACGGATCGATCGACGGTCGGATTAGAGAGATTCTAGACCCGACTTGGAGCTGTATTGGGGGTTTCTTCTCTTCCATATAAATAGAGGGATGTGTTCATTTCTAGGGTTTAAATCAAATTAAGTGAGCTCTTGAGAGAACATTATAAATCCTCCTGTAATCTTGTGTATATCATAGATCTCTTTTTTGCCTTAGGGACGTAGTCATCTTGCTGAACCTCGTAAATCCTTGTCTCTCTTTGTGTGATTGTTTGTAGATTTAAGGTTGTTTTCTTTTGGCTGGTTTCAGGTCCTACAGCTATTCCATAGCCAACTAGAACCAAGGGCGGGCTCACGTATAACCCACATTGCATTTTATAAAAATATATATTAGTAGATACATTTTGTAACTTGTTTGTATATAGTTTTTTTTTAGATTATTTTTATTAGCACAAAAATACTTTTAAACTCTACCTCAAGCGGTAACTTATAAATTAAGTTATTGGAGTTCATAAGTTCAAGTCTTGGTGCATACAATATTTTTTTTTTTTTTTACTTTTTTTTCTCTCTTACGCCCACATGTAATGAATTTTTTATTATATTTACGCTCATACCGAAAAATTATCGTGCCTCCGCCACCGACTAAGACAGTTGCTCATCTAACAAGTAAGGAATGCATTTTTAAAGGTTTCGCCAAATAACATGAGAGACTTGCACACTTACAGACTGATGCTCGAAGTTCAACCTTGACCTTACATATTAAGATTGTTAATAAGAAATCAAACCAGATGTTTAAATTAAAATAAATAATATGATATTCTTTAGGAAACTAAGATTACTAGAAGCATTTGTTGGCCCAAAAGGTTACACTCTCCATTTGTTTAGAGTTTTGATGATAACAAAACAAATAAGAGCTATTTGGTACTAATAAGTTTGTTTAAGATAAGTTTCAGGTTAGTACCATATTTGGAGGCCATTGCTTAGCTTTTACAAGAACTTCTAGGTTCATGAAGTAAAGAAGGCGTTTTTGCACATCTAGGAAGGAACATAGAAGAGAAGGCTCTAGCAAGGCATTGCATGGCTCAAGACTTCAAGATTGCTCAAGATAATTCATTAGATTTGTTTCTAGTTTTGTAGTTTTGTTAAAGAATAGTGAATAGGTTTGAAGCTCTATCACACACGTTTTTGTGCACATCTTATTTCCAAAATATTTCCTATAATATGTACAAAATATTTTAATATACAATCTTCTGTTTACAAATTCATTATTATATTTTATACTTATCCCTATTCAAAAATAATTTATTAAAAATCAAATCATCTTCAAAATTCTGTTTTTGTTTTGGCCTTTGACCTGAGCCGGTCGACCGTCCGGTCGGCCGACCCTGTGTCAGGTCAAGCCGGTCGACCGAACCAGTCGACCGAGGTTCTGGCAGCAGTACGTATCCATGTGCACATTTCACGGTCGACCGGGCGGTCGACCGGAACCTGCCTGACTGTAAGACATTTGCTCTCTGTATTTTTCGGCCGACCGGGCAGTCGACCGAGAGCCGGCAACGTCTCTTATTTTTGAACTTCGGTCGACCGACCGGTCGACTGGAATAGCCGTTTGTACAGTAACGGCTATAATTTTAAACATGTTTCATTTTGTCTTTTTCTCCCTAATAAGTGTTTAAATGTTATTTGCTGACCCTAATACTTCCTAATTGGCCTTAAGTATGTTTTATCTCTAAACCCTAGCCCTCTACTATAAATAGGGGTGTTTGGGGAGAGGTTCAAACAAGAAAATTTGCAAAAGTTTCAAAAGTTTAAGGCATTGAAAAGAGCTTTGTTTCTTGGTGTTTGTGCTGAATATTTCTCTCATTTTCTGAAGTGTTTTTCAAAACTCTCTGATTTCTTTTCTCTTTCACTTACACACAAGAGCTTCAATCCTCTCATCATTCTACAAGGATTTTTGTAAGGAAGAGACATTTTCAAAAGAGAGTTTATGGTCTTTTGATCACCAAGAGAGAACTTGTACTTGAGATTGTGGAGTTGGGTACTCCGGTGTATTTGTAACATCTTTGTGAAGTTATAGTGGTTAGAAATCCTTCTGGGAAGGCGGGGACGTAGAGCTGGGTGCTCGAACCTCGAAAAATTCTCGGTGTTTGCGTTTGGTTTACTTGCTCTTGCTTCTTGCTTTACTTTTATTGCTCTTATCTAGATGAATCTTGAAGAGTTAGTCAATGCTCTTTCCTCTTTAGGTGATGATATCTCCAATGACCAAAAGGTGCGAAAAGTGATTTGGGCTCTTCCTTCATCATGTGAGATAAAGGCCACCACCTTGAAAGAATTGAACGACAAGGATGAAATGGACCTCATCAGTCTCATGGGAACTTAAAGACCCATGAGATGGAAAAGAAGGCAAGAGAAGAGGCCGCTCCGCTAAATAAGAAGTCCATAGCCTTCAAATCTTCATCCACTCTTGAAGACGATGAAGAAGATGAAGAAGAAGATGAGGAGCTCTCCCTTCTTGTGCGAAATGTCAAAAGGATGTACCGGAAGAACAAGCTCAACTTTCGAAGAAAATTTGAAGGTAAAGAGGAGAGAAGAATTATTTGCTACAATTGCCGAAAGCCCGGACATATCATGGCAGATTGCCCAGAGTTCAAGAAGAAGATGACTTCTTCCTTCAAGCCAAGAAGCAGGTGGAAAAGAAAGCGTACAAAGCAACTTGGGATTCGGAAAGCGAGTCCGAAGACGAGGTGGATACGGCAAACATGTGTTTCATGACAAACACACCAAAGGTAACCTCTCATCCTCTTGATGAAGAAGAAGATGAATTAAGTAAAGAAGTTCTTGTACATGCTTTTGTTGAACTCTCCGAAACTTATGATAATAAAAAGATTGAGTGTTCAAATTGGAAAAAGAAGTTGCTTTTCTTAAAATCAACTTGCTATGGTTTCTAAAGAAAAGATGAATTTCTTCCAATCTCATTTCTATCCAAGAAGAATTTAGTGCTTACAAGATTTCTTGTAAGGCAAAATTTCCTAAGGTTGATGAAAAAGAAATTTCTTCTTTAAAAACTAAAATGGTTGATTTTGAAAAGATTTTGAAGGATTGTGCTTTTAACACTAAGAAACTTGAAGAAATATTTTCTAAAAAACACACTTCTCATGCTAAAGATTCTCATGTTAAGATTCCTCATGCTCACACTTCACATAACACTCATGCTAAATCCACACATGCTCACAAGTCTCACACTCACTATGCTTTTAGATATGGTAGAGTGTATAGATGTACTTATTGTGGTAAAAATGGACATTTGGCTAAGTTTTGTTATGATCAAGTAAATAGATCAAATAATCTTGTTTGGGTTCATGGCACTAACCCTTTAGGACCCAAGAAAATGTGGGTACCAAAATCAAATCCTAAATTGTTTGATGTAGGTATACACCAAGGCTCCAAGACGTAAGGAGCAGTGGTACCTTGATAGTGGTTGTTCAAGACACATGACATGGGACATCAATAACTTTACAACCCTATCAAGGTACATGGAAGGTGGCACCGTCACCTTCGGGGATGACTCCAAGGGCACTATCATCGATATAGGTAACATTCAAATTGGTGCATCTCCTATTTTAGAAAATGTAGTTCTTGTCGATGGTTTGAAGCATAACTTGCTTAGCATTAGCCAACTTTGTGACCGTGGACTTAAAGTTGTTTTTGATGATTCTTCTTACAAGATTTTTGATGTTAAAACCAATGATTGTATTCTTACCGGTTTTCGTGACAATAATGTCTATATCATTGACATGCTTAATTTAGATTGTTCTACTAAATGCTTGAATGCTTTCGATGAAAATTCTTGGCTTTGGCATAGAAGATTAGGACATGCATCTTTTGACCATCTTTCTAGGATTAATTCTAAGGAATTGGTGAAGGGTTACCTTACTTGAAATTTGAGAAAGACCGCATTTGTGGTGCGTGCCAACTTGGGAAACAAACCAAGTCTTCCTTCAAAACAATCAAGGATATCATATCAACTAGGCCATTAGAATTAATTCATATGGATCTTTTTGGACCAACTAAAACTAAGAGCTTAAATGGTAGTAGATTTGCATTTGTTTTAGTTGATGATTTTTCCCGTTTCACTTGGGTTTTCTTTTTGGAACACAAAGATCAAACTTTTTCTCATTTCAAAGTTTTTCGAAAAAGGGTTGAAAAAGAAAAAGATTTTTCAATTTTGAGAATAAGGAGTGATAGAGGTGGTGAGTTTGTTAACTAACTCTTCATGACTTATTGTGATGAAAAGGGAATCAAGCATGAAATGTCATGTCCTAGAACTCCACAATAAAATGGAGTTGTAGAAAGGAAAAATAGAACACTTCAAGAGATGGTTGGGACCATGATAAGTGAATATGACCTCCCTCATATTTATGGGCCGAGGCCGTAAATACCGCATGCTATATTTCAAATCATATTTATTTGTGTAAAAATTCTTCCAAAACATCTTTTGAAATGTATCATTCTAGAAAACCTAATGTTGCATATTTTAAAGTTTTTGGATGCAAGTGTTTTGTTTTGAATACTAAAGATAACTTGGGTAAATTTGATGCTAAGGCTTATGAAGCTATCTTTGTTGGATACTCTACTACTAGTAAAGCTTATAGAGTATTCAATAGATCTTCCCTTACCATTGAAGATCCATGCATGTTAAATTTGAAGAATCTAATGTGGTTGTTGAGAATGTTGTAGAGATTGACCCATTAGGTGAGACATGGAGAGACTATCTTTGAAGAACTCACCCGCTCAAGAAGAAAGCATGAATCCATTGGTGAAGTTCTAGAGGATAAAGAGGAAAGCTCTCAACCGCTTCCTAAAGCTTGGAGATATGCTACAAATCATCCCAAGGAGCTCATCTTAGGTGATACATCTAAAGGGGTAACAACTCGCTCCAAACTCCATGACTTATGTGGTAACTTTGCTTTCATTTCTCATTTTGAACCCAAAAGTATCCTCAAAGCCGAGGCGACTCATATTGGTTGCTAGCCATGCAAGAGGAACTCAATCAATTTGAGCGCAACCAAGTTTGGCACCTTGTTCCTAGGCCCCACGATAGACCAATAATTAGTACTAAGTGGATCTTTAGAAACAAGATGGATGAGTCCGGTAATGTCATTAGGAATAAAGCTAGGTTAGTGGCCCAAGGTTACACTCAGTTAAGGGAATTGACTTTGAGGAGACCTTTGCACCCGTAGCACGGCTTGAAACCATACGGATGATACTAGCTTTTGCATCTTTTAAAAGTTTTAAACTTTTTCAAATGGACGTGAAAAGTGCATTTTTGAATGGTTTTTAAAATGAAGAAGTTTATGTTGAACAACCTCCCGGCTCTGTTGATCATGTTCATCCCAATTTTATTTTTAAACTTGATAAAGCATTGTATGGATTGAAACAAGCTCCAAGAGCTTGGTATGAAAGGCTTTCTAGTTTTCTCATCTCAAATGATTTTGTCAAAGGCAAAGTAGACACAACTCTTTTTACTAAGCATGTTGATAATGACATTTTAATTGTGCAAATTTATGTTCATGATATAATTTTTGGATCTTCTAATGAGTTTTTATGCAAGGAGTTTGAAAAGGTTATGCAATGTGAGTTTGAAATGTCTTCCATGGGTGAATTGAATTTCTTTCTTAGACTCCAAATCAAGCAATTGCAAGATGGGAACTTCATATGTCAAGCCAAGTACGCAAAGAAACTCGTAAAGAAGTTTGGACTTGAAGACTCTAAAGTTTGCAACATTCCCATGGCAACTACAACCAAGCTTGATAAGGATGACCAAGGTAAAAAATGTTGATATTAAATTGTATAGAAGAATGATAGGTAGTCTTTTGTATTTAACGGCAAGTAGGCCGGACATAATGTTTAGTGTGTGTCTTTGTGCTAGATTTCAATCGTGTCCCAAAGAGTCCCATCTTATTGCGGTAAAACGCATTATTCGTTATATTAAGGGCACAATTGGAATGGGTCTTTGGTATCCGAAAACCAGAGATTTCTCAATGACGAGTTATTCGGATGCCGACTATGCGGGTTGTAGAGTAGATATAAAGAGTACTAGTGGGACATGTCAATTTCTTGGTAATTATCTTGTTTCATGGTCCTCTAGGAAACAGAATTCCGTAGCTCTCTCAACCGCCGAGGCGGAGTATGTTACCGCGGGGGCTTGTTGTGCACAAGTCCTTTGGATGAAACATACTCTCCTTGATTATGATTTGCATTATAACCATATAAAATATTTTGTGATAGTACTAGTACTCTACATATGACTAAGAATGCAAATCAACATAGTAAGACCAAGCACATTGAGATTAGATATCACTTTCTTAGAGATCATTTTGAGAAAGGAGATATAGATATTGATTATGTTTCTACGGATTTGCAACTTGCCGATATTTTCACTGAACCACTTGATTTTGCTAGATTTTCTTTCATATGTGGTGAACTTAATGTTTGTGTCATTGAATAACAATGTTTTCTTGACCCTTTTTGATGTATGACAAAAAGGGGGAGAATGAGTTTATGTATGGAAATATGAATTCATATGGTTTTGGTTCCATATGAGTTTATATATGTTTTTAATTTTTGATGTGTTTTCATGAAATCATGTAATTTGAGTTTAAGTGTTTTGCAAGTGTTTTATATCTCATGATGTTTATGGTTTTTGTTTTCATGATGCTTACTTGCAAATTACAAATTATATTGTTTTTCTTTGTTTAATATAGCATAATTTGAGGGGAGCTTTCCTCCCCCTATATTTTTGTTTATAGCCTATTTGTTTTGTCATCATCAAAAAGGGGAGATTGTTGGCCCAAAGGTTACACTCTCCATTTGTTTAGAGTTTTAATGATAACAAAACAAATAAGAGCTATTTGGTACTAATAAGTTTGTTTAAGATAAGTTTCAGGTTAGTACCATATTTGGAGGCCATTGCTTAGCTTTTGCAAGAACTTCTAGGTTCATGAAGCAAAGAAGGCGTTTTTGCACATCTAGGAAGGAACATAGAAGAGAAGGCTCTAGCAAGGCATTGCATGGCTCAAGACTTCAAGATTGCTCAAGATAATTCATTAGATTTGTTTCTAGTTTTATAATTTTGTTAAAGAATAGTGAATAGGTTTGAAGCTCTATCACACACGTTTTTGCGCCATCTTATTACCAAAAATATTTCCTATAATATGTACAAAATATTTTAATATACAATCTTCTGTTTACAAATTCATATTATTATATTTTTATACTTATCCCTATTCAAAAATAATTTATAAAAATCAAATCATCTTCAAAATTCTGTTTTTGTTTTGGCCTTTAACCTGAGCCGGTCGACCGTCCGGTCGGCCGACCCTGTGTCAGGTCAAGCCGGTCGACCGACCCAGTCGACCGAGGTTCTGGCAGCAGTGCGTATCCGTGTGCACGTTTCACGGTCGACCGGGCAGTCGACCGGAACCTGCCTGACTGTAAGACATTTGCTCTCTGTATTTTTCGGGCCGACCGGGCGGTCGACCGAGAGCCAGCAACGGCTCTTATTTTTGAACTTCGGTCGACCGACCGGTCGACCGGAATAGCCGTTTGTACAGTAACGGCTATAATTTAAACATGTTTCATTTTGTCTTTTTCTCCTTAATAAGTGTTTAAATGTTATTTGCTGACCCTAATACTTCCTAATTGGCCTTAAGTATGTTTTATCTCTAAACCCTAGCCCTCTACTATAAATAGGGGTGTTTGGGGAGAGGTTCAAAACAAGAAAAATTTGCACAAGTTTCAAAAGTTTAAGGCATTGAAAAGAGCTTTGTTTCTTGGTGTTTGTGCTGAATATTTCTCTCATTTTCTGAATTGTTTTTCAAAACTCTCTGATTTCTTTTCTCTTTTCACTTACACACAAGAGCTTCAATCCTCTCATCATTCTACAAGGATTTTTGTAAGAAAGAGACATTTTCAAAAGAGAGTTTATGGTCTTTTGATCACCAAGAGAGAACTTGTACTTGAGATTGTGAAGTTGGGTACTCCGGTATATTTGTAACATCTTTGTGAAGTTATAGCGGTTTAGAAATCCTTCTGGGGAAGGCGGGGACGTAGAGCTGGGTGCTCGAACCTCGGAAAAATTCTCGGTGTTTGCGTTTGGTTTACTTGCTCTTGCTTCTTACTTTACTTTCATTGCTCTTATTACTTGCTCTCTATTTTCATTGCAATATTCACTTGTGTTCATTCATCTTGTCAATCAAAGTCCCATACAACAAGATTGCATTGTGCACCTCCAACTCATATCCAGAGGAATCACAAGGAAGGAGTTCAGAGCCCTTCATGGGGAATCCGGCTTCTAGTCTTATTTTGGGAGATTGTTGCATCATAATTTTTATTTGTACATTGATTAACATTATCACCTATTCACCCCCCCTCTAGGTGATTTTCAGCATTAATATATCAAGTCCACAAAAAGTGAAATGGCTTCCTCCAGCTGATAGAAAATTTTCTTGATGATTGGAATTTACTTTTGAAGAAAAAGAAGCAATATAACTACATATTCATAGAAAGCCATCTCTAACCTTCCAAATTAAACATAATCCTGCAAGAAGCTTCTAGTAACTTCCATTCCTGAAAAGGCACATCTAGTGTCAAAAGGAAGGATGCTCTTCTTGTTGGATCTAATAATTATTCAAAATAAGATCTCATATATGCAATAGCCTCTTTATCATGATTAAAGTGAAAGAGGGTTTAGGCATACATGATTCCATCACGAAAGGGATGTCGAATGTTTGCACGATCTCGAAGACGCCGGAGTTGAGGGAGGGGATTCTTCTCTCTAGCCACCAAGTTCTCTTCTTGATCCTTTGAGGAGATGAGAGGCCTCCAAGAGAGAGATTAGGTCATGATAGATTGGTGGTGGAGAGGGAATCCTACCCATGATATATATAGTATCAAAGAATTCTAATTCAATTCATCATAGATCTAAACCCTTGATTGATAACACGAGTTTCACACGTGTAGATGAGTCCCACATCTTAATTTAAATACACTTATAACTAAGTGTAAATGAAATGTGTCTAAACCCAAACCAATAGGCTTGATCAATTCTTTATTGGGTCTAACAACATAGGCTTATAGAGACGGCTGTATAAATCCAATTAGACTTGTGAAGGCCTAAATTAATTTAGGTCTATCCAAATAACTCTAACAATCTCCCACTTGGGCCAAACAAGTCATATTAGAAGGATGTTATACATAACTTTATGGTACAAAAACTTTAACCGTCAATAAAGCACGTTTCAAAACAATTTGGTGCATTAAGTATCCTGCCACCGAACATGACAATTGTTACCTTCTGTATAATCGAGGTAGGACCTTCCACATGATAAGTTTTAGAACCCTTAACGACATGGATCAAATGTGAACGTGCGGCATGAAAATTGTTGGCCCAAAGGTCCATCACTCTAGTTGGATGATGATTAACTCATGTAGTTATAGTACTAATGATCTTGTATTTAATTAGTCTCAGATATGTGATCAATATCTTAGTAGGTGTTTAGCTTAACAAAGGATTTCAAGTCAAGTTTTGGAGTAAGCACGTGTTGATTCAAGAGCTTGTGCATCAAGATCACATCAAGTACTCAAGAGGAGTCTAACTCTTTGAATCAAGGTTTGAACCAAGTCAAAGAAGGAGAAGAAGATTTTCAAGAGAAGACCTTCAAGAAAAGACTTGTGTCTAACTTTGTTTTGTTAAGATTTTGTTTTAGATAAAATATAAAGGATAGAATAGTTGGTGGATTGCTCAAGTATCATATACACTCACACACAAGATTTATATGTGTTTTCATAAAAGATTTTTCATTTTGAAAAAAATACCGGTTTGATTTTTAGAGTTTCATATATGCATATGTTTTAACCAAAACCATTTTAGAGCTTATTGTCAAAAATATAGATATTTCATCATATATGTGTAGTGGATCATATCCATACACACTAAGCTTCAAAAGTATTTAAAATATCTTGTTTTTGTATTTGGAGAAGTTTTGAAAAATCAATTTGAAAAAATACGCTTTTTGTTTTAAGGCAAAATTCTAAGTCTCAAAAATAGTTCAAAATGTTTGTAATATGTTTTGACTTTTACTCAAACATGTTTGTATATCAAAGTATAATATTGAACTTATTTTTGTAGATTTTTAGAGAATTTATGAGATTTTATTAAAGATAAAATGACAAGTTTTTTTAATCCGAAAAATGTACTGACCAGCCTTCTGCCGGTCGACCGCACGGTCGACCAAGCAGGGGTCGATCGACCGAACGATCGACCGACGTGCACAAAACGTGCATGCTTAGGGCCGGTCGACCGAACGGTCGACCGCCAGAGAGTGTCTGCTCTCTGGAGGCCATTGCCCTGAAGGCGGTCGACCGGCCAGTCGATCGACCTTCCCAACGGTCGAAAAATCGACCATTGGTGGTCGACCGATAGCAATGCAGACTGCTGACTAGGCCTTCAACGGCCATATTTTGGAGCCTATATATATGGGGTTCCCATGGATTGTTAAATACAAGATTTGAAGTGGGTTTTTGAGCTAGTTTTTCCTACTCTATTAAGTGTTTATCTCCGCTTGTTTAAGAGCCAAAATTGCCATATAAAAAGGAGAGATTTTCAAGAGTGTTTTGTAAAAGAGTTTCTTGAGTTTTTCACCATCACTTCCATCCTTGTTTTTCTCATAAACACTTGAGCTATTCATTACTATACCTATCCTATAGGGATCTTTATTGTGAGAGGATTTTAGGTGAGCAAAGTTTTCATCTTTGTACTTTGAGGAGGCGGACATGCGGGTTCGCATTGTTTCGAATTCTAGTGAGAGCTCGTTGTAGAGGTGCGGCCTCGGCAAGCTAGTGTGCTTGTGGTGTGTAGTTCTTGCGGAACGAGTGAAGGACTAGAGAGTCCAAAGGAGTTCTAGTGTGAACTCACTTGTAGGTGTTGCGGCACCGAGTGATCTTGTGGATCGTTTTGAGTGAAAATCCTTCATAGTGTTAAGGCGGGGACGTAGAGCAAGTGTGCTCGAACCTCGAAACAAATTTTTCGTATTTGTGATTGCTCTTTTTCTATCTCTCACTTGTCTTTATATCTTACATGCTTATATTGCCTTCATCCTTATATGCTTAATATGTATTTGTGCTCATATTGATATATGCTTGGGAATTTTTTACTCACACTTGTATTTAACCAAAAGAGCCAAAGTGGCACCTCAACTCTTATCCAGAGGAATCTTGAGGAGATAGTCCAGAGCCTTTCACGGGAAATTCGGCTACACTCTTAGGTTATACTTGATGTTTGTGCATAAGAATTTTTAGTTTGCATAAATAGTTTTAATTCCGTATTTATTCACCATTAGATTAGCTAGTCACCTATTCACCCCCCTCTAGGTGATTTCAATTGGTATCAGAGCCAAGTGCTCTTGATTTGGGTCTAACAACCTTGAGTTAAAGATCCTCATTTATAACTAATCACAATATTTTATTTACACACACATGGATTTCATGTCACCTCTCACCTTTGACATTCTTAACATCCAAACTTGGAAGGTTAAGATGTCTTTCTACCTCAAAGGCCTAGGTATTCATGTTTATCTTGCTACCACTAAAAATTCATATGTTAGTAATAGCAAGTATATTGAGGCTAACTCAAAAGCCATCCATGCTTTAAAGAGTATCCTAAATGATGATTATTTATATAGGGCTGCTAATCTTGATTCGGCTTTTGTAGTTTGGAACACTATAGTCTCCCTTGGAGAACAAGAACAATACTATGCGGGGAGCGACTCGAATGTTGGAAGTGAAGCTTCCAACGTATGCTACATGGTCCAAGGGGATAACCCCCTTGAGGTAAACTTCGAATCCGAGTTAGATGAGGATGTTGACATGCCTTATAATAAACTTGAATCGTTTTGTCAACAACTTCTTGAAAAATATGAATTGCTTAAAAAGGAAAATAAGAAAATGAGAAATAAATTTGATGCCATGTTAAAAGAAAAGGATTCTTTACAAGATAAATTGGAATGTTTTTCAAAAGAAAATGAATGTTTGAAAAATGAAAATATTTTCTTGTTTTCTAAACTAAATGATATTTGTGAAGGAAACAATACTTTGAAAAATAAAATCTCTTTGGTGGAAAAGGAAAAAGAAATTGCTTTGAATGAAAACATCTCTTTGACAAGAAAAGTTGTTTCAAAAGACAAGGAAAATGTTTTTAAAAAGAAAAAGATTGTTGATCATGCTTTGCATGCTACTACTATTGACAAAAATGAAGTTAAATTTTTGAAAAATAAAAAAATTGTTTAAGCTCAACTTTGAGCGATTATGCATTTAACCATAAAAGATTGGAAACCTTGTTTCAAAAGAAACAAGCTCCAAATGTTCATGCACATCACTCACATCATGCATATGCACACTTTGCACGTCATGATCACACTTATACACATATGCATACTAGAGTGTACAAGTGTACACATTGCGGCCGCAAAGGCCATTTGGCAAAATTTGTTATGATAGAATTAACTCTTTAAATTTTGCTAATAAGAATGTTGGGTTCCTTATAATGATAACCCCCGTGGACCCAAAAAAAATGGGTATCAAAATCCCCACCTCTTGTGCTTGATGTAGGTGTGGGCTCTCGCATAACGTGAGAGGTTTGGTGCCTTGATGGTGGATGCATGGGATCAAATGAACACTACAAATTGATGCACGCTATCAAGGAGGTTTTGGTGGGACGACCACCATGTTTTGAAGATTTGGAGTATAGTCCTTATGGTTTGGTAACTATATTTAAATTCCTATACATGCATTTATATTTGATGATTTTTAGCATGTTTTAGTGTTATGATAAAATAATCATGTTTTGTACTTCATGTGGTAAATACTTGTTTAGATGTAGTTTTATCAAAACTTGTGTATATACGTGTACAAGTAGTGAGCAACATTTGATTCATATACGTTTGCACTTCATTGCTTATTTGTACTCACTACATGTACATGTATAGCCTAGTTTTGATGATTCCCTCATTTATACTTGTTTTGCCTATTCTTGTGCATGTTTTACTTCATGTATATGTAATTTTTATTCAAAACTAATAAATATACATGTATGCCCTTGACTCTCTTGCCTTCATGCAAATTATATCATAGACTCTTTTTTGTTTGGGATATGCATGCATATTGTTAGTTTTGGATAAAAACATATATATACCTAAAAGTTTGTTTTTAGATGAAAATGAATTTTCATGATTTTTACTTGTTTGATATTTTGACCTTTATTGCTTAGTTTCATGAGAATGCTATTCACATGTTGCTTGTGCACTCACACTTCATTTGTATACTCATGACAATATTTTCATGAGAACCTTCGTGCTTTATAGATTTCGAGTGTCAACTCCTATATATTTAGTATGTTTCATGATATACATATGATTTGTTTTCATATTTGAAGGATTTTTAACTAGTTTTTCAAAAATTACTTTAACTAGTTATGTATTTTTCATTTGGTAGAGTTTTCAAACGTATTATAATTATTTTCAAACTTATTTTTGAAAACCCCTACCCATCTAAGGGCGGACGAATGGGCGACCATGCCTTGTATGCCTTATTGAAAACCTTTTATCATGTGCATGAATAGCGTGGTTATTTATGAGTTATACACTTGATTCACATCATATTTTTAATTGGTATCACAATTGATATTTTCTTTGTATACTCATATTCTGTTTTCTATATATATATGCTTCACATTTCAAGTAATATCAATTTTTATTGGTATTTTCTTTTCATACATATATGTTTTAATTGTGCTTGATTTACTTGATATTTACATGTTTAAAGGACAAAGTATGTTTATGTTCAGCTTGATTTAAATCTTGTTTTCAATTGGTATCTCAATTGATATTTTAATAAGCTTATGCATTATTTTCAATTGATATGTTTATTGATATCAAAATTTATAATATGCTTTAATTGGTATCAATATGCTTCGAATTCCAATTAGGTTTAAATTTCAATTGATATCACAAATGTTTTACCAATTTGGTATCAAAATTTATCATATATTTCAATTGGTATCAAAATTTAATTTAAATTTAAATTGGTATCAAAATATAAAATAATTTCTTTCATTTATATCAAATTGTAAAAATGATTCAATTTCAATTGGTATCACAAATTTCCTATTTCATATGGTATCAAAATCTTGTGATATCTCAAATTGATTTGTTGATTTACAAAAAATTCAAAATTTGTATTGTTTATTTACAATTGGTATCTTAAATTTTTTTTTGTTTATTTACAAAGATATCTCAAAATTTGTTTTATTACCTTGAGTAATTATCAAAAATTTGTGTTTACAATATTTTGATATGTATTGTCTATATGCAAGAGGAGCTTAATATCTCTTCTATATATAGATTCATGTTGAGAGTGTATCTTATATTGAGGAGGTTGACATCTCTTTTTTATGTGATACAGTGTATAGGAGGAGCTTAACATCTCTACTTATGCATTGTATATTATGCGTTATGTGAGTTAGGGCTTGTCATCCCTTTCTTCATGTAGTGCATGTATGTAGGGAAGCTAACTTAGCGTCTTCCTCTTCATGAATGTATATCGCATGTATATCTTTATGATTGATTTGTTTTATTTTACCCCTTTGTTGATGATTGACAAAAAGGGGGAGAAAGATTTTGAGTTTATATATGCATATTTGAGTTTTTGCGTAAATTGAGTTTATGCATCTTATGTTTTCACAAAATGGGGAGAATGTTTTTTAAAGTTTAAACAAAAAGGAGGAGAAGGTTTTTGGGTAAAGAATTTTGGATGTTTGCATGTTTCTCTCATCTTGTTGATGCATATATATTTGTTTAGTTTCATGTACTTCATTGCAATATCTATTTGTTTATTGTTATGCATGAGTTAAGGGGGAGCTTCCATGAAGCTTAACTTCAATCCATGCATATATAACTCCATGAATTTTATCATCATCAAAAAGGGGGAGATTGTTGGCCCAAAGGCCCATCACTCTAGTTTTGATGATGATTAACTCATGTAGTTATAGTACTAATGATCTTGTGTTTAATTAGTCTCAGATATATGATCAAGATCTTAGTAGGTGTTTAGCTTCAACAAAGGATTTCAAGTTAAGTTTTGGAGCTAGCACGTGTTGATTCAAGAGCTTGTGCATCAAGATCACATCAAGTACTCAAGAGGAGTCTAACTCTTTAGATCAAGTTTGGACCAAGTCAAAGAAGGAGAAGAAGATTTTCAAGAGAAGACCTTCAAGAAAAGACTTGTGTCTAGATTTGTTTTGTTAAGATTTTATTTTAGATAAAATGTAAAGAATAAAATAGGTGGTGGATTGCTCAAGTATCATATACACTCACACACAAGATTTATATGTGTTTTCATAAAAGAGTTTTCATTTTAGAAAAATACCGATTTGGTTTTGGAGTTTCATATATGCATATGTTTTAACAAAAACCATTTTAGAGCTTATTATCAAAAACATAGATATTTCATCATATATGTGTAGTGGATCATATCCATACTCATTTAGCTTCAAAAGTGTTTAAAATATCTTGTTTTTGTATTTGGAGAAGTTTTGAAAAATCAATTTGGAAAAATACGGCTTCTGTTTTAAGGCAAAATTTCTAAGTCTCAAAAATAGTTCAAAATGTTTGTAACATATTTTGATTTTTACTCAAACATATTTGTATATCAAAGTATAATAATGAACTTATTTTTGTAGAATTTTAGAGAATTTATGGGATTTTATTAAAGATAATATGACAAGTTTTTTTAATCCCAAAATGTACTGACCAGCCTTCTGCCAGTCGACGGCACGGTCGACCGAGCCAGGGGTCGATCGACTGAGCAGTCGACCGATATGCACAAAACGTGCATGCCCTGGGCCAGTCGACCGCCAGAGAGTGTCTTCTCTCTAAAAATGGCCCGGTCGACCGGGCAATCAACTGCTATGCCATTGCCCTGAAGGCGGTCGACCGGCCGGTCGATCTTCCCAACGGTCGAAAAAATCGACCGTTGGCGGTCGACGATAGCAGTGCAGATTGCTGACTAGGCCTCCAATGGCCATATTTTGGAGCCTATATATATGGGGCTCCCATGGACTGTTAAATACAAATTTGAAGTGGATTTTTAAGCAAGTTTTTCCTACTCTATTAAGTATTTATCTCCACTTATTTAAGAGCCAAAATTGTCATATCAAAAGGAGAGATTTTCAAGAGTGTTTTGTAAAAGAGTTTCTTGAGTTTTCACCATCACTTCCATCCTTTTTTTCTCACAAACACTTGAGCTATCCATTGCTATACCTATCCTATAGGGATCTTTATTGTGAGAGGATTTTAGGTGATCAAAGTGTTGTGATCACCAAAGTTTTCATCTTTGTAATTTGAGGAGGCGGACTTGTGGGTTCGCATTGTTTCGAGTTCTAGTGAGAGCTCGTTGTAGAGGTGCGGCCTCGGCAAACTAGTGTGCTTGTGGTGTGTAGCTCTTGCGGGAACGAGTGAAGGGACTAGAGAGTCCAAAGGAGTTCTAGTGTGAACTCACTTGTAGGTGTTGCGGCACCGAGTGATCCGGTGGGATCGTTTTTAGTGGAATCTTTCATAGTGTTGATGGCGGGGACGTAGAGCAAGTGTGCTCGAACCTCAAAACAAATCTCCCGTGTTTGCGATTGCTCTTTCTCTATCTCTCACTTGTCTTTATATCTTGCATGCTTATATTGCCTTCATCCTTATATGCTTGATATATATATTTATGCTCATATTGATATATGCTTGGGAATTGTTTGCTCACACTTGTATTGAACTAAGAGAGCCAAAGCGGCACCTCAACTCTTATCCAAAGGAATCTTAAGGAGATAGTCCAGAGCCCTTCACGGGGAATTCGGCTACACTCTTAGGTTATACTTGGTGTGTTATGCATAAGAATTTTTAGTTTGCATAAATAATTTTAATTCCGAATTTGTTCATCATTAGATTAGCTAGTCCCCTATTCACCCCCCTCTAGGTGATTTCAGAAATGTCCTCTGATCAAATAAAGTTCAATTCCAACTGATTTTCACTTTATGACTCCAACAAGTTTAGCCTTATGACTCCAATGAGTAAAACTGTATGACTCTAACGAGTCTAACTGGTAATTTAAAAAACTCAAATACGCAAAAGTAGACTTTAGGAAAAGTAGTTATAACTTTATTTATCAGAATCAACAAATGCACTTAGAAATAATGTATGTTACATTAAATTATCTACTCCCACTAAACCAGGATATCATCAAGAATATTGATCCCCATATGAGTAATATGCATTAAAAAGACTTTAAGTGAAAATCCTTTAATGAGTGGATCTATAATGTTAAGAATAGTACTAACACTGTCAACAGACACAATGTGATTCCGAACTTTATCATTGATGACAAGAAACTTGATGTCGATATACTTTGAATTTGCTGAACTCTTGTTACTATTATAGTAGAGCTATATAGCTCTATTGCCACAGTGTAGCTGTAATGGCCTCTCGACTAAATCCACCATCTTCCTACAATCAGAAAATTATAACCTGAAGTGGACTTCCTATTGTCGATACATCCAACATAATGTGAATCTGTGTATCTGATCAGCTGCAACTGATCAGATTTCATGTAGTCTTCTGTAAATATCGCATTACCTTCTTGGCAGTCTTCCACTGATTAATCCCAGGATTAATCAAGTATCTGCCAAGTTTTTCAATGGTATATGCTATATCTGAACGAGTACAAACTTGAGCATAAATCAGACTTTCAACTACCGAAGCATATGGAATGTCTTTCATTTGATCTTTCTGTAGGTCATTCTTGGGATATTGGAGTAAACTCATCTCCCCTAAAGCAATTTTTCATCAAGCACCTTATTATAGGCCTTTTGTGATAAACCTAATATTCCACGTGTCCTGTCACGTTGAATCTGGACACATATCACAAAAGAAAAATCTCCAAAATCTTTCATCTCAAAAATTTTGAGAGAACTTTTGGTCTCAAGTAAAAGACTCATATCATTACTTGCTACTAGAATGTCATCCATGTATAGCACAAGAAATATAAGTCTACTCTTTTCAAATTTATGGTAAATGCACTAATCAACCGCATTCTCTTTAAAATCAAAAAGCGGATATTACTTAATCAAATTTCAAATATCATTAATGGGATGCTTGCTTTAAATCATAAATGAATTATTTAATTTGCAAACCAAATATTGTGAACCTTTGATTTTAAAATCGTTTGGTTGCACTGTATAATTTTTTTCCTTAATGCTATCATTAAGAAAGACAATCTTAACATTCATTTGGCGTAACTCTAGGTCGAAGTGGGCCACTAGTGCCATGATAATCTAAAAGAATCCTTCATGAAAACGGAGAGAAAGTCTCTTTATAGTCAATGCCCTCTTTTGAGTGAATCCCTTTGCGATAAGATGTGCCTTAAATCTTTCGACATTGCCCTTCAAATCCCGCTTGGTTTTAAACACCCATTTACAATCAACCATTTCTTTCCTTTAGGCAACTCTACTAAATCCTAAACATCATTGTCCTTCATGGATTTTAACTCATCTTTCATAGCATTTGACCACTTAGTGGAGTAAATGCTGAGTTTGGCCTCATTCAAGGATGTGGGGTCATCTCTGACCTTATGTCAAACTCATGCTCTTTGAGATAAACTATATATAGTCATTTGCAATGACTGATCTCCTCTCCTTAGTTGATTTCCTAGCCACTTGTGGTTGAAAATTTTTAGGTTCTACCTCATCAGCAGGATCTACTTCAGGATGAACTGTATCTGTACCTTGTAAGGATACAACTATAATTTCATCTTGAAGTGGAACTACTTCATCATTTGGAATAGTTGTTATGGGTATAACAATATGTTCTTTCTCAACAATGAAATTCTTATATAGTTGATTCTCACTATTCTGAATATTCTCAAAAAATTTAGCATTATCCGTCTTTATGTTCTTAATAGAGGGACAGTAAAATTTAAAATCTCTATACCTCTCAGAATATCCTACGAATAAACAGCTAACTGTCCTTGAGTCCAGCTTCTTCTCATATAGTGTATATGACCGAGCTTTTGCTGGACAACTCCAAAAATGTAGGTGCCTAATACTAGGAGATTTTCTAGTCCATAACTCATATGAGATTTTAATTACTGTTTTACTAGGTACTCTATAAGGAGGTAGACAATCATCTTTAAAGCTTCACTCTATAATAACTTTCGTAGAGTAGTGTGAATTATCATACTTCTAGCCATGTCCTGTAGTGTGTGATTTCGTCTCTCAGCAATACCATTTTGACGAGGTGTCCCTGGCACAGTGTACTGGGCTACATACCACATTCTTTTAGAAAATTGACAAAAAGTCATGGATATCTACCAAATTCGTCTGTTATAGTACTCACCACCACGGTCAAATCTAACATCTTTAATCTTTTTATTCAGTTGATTTTTAGTTTCAGCTTTATAAATTTTAAAACATGTCCAGTGATTGTGATTTCTCATGTAACAAGTATAGGTACCCATAACGAGAGTAAATGTCTGTAAAAGTGATGAAATATTCGTGATCATTCCAGGAAGCTATAAGGAATAGACCACAAATATCTATATATACTAAATCCAAGACACCTGATCTTCGGTTAGCAACAAACTTTCTGATATTTCTTTAATAATGTTCACTTAGTGCCTAGGCTATTCACATATAAAGATTTAGGATATGAAGCATGAAGTTTCAATTTATATAGTTTTCAATCAGAATTCTAATACCAACTTTATATTTGAAAAGTAGACTAAACATTTCATTACCAAGAGTAACAGTAAAACCAAATCTGTCTAAGAATGAAATAGAAATATGATTCTGCCTAAAAAGACGGTACATATAAAGTCTCATCCAAATCCAAATAAAAAATCAGATTCTAATCTAAGCCTACAAACTCCAACGTTTCAACTGCAACTTTATTCCATCCCCCATATATATATGTCTCTCAATTGGGCTGGGCTCCTTTAGGTTTGAAAGTTCCGCATTGAATCGCTTATGTCAATTATTTATCCCACATGTATGAGGTGACATTAAAGCTAAATTAATTTCAGAATAAACATAAATATGAGATATACCCTTCTTAATTAGTCATTTCTGATACTTTATGCAATCCTACTTGAGGTGGCCTACTTTCTTACAGAAGAAACATTAATGACCTTAGGTTTCTTCTCCTACACTTTTGCCACTTAGAATCAGCAACTGTTGTGATATTTATGTTCCTCTCCTTTAGTTATATTTTTCTTTCTTATTAGAAGTGTTACCCTGACTGCTAAGTGAGCACTTTCAGTATTTTCTTTTTTTCATCTCTTCATTTCAGACACAGTGACTGAGGAGCTCAATGAGACTCCATTTTTCTCTTTGAGCATCATAAATAATCTTGAAAATGATTATACTGTGTAAGAAAAAATATCAGAATGAAATACACTAAAATCTTTTCAGAGAGTTCCAATTTCAGTGCTTTTAGTTTACAAACAAGATTGAACATTTTCATAACGTACTCCTTATGTATTCTTTACCGTTGTAGCACATATTTATCAGCTTGCTAAGATGCGTGTTGGCCTCGACTTATCCGAATTAATAAACTGGTCGATTATTTCAGCTGAAAAAACTCTTAATACTGACTTTATCAGGCATATAACCCCTAATAGTTATAGGAATAATGTGCTTCATGAGCACTAAACACATCTTGTTAGACCTCTCCCACCTATCATAATTGGCATTTTTTAACTGAATTTTATTAGTAATAGTAGGAGTCCATCAGTCCTTAAGGTATACTCTAAATCCATAAATCTAAGAACGATCTTTTATATGATCTTGCCACTTCTTAAAGTTTATACCATTCAATTTAAACTACATGAGCGTACAATTTCATATCATTTTAACATAAATATTGCATTTAATAAATTCTACTATAATGTCATAAAAAATTAAATTTTAGAAAATATAACCAGTTTAACTGATAGAGTTGTGTTGACTGAGATTTCCTGCACACAAAATATAGTATTTTAGTTTAAGAATAGATGTGCAAGTTCTCAATTCTAATCCGCGGTAGCAGGGCTATGCGGGTCGTGATCCTCAGGGAGGGACTGCGATGGAAGCGTTAAGCAAGTTTCTCTAAAGTTTTATTTTTATTAGTTAAGTTAGAAAGATAGCGGTATTTACAATGGTCGGAGAAAAAGAATATGGAGATGAGTTATGATTTAATCTACAAAAGAAAAGAAAAGAAAAAGAAAAGAAAAGAATACTTACTTGAGTTTGGTTGAAGAAAAACGTGAAAACCTTACATGTTCTACCTTACTTAGGAGGCGTTCCACGAATAGATCATAAACTCGAGCTCAATCCCTGTGCACATTATATCGTCAAGCATATCAAGAACGAAGTGATGCATAGCTTGGAGGAGAACGTCTTCATGAACTATCGCTGGTTCTCACATAGCTTAGTTATACTTGCTTTTGGAATCCACTTGCATGTTCATCAACAACCACAAGAGATCACAGAGAAAAGAAAGGAAAACAAAAAGAAAAATAAAATATAAGAACAATGAACAAAAGAAAAATAATTACCTTTATTGCTTTAATCAATGGCAGAGAAGAGAAGATACATCGGTGTCACGCTCAACATAAGCCTCTCTCTCTTGAAAATAAAAAGAAAAACCTAACTACAACCTAGAAGAAGACTAAAACCTAGCTTTTTGGCCCTTGGCTCGCCTCTGGACGACTCTGTACGTTGCACTGCAGGGGGTATTTATAGGTGCAGAAGCCGAAGAGTCCCGGATGAAGGAGCCCACGAAAGTTGGTCCATGATGTCATCAACTTTGCCGCAGAAACTGGGATTTTACCGTGGAATTGCGGCATTTCTAGGGAATCTGGCCACGCGCTTTGGCGCGTGGTGGCTTCTTCTGGTCCGTCCATCTGGGCGCTTGCTTCTGGAAGTGTGATCCTGGCTCTTTATTCTGGATTTTCGAGATAACTTAGAAATCAAGTTACCTTGATCTCAAATATCCCAAATCTTTTATCCACGAATTTCCTTCTTATCTTTGGCTTTTATGCTCATCCTGCAAGAGTTTAGGGTTGGGTAGAATTCTATCCTTCCCTCATCTTTAATAATTGCAACTTTAGCCCTTGCATAATTGCACTTTGACAATCTGCTATTTGCACTTTTACACCTGGGCTTCAAATATGGGCTTTTGGGCTTCATTAAGCTTTATTATTATTAAAATAATAATTCGAGGCCTGCACACAATAAATAATAAAAATTAATAATTGTGCAGAATTAAATGAATAAATATGAAAATGTGATGGTAAATGTTATGATAAAAATGCACTTTTGACTACCAATCAAGTTGCCGGTTAAACTTTCAGAACAAGTTGTGTCTCTTTATGCCAACACTGTGCTGGCCCAATATAGATACCTTAAAATCTAGGTCGTATGTAAGAGAACAACCTTCCTTTGGGCCGACTGTCCCTTTATAAGATCAGTCCCAAAGTTTAAGTTATCTATATCGACCATATAATATTTAATGACCCGCCTATAAGGACAACCTTTCTTTGGGCCGATTGCCCACACATGGGCCACACAAATCAACGCATCTGGATTCTTATTCCGCCATCAGACTACTGATGAGGGTAATGCAATATGGGCCTATAGTGTGACAATTTTTCTTTGGGCCGATTACCACACACCAAGGTTCTCCCACTTGCATTACCCACATCAAGTATCCGACGCCTACATAATTTGGCCAAACAATAGTCTTCCTTTGGGCCGGCTATTGTCCGCATGAACTATATACGTAATTAAATATGCTCTTTTATAAATTCTTTAACTTGAACATATATATATCTTTATCTATGTGTTATATACTATAGTAAACATCAATATTCATCATGCTAGAACAATATAAGCAATAATATAAATATTGATGAAGCGGAAGCATGTAAGGGTACACATAACTATGATAAACAAATAGTTCAATACTTTTTATGTCAACTAGTGTACTGTTTTTGTCATATATAGTGCCTGTAATACTGAAGTGCTCGTCAGGAGCTTCGAAATAACAGTTTACATACCTAAAATAGAGGTCAGATGAGCCCATAACGACTAATTAAAGTTTCTATTGGCAAAATGAGCCTGCAGTGCTTATCGGGTCTGGATCAGTCCTGACCCGCAATGGTTAAGTTATGAGTTTTCTAATGGGTCAGGTTTAATAAGCTGAATAAAATCCGATTAGCTTAATGTGAGATTAATTGGGATTAGCTCTCTTTATTTAATTAGAATTCTACCCAAAATTCTCTTAATAGATTAAGTTTCTATCTCAACTCTAAAATCCATATCAATCTCAACAATCCCAATTAAAATTTAATATGAGATTAATTAGGAGTAAGTTTCCTTATTAGATTAAAACAAATTTTATTTCTAAATTTCTTAATCCTAATTAATCTCATAATATCACTTGATTAGGAAACTTAAAAAAATAATTAACCGCTTTTTTTTCCGTTGCCATTTTACCGCCGCCGTCGACTCATGGTGGCTAGCGACTACCTTGCGCCGCCAATAAGCGTCAAGTGGGGGGCCACAATGGGCCAGCGCAGGCATGTAGGCCCCCGGTGGCCCATGCAGGTCGCATGCATGCACTTGCATGCAGCATATGCGCTCTGCCTGAATGCACGCCAGCATGCATGTATACTAAATTTCTTTTTTTATTTAAAATTCCAAAATAGTGACACACAGATTAAAAAATCCCAGAAAATATATACATGTAAATTCTATAAAATCATCCCTTTAAACTTTTAATTCAATATATGAGAGAAAAATATTTATTGAATTAAGGGAGAATTATTCATGGTATTTATAGATCGAGATCGAAATTTCTGTAGATCCTGATGATCTGATAAAGAGGTGGCTCTGATATGAATTGTTGGATCTAATAATTATTCAAAATAAGATCCCATATATCCAAAGTCTCTTTATCAAGATCAAACGGAAGGAGAGTTTAGGCATACCTGATTCTATCACGAAAGGGATGTCAAAAGTTTGCACGGTCTCGAAGACGTCAGAGTTGAGGGAGGGGATTCTTCTCTCCAGCCACCAAAGATAAATAAGAAGAAGAAGACTTATTTGTGCAAAAACAAGATACCATTAGCTATGGTTCTTAGTATATATATACACACATATTGGTCACATATTTTCACTGATTTAGGAGATACAATAGAAAAACATTGACTGAGAGAAAGAATAGAAAAATATTGACTGAGAGAAAGAATGAGAAACACATGGTGCATGAATCCTATGAGTCCCATGTGTTCCTATAATCATGGAGAGATTTTAGGATCTGGTTGATTTCATGAGGGGTATCTTTCACATGGATCACATGTTTCACATGAGTCACATGTTGTCATTGATATCTCTATTACCCCCCCGAAAGTTAAGTGGGTTCGAAAGAACCGAGAGCTTGTTCTTCAACATAGAAAATCTGAATGAGCTCAAAGGCTTAGTAAGGATGTCTGCTAGTTGGTCTTTAGTGCTGACAAACCGAACATCCAGGACTCTATTGGCGACATAGTCCCTCACAAATGAATGTCGATCTCAACATGTTTGGAGCGGGAGTGACGAATAGGATTGATCGAGAGATATGTTGTACTGAGGTTGTCACAGAGAACTATTGAAGGAGATTGCAGAACTCCAAACTCACGAAGTAATGACTGCAACCAAACGACCTCTGCTGCAGCATTGGCCACACCCCTATACTCTGCCTCAGTGCTAGATCGTGTAACAGTACACTGCTTCTTAAGCTCCAAGAAATGAGATTTGTACCAAGAAAGACACAATAGCCACTAGTAGATTTTCGATCATCGATCGACCCTGCCCAATCTGCATCAATGTAAGCAGTAAGCTGTACAGAAGAATGGCGAGAGAGAAAAAGGCCATGTTGAATGGTAGATTTGAGGTAATGGAGGATCCATTTACAGCGCTCTAATGCTCATTGGTTGGAGCTTGCGTGAACTGAGCGACCTTATTCATCGAGAAGGCAATATCAGGTCTGGTAAAGCTTAAGTATTGTAGAGCCCCAACAGTACTTCGATAGACAAAGGGGTCAGAGAATGACTTGCCAACAATCTTGGATAGCTTACCAGAATGGCCATAGGCGAGCTGACAGGCTTGACACCATCCATCTTGAGTCGGAGAAGCAAGTCATGGATGTACTTCTGTTGAGAGAGAAATAGACCTGATGGTGTACGATGACACTCCACGCCCAAGAAATAGTGCAGTGGGCTGAGGTCTTTTAATGAGAACTCCCGGCCTAATTCTTGAATAAGATGTGTGACAGCCCGTGAGTCTTTGCCTGTGATGATGATGTCGTCCACATAGATAAGAACCAGAAGAAGATCTGTCCCAACCCGGTGGAGGAAGAGAGACGTGTCGGACTTGGAGCCCACAAAGCCCAATGTGACTAGATAACTGCTGAGGCGAGAAAACCAAGCCCATGGAGCCTGTTTGAGGCCAGAGATACTGCTGTGAAGCTTGCATATATGATTAGGATGAGCGGTATTGATGAACCCCGAAGGTTGTTCCATGTAGACCATCTCAGTAAGAAAACCCTGCAAAAATGCATTATTAATATCCAACTATCGAATAGACTATCCTTGGAGACGGCCAGACTACACACAGTACGGATAGTGGTTGGTTTGATGACCAGACTGAATGTCTCACCATAGTCTAATCCTAATTGTTGATGAAAACCCTTGGCCACCAGGCTGGCATTATACCTGTCAACAGAACCATCAGATTTATGTTTTAACTTAAAAACCCATTTACAACCAACCGATTCATGGTAGGGTGGTATGGCACAAGGGACCAGGTTTTTATTCTTAAGCAAGGCATTCATCTCAGTGTCCATTGCCTGGCGTCACTTAGGATCTTTAGAAGCTTGCGTGAAACATGTGGGTTCGACAGGAGTGGTGGCCAAGTCAGCCATGAGACAGGTAGGCATGGGATAATGGGTGGCTAGCCAAACTTTTGGTGTTCTGGTGTTATCCTGTCTTCTGGTGACCATGTGGTGGGTTCTGGTAGGAGGGGGACTGGGAGAGCCAAAGGATGAGGATGAGGAGAAGGACTCATCGGGGGGTGCTGGTGGAGGTGGTGGAGAAGGGTATGTGATGGAGGTGCTAGTGGAAGAGGAGAAGAGTCAATGGTAGGGCCCGCATGAGAAGAGGGGACTGGAACAATAAAAGATAACAGAGGCATAGAGATGGGGATCGGTGGTGAAGGCGTGGAAGTAGGGGGAGAGAGGGAGGGCAGAGGAGAATGGAAAGGAAAAGAAGATTCGTCAAACACAACATCCTAAGAGATGTAAATACGACCGAGGGGACATGCAAACATTGATAACCTTTATGCGAAGCTGAGTAACCTGAGAAGACACATTGACTGGACCAAAAACTAAACTTATGAGTTTGGTATGGACGCAGATGAGGGTAGCAAGCACAACCAAAAATTCGTAAGGAAAGATAGTCAGGTGCTTTATGAAATAATTTCTGATAGGGAAATAGATTATGGAAGATGGGGGTGGGCATTCTATTGATGAGAAATGAGGCAGTTTGGAAAGAATAAGGCCAGTAATGAAATGGAACATTTGACCGAGCTAGAAGAGTAAGGCCGGTCTTGATAAGGTGGCGGTGCTTTCTTTCTGCGGTGCCGTTTTGGACACTAGTGTGTGGATAGGATAAGCGATGAGCGATACCCTGAGAAGACAAGTAAGGTTTAAATTTAATGAACTCGCCACCATCATCAGTTTGGAGTGCTTTAATGGAACGTCCAAAAAAAAATTTTCACATGAATTTTGAACTCAAGAAAATGGAGAAAGCATCACTTTTATTTATTAAAGGATAAAGCCAAACATACTTACTGTAGAGATCTACAAAGCTAATATAGTAGCGATGACTACTTACAGTGGACACAGGAGACGGACCCCATAGATCAGAGTGAAGAAGCTGTAAAGGAGCAGTAGTAATCGTGGAAGATGACGAAAAAGGAAGACGGTGACTTTTCCCTTGCTGATAGGGAATGCAGAGAGGGGTACCAGCGCGGTCAGGAAGGAAAGGAAGCTGATGCTGAGATAAAACACTAGAGACAACTCTGGTGGAGGGATGACCTAGACGCTCATGCCAGACGGAGGAAGATGCACACTCACTGAGAAGAGCCTGGGGAGAGACGGTGAAGTTATGATTCCCCAGGGAGAAGACATACAGACCATCCTTAAGTTTTCCCCGCAGTAGAGTTTTCCGAATGGAGAGATTCTTGATAAAACAAGAGTCAGGGTGAAATTCAAAGACTTTATTATCAGCAGTAAATTGACTAACAGACAGAAGATTTTTGGTGATATTAGGAACATGTAAAAGGTTTTTCAAGACAAAGGAAGAAATAAGAGAACACAATAAAGAAGCATCTATAGTTCGGATAGGCAAACATGTCCCGTTACTCATGCGAACTCTGTCGGGTCCTTGATATTCGGAGTGAACCGCCAGATTCGCAATGTTAGCCGTTAGGTGATGAGTGGCTCCGGAGTCAACATTCCAGTTGGGATTAACTGGACTATTCCCATAAGAGTGGAGAAGAGCAGTTGGGCTAGCCGAATCATCATAACGATTATAGCATTGGTTAGCAAAATGGCCAAAGCAATTGCAGATCTGGCATTGAGGTCGGCCGCTGGTGGACTGATGTGACGGTAAGAAGGAACGTCCACGACCACGACCGCGCTCCCTGCCTCGGCCACGTCCACGTCCACGACCACGGAAAAAAGATGGAGCTGAATGGTAGCTTGGAGTGCGGGAAACAGTATGAACCGCAGGAGAAGAGGAGATGCGGGTTGTGGAGTCTGGTGAAGTGATAGCTTGCCCACGATAAATCTCCTGGCTAAGCATAAGGCCGATGAGTTCTTCTGACAGTACAGGGTCGACTCGTGTGTTGACGGAGGTGACGAACGAGTCATATTCGGGAGACAGACCACTGAGTAAGGTAGAGATGAGGTCGGAGTCGGCAACTGAATTATCCACTGCCGCCAGATTGTCCACGATGGACTTGACAGACTGGATGTATTCTGACATAGAAGAGGTGCCCATCTTGATGGTGTGCAGCTGATATTTGAGTTGCTACACTCTAGCTCTGGAGGGTGACATAAAGATTCGCTCCAGAGAGCACCACACATCACGAGATGTGGTAAGGCCGACGATATGAGTAAGAACAGTCTCAGTGAGCGAGGAGATAAGCCAACATAAGAGCATTTAATCAAGCTTGATCCAGCGAGCGTATTCTGGATTGATATGGGCTTAGCATCCTTCTCGGTAGAAGGAAGGAACCGGACCAGACACGGAGAGGTTCCGTCGACGAGGCCTTCGAGATCATGGAGTTTGAGAAGAGGAAAGAACTGGGAACGCCACAACAGATAGTTTCTCTTATCGAGTTTAACATTTAGAAAGTGAGTGATGTTGGGATTGGGAGTAACCATAGATGCAAGTGTTTGGATGGAGGTGAGGGAAGATGAAGAGGAAATACTCGACATGATATAGGAGTTGCTCTGATACCAAGATAAATAATAAGAAGAAGAAGACTTATTTGTGCAAAGACAAGATACCATTAGTTATGGTTCTTGGCTGTATATATATACACATATTGGTCACATGTTTACACTGATTTAGGAGATACAATAGGAAAACATTGACTGAGAGAAAAAATAAAAAAATATTGACTGAGAGAAAGAATGAGAAACACATGGTGCATGAATCCCATGAGTCCCATGTGTTCTTATAATCATGAGGAGATTTTATGATCTGGTTGATTTCATAAGGGTGTCTTTCACATGTCACATGAGTCACATGTTGTCATTGATATCTCTAACAACCAAGTTCTCTTCTTGATCTTTAGAGGAGATGAGAGGCCTGCAAGAGAGAGATGAGATCATGATAGATTGGTGGTGGAGTGGGAATCCTACTCATGATATATAACATCAAGGAAATTTAGTTCAACTCATCATAGATTTACACCCTTAATTGATAACACGAGTTCCACACGTGTAGATGAGTTCTACAACTAAATTTAAATACACTCATGTCTAAGTGTAAATGAAACTGTCTAAATACAAACCATTAAGTTTGATCAATTCTTTATTGGGTCCAACAACATAAGCTTAAATAGACAGGTTTATAAATCTAATTAGATTTTTGTAGACCTATATTATTTAGGCCCAATCTAAATAAGTCTAACACTTCTTATCATGTTTCTAGAGCATTAAAGAGTTTCTTACAGCAGGAGCTCAAGCCCCATCGACATTCTTGACCTACCAAAAATCCTCCATCCATATGCTCAAATGAGCTCAAAACATTTCACATGGCATGCGAATGAGCAGAATGCAACAAATTCATGACAAAAATCGAGAGGTTTGGCAAATCACATGGCAGCTATGAAATATGGAAACTTCTATTGCGAAGCTATGTTAGTAACGGGGCATGTATTAGACACAACATTTTTTGCCGTGTCATTGTTGTTTCATATGCAACTGCTTAAAATTTGTTGTGTTCAACATATCATGTTGCATCTTGCCCATTTTTCGTGTTTCTTAATGTTAGTTGAAACCGATGTTGTTCGGCTTTGTCCAGTAGCGGTAAAAGAATCCCCCGAATCATCAGTACTCTGCCTAGCACATTAGGTATAGCATCTTACTCAGACAGAGAATTGATGCCCAGAAAATTGAAAAAGTTGAAGAAATTTAACAGTGGAGAAAAAAGAATGTAACTATATATCTCAGTTTTTTGTAGTCTAAGAATGAACGGAGAGAAGGTCTATTTATAGGCATAGAACTCTACCCGTTACTAACAGCCTCCGCGCAAATCAAGTGTACGTTCAGCTTTGATTGCAATTAATGTGCAACAACTTAGCATGTTCACAGATTCGCTTTTACTTGGTAAAGAAACATTACAAATCAAAACAGTGAAGGACTTTGGGAGAGTGAGACGGAGCTCGAGAATATTCCGAGTCTAAGTGTTCAGGAAAAACTCCGAGGTCCAAGTGCTCAGGATGATCTCAAGTCCAAGTGCTCGGGGTCCACTCCAAGTCCAAGTACTCAGGGATATTCTGAGGTCAAATACTCGGGAATCATTCGGAGTCCAGATACTCAGGTCACTTCACCCAGAAGTTCGAAGTTTAGCTCTGAAAGACTAAAAATAATTTTGCATGTTCAAGAACCCCTTGAACGAAGCTACATTCATGTCCACAATTGGCGCACAAGTGTGGGGAGTGTAGCCCATGACCTAACATTCATAATAATAAACTTAGAAAGAGTTGATATATATATATATATATATATATATATAATATATATATATATCACTCAAACTTCATTACCCTATCCAATGTGGGACTAAAAATCAAAAACAAATAGAGGAAAACTCCCTCCAAAACCAAATACACATCCAGCATTTAATATACCAGTGAATCACTTAGTTTGGTTCTAACTACTTCAGAAGTATCCTTAGCTAGAATTTAATAAGCCCTTGAAGTGTGTGGACATATAGCTTGTAAAATAAGTCAAAATTCTAGGTAGGGGTGTAAATGATATCCAAAATATCCAAATCTGTTTCGTATCCTCATCTATTTAAGGGGATATCACTATCAAAATCTGACTTTGCTTAATATCCGTTCATTTAATATCCTCTTGTGCACGAAGATACAAATGTGTGGTGTCTCCTTTGGCTAATATCACCTCCGCATAATATGCATTATCTATATATTTTATAAGTACTAAGTATATGTAATAAAAATGATAAATAATTATTAATCAAGTGCTTGTTGTTTCTAAATTAGTAATACACATTTGTTAGTGGTGAGGACGACAATGGCTGTAGTAATGGTGGTAGAAGCGGCAATAATGACAGTTGTAGGGTTGTTACTGGTGTTAGGAATCCCAGCAACAGAGAAGAGAGCCACCAGAGAATAATCACCAATCACACGAACAATTAAACAAAGAAAAGAAAAGAGAACACAAGATTTAACAAGGTTCGGCAATTTGCCTACGTCCTCGGGACAAGGGGAGAGAGTTCTTATTGAATCAATCAATTACGTGTTACAAATATTGTGGACACTACTTCTCCTTATATAGCCAAAGAAATCATGAAGAAAAAGAAACCCAAAATACCTAATTCGGATTAGAAACGAATTCAGAATCAGATTTGGAAACAGGTCGTGCAGCAGTATTAATTGACTACAAATCAACTAATAACTTCTATTAGTTGACTAATACATGTGTTGGTCGACTAGTATGTGAAATCACCTAGAGGGGGGGGTGAATAGGTGATAGTGCTAATCTAGAAACTAAATGCGGAAGCTAAAAATAATTTTGCAACACACTTAATACAACCAACAAGTGTAACCGAATTCCCCGTGAAGGGCTCTGGACTAACTCCTCTTGATTCCCCTAGATAAGGGTTGAGATGCTACATGAAGCTCTTGTGGTTAAGTACAAGTGAGGCACACACAAACAAGCCAAGCATATAAAAATGATAAGCAATATGAAAGATGCAAGGCACAACACAAGCAAATATGATATGAATGATGCTTTGCACAATATAAAAGAGAGGGTTAGAGAGACAATGGATCAAACGCAAACACAAAGATATGTTTCGAGGTTCGAGCCCCTAGCTCTACGTCCCCGCCTTCACCGAGAAGGATTTCTAATCCACTATAGTAGTACCGAACTCCTCTCTCAACCTTACAATGCCACCGAGGCAATACAACCACAATCCACCTCTACCGAAGAGGGATAAGGCCCGTAGCCAACAACAAACACAATCACCTCTACCGAAGAGGGATCCAAACCAATACCACTCCGATCAACCTCTACCAAAGAGGGATACAACAAAACAAGGAGGGTTTACAACTTGGAGGTTCAACAACCTCAAACAATCTCTTTTTCCTCTTTTCCACAAATACAAGATCCTAATAGAATAGGATAGAAGATAAGCTCAAGTGTGGCAAAACTAGAGTTTGGAAAACAAAAACTCAAAGAAAAATACTTGGGAAAACTCTTGTAAAAGATAGAAATGAAGAACAATACAAATCTCCCAATTTTCTATTTTCTTTGATTTTTTCAAAAACTCTAAAACAAATAAGATGAATCCTTTTTGGCACAAAAACACTTTTGAAAACTTCTTTAAAACACTTGTATATCAGAGAAATTTTGGCTCTTAAAATCTTATCTAAAACCCTAAAGAGATGGGGTATTTATAGGCCCAAAAGAAAACTAGTCGTTAGGCTGATCTGTCAGCCTGACAGGCTTGCGGTCGACCGGGCCGGTCGACCGCCAACGGTCAAAAATATGACCGTTGGAGAAATCCGATCGACCGCCCGGTCGATCGCCCAGATACAGAGAGCAGAGCTCTCTGGTCCGGTCGACCGGTCGGTCGGCCGGCCCACTGTGCTGCCAGAGTGCACAGCTCTGTGCACGTCGGTCGACCGTGCGGTCGACCAGCCCTTGGTGCGATCGACCGTGCGGTCGGCCGACCTGGCCTGTCAGCCAATTCTGGGTCAGAAAAACATGTTAAAAAATATTTCTAAAAATTCTTTATCTCTTCTAAAAATCCCCAAAAATAGTTTTATCATTTTGCATTGATATATAAACTTGTGATAAACATTTCAACTCAAATATCAAGCATATGAAACCATTTTTGTGTTTTAACATTTTTACCAAAAACCAAAACTTGTGTTTTATCAAACTTTCATTTTTCAATAGAAAATCTGATTTTTCCTAAAACTCATGAATAGACATATCAAAATAAGTTTGTTTAAGATATGAAGCATGTATGTATATCGAACACATCTAATATACAAAAAAACAAAGTAAACTTGTTTTGATCAATCTATTCATGAAAACCCAAAAATCCAAAACATAAAACTTGTGTGTTGTGCACTTGAGCATATCAACTATTCTAAGCTTTACACATGGATCTAAAACATACTAAACTATGGATACCTAAGTCTTCTTGATGATCTTCCATCTTCAAGCCGACTCAATTCAAACTCTGTGATCCAACGAGCATGGCTATGAATGATCTTGATGCTCGGGCTCGGGAATCACCAAGTGAAAGCTTCCAAACTCCTCTTTTTGAAGCACTCACCAACTAATATCTTGCTAAATGATCTGAAACTAAAATCACAAGATTATTAGTAAACATAACTACATGAGTTAATTATCATCAAAACTAGAGAGGAATGCCTCCGGGCCAATAATCTCCCCCTTTTTGATGATGACAAAACTCATGGAGTTATGTATGCATGGATTAAAGTTAAGCTTCAAAGAAGCTCCCCCTTAACTCATGCATAAACAAATAAATATAAATATGTAATGAATATTAAACATGAAACATGCATAGATATGCATAAACAATAAAAGGCTCTAGATACACAATGAAATATTCAAAAACAAAACATGCTCTAGATACCAATTAAAATTAAACTTAATATATCCAGAGTTTAAATATGCATATATAAAACACAACTCAAAATCTTTCTCCCCCTTTTTGTCAATCATCAATAAAGGGGTAAAAACCAAAACAATAAATTTTTCTCCCCCTTTTTGTCTAAAACAAAAAATATCAATAAGGGCTGACAATCAATTAGGATATCAATTGAAAATATGTCAAAGTAGCATCTTGATACCAATTGAAAGTAAACATAGATCAATGGTATATGCTATATACATTCATGAAGAGGAAGATGTGAAGCTTCCCTACATAGATACATTACATGAAGGAGGGATGACAAGCCCTAATTCACATAACGTACACTATGCAATGCATAAGAGGAGATGTGAAGCTCCTCTACACACGTGTACCACATAAAGAAGAGATATCAAGCTCTTCAATATAAGATACACTCATCATGAATCTATATGTAGAAGAGATGTTAAGCTCTCCTTGCATATATGCAATATAAATCAAAACTTTTGAATATTTCCTTTAAACAAAATTTTGAATTTTCTCAATTGAAAATCGAATTTTCTTAATAAAACAATTTGATACCAATTAAAAGTATTATTCTTTTTAAACATATGATACCAAATAGAAATTATTATTTTCTATTCATAAAGCAAGGAGTAGAAAAGGTAAACCAAATACCAATTAAAATACAAAAACAAATTTTCTCCCCCTTTATGAAATACCAACTAAAACAATGCGTAGGCTTGAAATAAGATATCAATTGAAAAGCAATTGAAAACTAATCAATTGAAACAAAATTGAAACTCAAGGTGTTGGATTATGCTAAGCTTGAGTAAACAAAAACTAAAATTTGTGATGTTTTTGAACACAAATAAACATATATATGTATGAAAGATAGATACCAATTGAAATTGATATTCTTTGAAATGCAAGCATACATATACGAAAATATATGAGTATACAATAAAGTCAATATTGATACCAATTGAAAGAATCCAATGATACCAATTGAAACAACAATAATATCAAGTGTATACCTCATATAACCTATCCTCCCAACACATGCTTATGTTGAAAAGATTTTCAAAGTAAAGCATATACAAGGCATGGTCTCCCAACCAACCGCCCTTTGATGGTAGGGGTTTTCAAAAATTAGATTTGAAAATATAGTATGCTTGAAAAACTCTACCAAATGAAGAATACCGTAACTAGTTATATGAAAAATTTGTAAACTAGTACGAAATTCTTCAAGTAAGGAATAAAATAAAATTATTTTTCATATAACATGAAATCCACATGATAGTCAACACTCTAATCCAATTTAGCATAAATATGACTCATGAAAACAAAACATGAGTAAACAATAAATGTGAGTGTACAAATACAATGTGAAGATCATAATCATGAAAGATGGATAATAAGCTCAATATTCCTTGAAACATGAAAACATGAAAATCATCAAAACTTATTTAATCTTCAAGGTATATGTATGACCTATACAAATTAAAGTATGCATACATATCCAAACACAACGAGTCCACAAGGATATATGCATGAAGGCACGTGGCTCAAAAGGATGTATATGTATAACAATAATTTGGATAAAATGGACATATACATGAAGTTAAACATAAACATAAAACAAATCCAAAAATAGGAATACAAGTTTAAAATGTATGAATCATCAAAACTAGACTATACTAGCACATCTAATGGGTTCAAATAAGCATTCAAGCTCAAACATATATAAATTTATTTGTGGCCCACTATATGCACAAAAATATACCTAGTCTTAATGAAAACTAACATTTAAACATTATTCAAATCATGAAGCATCAAAATAAGATATAAATCAACATGATAAACATAAACATGATTATTATGAAAATCCACATGTTATTAAATCTATGATAAACATGATAGCTAAATAAATGGTGAGAATACAAAATAATAGTCCATATTAAACATGGGTGTCTCAAATACTATACATGTATGTCAAGAGTCTAATAATCATGGCATTTTCATAATAATCTAAAAACAACAAAACATGCTATATATAATAAACATGAAAAGCATGCAAATAAATGGGAGTTAGGGATCCGTTACCAAAACCTAGAAGGCAACTTTCCTAGTCTCCAAAATATGGTGGTCCTCTCCACCAAACATCCCTTGAAAGTGATGCATCCAAATAGTCGTCATGAAGCTCAGAACGCATCCACTCCAAAGTACCGCTACTCTCACGTCATGTAAGAGCCCACACCTACATTATAAATAAGAGGGGTGGTCTTTGGTACCCACAACTTTTTGGGTTTATGGGGGTTAGTACCTTCTCTAACCCAAACAAAATTATTTGCTAAATTTAAATTATGTATTCTATCATAACAAATTTAGCAAGGTGGCCCTTACGTCCACAATGTGTACATGTGTACACATGAGCATACATGTGATAGGTGTGTCCGTGAGGAGCATGTGTATGCCGTGGGGGGTGTGCATGAAAAGATGAAACTTGTTTCTTTCGAAACAAAGATTCCAAGCGTGTATGGCTCTTGGCACAATGGCTCAAGGTGGAGCCCAAACAAACAACACTCTTCTTAAGCATGGATATATCATTTTCAATTAAAGAAGAGGTGGCACATGCAATAGGTAAACTAGGTGAAACTACCCTAGCATGGCAAACATGAGAAACAATATCATTTTTCAAAGATTTATTTTTATTTAAACAAATTTCTAACTCTTTTGAAATAAAATCAATTTCTCTTTTCAAAGAATCATTTTTTTAAAAACAAATTCAACTTTTGAAGACAAGTTTTCATTTTTCTTCAAAATTGTTTCACAATCATTTTTATTTTTTAAAAATTTATTTTCTTTTAATGCAAGATTAAGTTGAGATTTTATTGAATCCCTTTCATTAGAAATCTCCTCTTTCTCTTGCAAAACAATATCAAGTCTAGAAATCAAATTTTATTTTCATTGTTAAGGCCTAGACTTTTCTTTTTCAAAACATTATATTTTTCAATTAATTTTTCACAAACAATAGAAAGTTCTTCATTTAAAGCATGGGGATCCACATATTCATCACATGAAGAACTAGCATCAAAACTATCTAGCTGAGATTCCGATTGTACCTCAAGGGAGTCATTCCCTTGGACCATGTAGCATTATGAGTCGGATTCTCCACTAGACTCCTCCGGTTGATTGGCATTTGAAGCTTGGAGGTGGTGGTGGTTGTCAACTTGTTCCACACTGCAAAGGCGGAATCAAGATTAGAAACATGCATAAGATATTCTTTAGGTAGTGTGCTTCTAATGGCCTCAAGGGCTTGTGCATTGGCCCCTATATGGTTGCTATTACCAAGATAGCATTTCTTGGTAGTGGCAAGAAAAACATGCAATCCTAGGGTCTTCAAATAACAACTCATCATGACCTTCCAAACATCAAGTCTAGAGATATCAAACATAGGAGGGCTATCCATGATGTGTGTAAACTATATGTGTGCAAACAAGCAAAATGCAAATGATAGATTAGCTAAACCAAGATCTCACTCCTAGGTTGTTAAAGCTAAAGTATCAGGAGCGTAGAGCTCTGATACCAATTGAAATCACATAGAGGGGGGTGAATAGGTGATAGTGCTAATCTAGAAACTAAATGCGAAAGCTAAAAACAATTTTGCAACACACTTAATACAACCAACAAGTGTAGCCGAATTCCCCGTGAAGGGCTCTGGACTAACTCCTCTTGATTCCCCTAGATAAGGGTTGAGGTGCTATATGAAGCTCTTGTGGTTAAGTACAAGTGAGGCACACACAAACAAGCCAAGCATATAAGGATGATAAGCAATATGAAAGATGCAAGGCACAACACAAGCAAATATGATATGAATGATATGAATGATGCTTTGCACAATATAAAGAGAGAGGGTTAGAGAGACAATGGATCAAACGCAAACACAAAGATATGTTTCGAGATTCGAGCCCCTAGCTCTACGTCCCCGCCTTCACCGAGAAGGATTTCTAATCCACTATAGTAGTACCGAACTCCTCTCTCAACCTTACAATGCCACCGAGGCAATACAACCACAATCCACCTCTACCGAAGAGGGATAAGGCCCGTAGCCAACAACAAACACAATCACCTCTACCGAAGAGGGATCCAAACCAATACCACTCCGATCAACCTCTACCAAAGAGGGATACAACAAAACAAGGAGGGTTTATGACTTGGAGGCTCAACAACCTCAAACAATATCTTTTTCCTCTTTTCTACAAAAACAAGATCCTAATAGAATAGGATAGAAGATAAGCTCAAGTGTGGAAAAACTAGAGTTTGGAAAATAAAAACTCAAAGAAAAATACTTGGGAAAACTCTTGTAAAAGATAGAAATGAAGAACAATACAAATCTCCCAATTTTTCTATTTTCTTTGATTTTTCCAAAAACTCTAAAACAAATAAGATGAATCCTTTTTGGCACAAAAACACTTTTGAAAACTTGTTTAAAACACTTGTATATCAGAGAAATTTTGGCTCTTAAAATCTTATCTAAAACCCTAAAGAGATGGGGTATTTATAGGCCCAAAAGAAAACTAGCCGTTAGGCTGATCTGTCAGCCTGACAGGCTTGCGGTCGACCGGCCGGTCGACCGCCAACGGTCAAAAATATGACCGTTGGAGCAATCCGGTCGACCGCCGGTCGACCGCCCAGATACAGAGAGCAGACCTCTCTGGTCCGGTCGACCGGTCGGTCGGCCGGCCCACTGTGCTGCCAGACGTGCACAGCTCTGTGCACGTCGGTTGACCGTGCGGTCGACCGGCCCTTGGTGCGGTCGACCGTGCGGTCGGCCGACCTGGCCTATCAGCCAATTCTGGGTCAGAAAAACATGTTAAAAAATATTTCTAAAAATTCTTTTATCTCTTCTAAAAATCCCCAAAAATAGTTTTATCATTTTGCATTGATATATAAACTTGTGATAAACATTTCAACTCAAATATCAAGCATATGAAACCATTTTTGTGTTTTAACATTTTTACCAAAAACCAAAACTTGTATTTTATCAAACTTTGATTTTTCAATAGGAAATCTAATTTTTCCTAAAACTCATGAATAGACATATCAAAATAAGTTTGTTTAAGATATGAAGCATGTATGTATATCGAACACATCTAATATACATAAAAACAAAGTAAACTTGTTTTGATCAATCTATTCATGAAAACCTAAAAAGTCCAAAATATAAAACTTGTGTGTGTTGTGCACTTGAGCATATCAACTATTCTAAGCTTTACACATGGATCTAAAACACACTAAACTATGGATACCTAAGTCTTCTTGATGATCTTCCATCTTCAAGCCGACTCGATCCAAACTCCGTGATCCAACGAGCATGGCTATGAATGATCTTGATGCTCGGGCTCGGGAATCACCAAGTGAAAGCTTCCAAACTCCTCTTTTTGAAGCAATCACCAACTAATATCTTGCTAAATGATCTGAAACTAAAATCACAAGATTATTAGTAAACATAACTACATGAGTTAATTATCATCAAAACTAGAGAGGAATGCCTCCGGGCCAACAGCATGTGGTGAAACAGATTTGTGAACTCTCTGTATCCAATCACTAGTCGACTAGGCCGTGCCCCTAGTCAACTAACCTTGGTTCCTCTTGTGCAATCTAACTTCGTTATGACCGACATGCTTTCGTATTCGGCATCATTGATTGCATCGATTTTTGGCTAACCTTTAACAGAGTTTAAAAAACTCTGTCAACAAGATTTGATCCTCTCTCCCCACAATTCTCCACCTCGGTGAAGATTTCTCAAATTTGAGTTGAACACAACATAGCACTGTCGACTCTAATTGGCTGCATCATTGTGGTTGTCGATGTACCCATGCCTAACGGGATCAAGCCACACATAGTTCATCCAAACGAGCTCCACTGAGCTCACACAACTGGAAGGATATGGAGTAATTCTTTGCAATGTATAAGCTTTACTCCCGAAATAACCTTAGTAAGCATATCAGCGGGATTCTCCTTCTTGTGAATTTTCTGTAACTCGATGTCACCTTTATCAAGAATCTCCCGAACAAAATGGAATCTCACATCAATGTGCTTCGTCCTTACATGATATACCTGGTTCTTTGCTAAATTGATAGCAATCATGCAATCACAATTGATCTTCAGCAGATCTTGATCAATCCCCAAGTCATTAAGCAACCCTTGAAGCCAAATTGCCTCCTTCATAGCCTCTGTTATACCATATACTTGGTCTCCGTAGTAGAAAATGCGACAGTAGACTGCAGAGTAGAGCGCCAGTTGACCGGTACTTGGGACAATGTAAACACATATCTCGTTGTGGACCGGCATTTGTCGAGGTTTCCTGCGTAGTCGGAATCAACATATCTGATACACTCCTACTCTCCAGTAACATCCTTCTTGAATATCAAACCAATTTCTATGGTAACTTTAATTTACTGTAGATTCCACTTCACTGCTTCCCAATGTCCTCTCCCGGGATCATGTATATATCTACTAACCATTGAAACTGCTTATGACAAGTCGGGTCTTGTACACATCATTGTGTACATTAAACTACCAATTGCGCTAGCATAGTGCACATGAGTCATGTACTCACGCTCTTCAATAGTAATAGCAAACATAGTAGCTTTTGACTCAAAATGAGGAGCCAATGGTGTACTTACAGACTTTGTATCATCATTGATGTTGAACTTCTGAAGTAGCTTCTTTAAATACCCCTTCTGTGTTAAGCTAACCTTGCTACTCTTTTAGTCCCGCTCAATCCTATGCCTAGCACTTTTTTTGCTTCACTTAGATCTTTCATCTCAAACTCAGAAGACAAATCTTTCTTCAATTTATCAATAGCAGATCTGCTTTTTAAAGCAATGACCATATCATCCATGTATAAGAGTACGTAGATGTACTCTCCCCCAAGTAGCTTATTGTAATACATATATGGTTCATAATGGCTTTGTATATACTTTTTCCTCTTATGAAACTGTCAAAATGCTTGTACCACTGCTTTGGAAATTTCTTTAATCCATACGATGATTTCTTCAGTTTGCAACCATAGTCTCCTTTTCTACAGTTTTGAACCCCGTCAGCTGAAACATGTAGATCTCCTCTTCAAGATCGCCATGGAGAAAGGCGGTCTTCACATCGAGCTAATCAAGTCCCAACTCGTACTGTGCTACCAGTGCAACCAAAATCCGAATAGACAAGTGCTTTACAAGAGGTGAGAATACCTCATTGTAGTCAATGTCTTCTCGTTGAGTATAGCCTTTAGCTACCAATCTGGCTGTGTAGCGTACAGTGTCACCATCTGAAAATCTCTATTTTTAGAATACCCACTTACAACTAATCGCCTTCTTCTCTTGGACAACTCTGACTGTTTCTAAGTGTCGTTCTTATGTAGAGAACTCATATCTTTCAACATGACATCCTTCCACATCTTGGACTCTGAACTGATTTCAACTTCCCTGTAAGTAGACGGGATTGCCTCCTCAATGACTGGGAGAGCACAGGCCACAATCATGTTAGTAGTGAGCCAACTGGGCTTATGTGAGTTTCTCTGAGTTCTTCCAACTACAATGGGTTCTTGGACATTGCCCATAACCTATCCTAATCCTCAACATTATCAGCATCCTGTTTGGCTACCTGATCATCATCCTGTGTCACCGAGGGTATGACCTGAAATGATATTGATCTTTCTAGAGATGGTGAAGTAGCATCACTCTCCACCTGCTGCAATATCCTGTTGGCCGTTTGACTCTCCACCTGCTGAGAGTTTGTAGGCTTCACCATTGAAGCCTCATCAAACGTGACATCTCTGCTCAAGATAAATTTCCTGTCCTTTGGATCCCAAATTTTGTAGACTTCTACTCTTTTATTGAATCCTACGAATACACATTTTCTCATCCTTGGGTCCAACTTGTCTTCCTTGATATGATAGTAGGTCGGATATCCAAATACCCTTAGCGAATCATAATCCTGAGCAACTTATTCTGACTAAACCTCTAGAGGAGTTTTACCTCCTATTGTAGACGAAGTCAACCTGTTAACGAGGTGACAAGCACACGCCAATGCCTCAGCCCATAAAGATTTCGATATGCTAGCGTTGGATAACATGCAATGAACCTTCTCCAGCAAGATCCTATTCATTCTTTCAGCCACTCTGTTTTGTTGCGGTGTTTCTCTTACTGTGAAGTGCCTTTTTATGCCCTCATTACGACATAGCTACAGGAAAGAATCGCTTGTATACTCTCCTTCGTCGTCTGAATAGAGTATCTTGATCTTCCTTCATGTATTCTTCTCCATGTTCTTCTTCCACTCACAAACAACCAAGATTTCCCATTTATGCTTCATAGTATATACCTAACATCGCCTAGAGTAATCATCTATAAAAGATACAAAGTAATGGTTACCTCCAATAGATGACGTCTTTGTAGGTCCCTAGAATTGTGTGAACATAATCCAGAATCCCCTCGGTGCAATGAGTTGCGGTGCCAAATCTCACCTTGGTCTTCTTTTCGATGACGCAATGTTAACAAAATTTCAATTTGCAAGTGCTGACACTTTTCAATAAATCTTGCTTTGTAAGAGCTTGCAAAAACTTTTCTCCTATATGTCCGAGCCTCATATGTCAGTGTTGGGTGCAATCATTATCTGAATTTGTAGAAGTCGCCACTTGCCCTGTAACCAAGCTACCCTTCGAGTAGTAAATGTTATTGCGTCGGATGCCCTTCAAAACAAACCATCGAGCCTTTAATCATATTGAGAACTCCACCTCTAATAGATACTTCAAGATCTAATACTTTCAAGGCACCAACAGAAAATAAGATTCCTTTTTAGTTGAAGTACATTCCTTACATCCTTCAATTCCCGCACCATCCCATCAAACATCTTGACTAAGACAATACCTATCCCTTCCATATGACATGGATGATCATTACCCATGACAACGGAACATCCATCTAGTTTCTCAAAGCTAGAAAACTAATCCCTATTGGGACACACATGATAGGTAGCTCCTGTATTGATCATCCACTCAGAATCACCTGAGTAACCTATGGTAGGAGTAGTGACTGAGAATGAAAATACCGATGAGTCTGAGTCCGATCCACCTGCCTATGAAGTACCAGCTTGTATATTGATCACCTGTGCAAGATTTGCCTTTGTCTTCGACTCCTTCTTATTTTTGATCCTTAGACAATCAACCTTTTAGTGCCCTAACTCTTTGCGGAAGACACGCTGGTTCTTCTTCAGATCTCTGAACCCTGGTCTGGACTTTGATCTCCCGCGAACGCATTTGCCCTTCTGCTTGAAACTCCTGCCACTTACCACTAACGCCTCTGCTGATGTACTACTGGAAGAAGATTGCTTATCATTCCTTCTTACTTCATAATTTACAAGAGCAGCCGACACATCATTATAGTTAAGTGATTATCTCCCATTAATTAAGGTAAGGACGAAGGTCTCATACTCTTCATTAGGAAGATAAATTAAAAGAATTACCACCTTATCCTCTTCTTCGATATACAAATTTACATTAACTAAATTAGTAAGAAGCTTTGTGTAGTCGTTCATGTGCTCAGCAATAGAGAATCCCCTCTTCAACTGGAAGCGATAAAGTCTCCTCTTTAGAAGCAGTCGAGACTCGATACTCGTTGTCAAATATTTCTTCTTGAGAATCTCCCGCATCTTCTTTGCAGACGTCTCATATAGCACATGATACTTGATGTCTTATATCAAACAAGACATTATAAGATCACACGCCATCTTAATCATCTTGTCCTAATTCTTTTAGAAGTCTCCTCCGGCTTTTCTTTCAATCGTAGAGTGTCTTCAAGGTTTGATATCATTAATGTATCATCACCTCACACCTCCACATCCCAAAATTATTTGTGCCATCAAACTTTATCACATCGATATTCACGGATGAGTGTTCAAGAATTTCACTGTGGATTGACTTTCTCTGGTCATCTTCTCAATAGATTTCTCAACACAATGCGGAAAATAATTAGTGAAACAAATTCAAATAGGAATGAACTGATCTTTACCTCTGAACGAAAACTATAGACAGTCTCCAAGTTGATTTGCTCCACCTGAACGAAAAAAACTGCCCTTCGAACCCGGAAAGCTCTGATAACCACTTGTTAGGAATCCCAGCAACAGAGAAGAGGGCCACTAGAGAATATTCACCAATCACACGAACAACTAAATAAAAAAAGAAAGAAAGAGAGAACACAATATTTAACGAGGTTCGACAATTTGCCTACGTTCTCGGGGCAAGGGGGAGAGTTCTTATTAAATCAATCAATTACAGGTTACAAATATTGGGGACACTACCCCTCCTTATATAGCCAACCACGAAGAAAAAGAAGCCAAAACACTTAATTCAGATAAAAAACGAATTAAGAATTAGAGTTGCAAACAGGCCTCAGAGCAGTATTAGTCCACTATAAGCTTACTAATAACTTCTATTAGTCGACTAATACATGTATTATTCGATTAGTTTGTAGTGAAACAGATATGCCAACTCTCTGTATCCAATCATTAGTCGACTAGGCCATGCCCTAGTCGACTAGTCTTGGTTCCTCATGTGCAATCCAACTTCGATACGACCAACATGCTCTCGTATTCGACACCATTGATTGCATCGATTTTTGGCTAACCTTCACCAGAGTTTTTTATCAATAAGATTTTACCCTCTCCTCACAGCTGACAATGACAATGGTCGAGATGATGACAGTTACAGTAGTTGTTCGATCACCGAGGATGCTATAACAATGACGATTGTTTGGCAATTTGCTGTCTATGATAGCAGCAGCAATGGCTGATGGTAGTGGAACCAATGATGGCCATGGTGATGATAGGCAGGAAAAAAGGAAAGATGAGAAGAAAAATATATGATTATTTTGAAATATAATATTTTTTTATACATTTGTAAATGAGAATACAAAATACCCACATGTCTCAGAGGAAATTATATTCCTAAAAAGAGGGTATCTAATGCCGATTGAGTTCAATTTTCTCAAATGGTGAGTTAAACTTATGACAAATTAGTTTTTTTGGCACGTGCATTGCATGTGTGTAACATGACTATGAAGCCTTAAGGACTTAGAAGGCTAAACATCTATGCATCACTGCCTAATTACATTATTTGCTAGTAACCAAACATATGATGAGTTTTTTTTTTTTTAATGTAGGCCGTAGCTCAGTGGTGGTTTAGTATTCAAAACATGTTGATAGGCCCACAATTATTTCTTTTCAAAAAACCAGGATGATGTCGGCAATAATTGTTCATGCAACATCAATTTCTAAGAAACAAAAATTGAAGTTGACAATAACACCTCTTATAAAAGGTAAAATTCACATACTTTGTAAAAAGTTAACCACTAGTAAGCATGGAGGAGGTGAATAGATTGGCTCTAATCTCTCTTATGAAATATCGTGGATTCAGGGTTTGAGCCTCCCTCCACAATAGATGAGAAGATTTTTCAAACTAAAATTGCCGTCGCACTAAGAGGTATATTACACAATGGCTGAACTTTGCATAGAGAGGCCACTAAGTTTGACTGACCGTTCGTAGATCTCAATCACAGTGTCTGAAAGTTGTGCATAGAGCTACTGGTAACTTCGTAAATGCTATTTTTACATTTATGAGTGCGCACCAGAGTTTTCATCTCCTTCATTGGAGTTTATTTCCTCTTTGTTGCGGCAAGGGTCCTTTCTCCCCCTGAGGACTATGATGAATCTTAAATTTTAGTCAATATATAAAAAGAGAGATTGGTCTCGAGACTGAAATTACCTAGAAAAAAGAAAAATCTAGAATACTGAATCTAAGGAACCAAGCCATGTGAGCATATTAAGTTAATAAATTCAAATGAATGACTAAGATTTAATGTCATGAATCTTAAATCTTTAAATGATGGATAGTCAAAATTTAACTAATTAGCCTTAGATAATCAAGTTTGAGTCTGTGAGACTCTTCATAGTAGCAGAGGTACGAGATTAGCACGAAAATCTTACAGAAAGCTTGGATTCCTCTCTTCTCCTCTGTAATTTTTCGATTTGCTAATGCACTCAATCCAGGCAACCAAGCAAGACATAGCTCCCCGTCTCTCTCGTTGTAATTTTGCAAACAAGACGCAGTTCTGTAGAAATTCACGCAATTTTCTTTTTCTTGTGAGGTTTATCAAAACTGAGCATAACAAGGCTTTCTCCCGTGACTCATTCACAAAAATTGTCCGTCCATCTCTTCGTATTCAGCGTCTTCTGTCTATCTCGCTCTTTGCTTCAGAGGAGCACCCACATCCCCCAATCTCTCTCTCTCTCCTTCTCTTTTCTCTCATCTTCTTATTTTCTTCTTTTCCTCTCCTTATCTCTCTCTACTCAACCCTATCATTCTTCTTCCTTCTTTTTCTCTTCCTTCTTCCTCCTCCTACTTTTAGGAGGTGTTTGGTTGCAAGGATGTGGGCGGAAGCAAAGAAATGAGAAAGTATAATTTCTCATTTCCCTATCTATTCAAACACTGAAAAAAGAAAATAAGAAAAACCTCTTTTCTTTTTTTCTTTTTTCTTTTACACAACCATTTCCTCACTTCCAGAGAGTTACAATTAATTTTATGGTCATGTAAATCTCATTTGTAATAAGTTATAGCATAAAATAGTTAATTTTTGGTCATGTAAATTTCACTTGCATTCTAATTACAGTACATTTTTATTTTTCTTAATTAATTTTTATTTTAATATTATTTGAGATCGATTTTTCGATCAACTTTCGAATTCCACTTTCACGTTAATCATCCAAACACTTTTTTTCTGCTCCGTTACATTACTAGGTAATACCCTAGTCAAAATCGACTGAGTTGGGATTTCTTCTGTTGCTCCTTTACACAAATTGTCCGTCATTCCTTTCACCTGTGAAAGAGAAAAAAGAGAACAGCGCAATCCTCTGGCCGCCATCCCCTCCACTCACCGTTGCCTTTTCCTCTGCTCGGCACCCTCTCCTCCTTATTCTCCCCTGATCCTTCTTTCTCTTTCTCTAGCAAAATCCTTAACTCTGCCCTGCGCCGTCGTCTCCCTTCACTGAGATAGATTTCTAATACTCTCTCAGTGGTATACTAGTGTAATTTAGCCGCAAAACTCCGTTCTCCTGTCGGTCGGACAATACTCCAGTCTCCCATTTCGACCTCGAGTCTCAGTTCCTTTCACAGAATGGCGACGGTATGCTCCGCCGCCGGCGCACCCTGAGCAAAGGATGCACCGGCCTCAATGAGAGCTTTATATAGTATGCGATTTGTTTCTCGGCTTCCTTCTTCTCTGCGTGAATCTCAGACGAGATGCTCCCAAATCCAACCCAAGCTCCTCGGCGGAGCTAACGCTCGAGCATCTAGGGTTTCTGGAGAGAGGGGATATTTTGCTCGCCGTTTCCGTGGCCTCTCATCTCCAAGATCGGTACGTAACTTTCACCGCCCCCCATTTGATTTGATTCGATTCGATTTTCTTTTTCTTTTTAATCCTTTTTCTTTTGTTATTACTATTTCGGCTGTATTTATCTTTTAAAAAAACTTAGTGATTAATGTTTACTCAAGCATAGATCACTGAACAACTTGAGACAATGAAATATACTTCATTGATTGGAGAGAGGGCCAAAGCATAGAATTCAAAGAAATGTTCATTTCATTCAACTGATCGAAATGTGCATTGATATCTAATGCTCATTGAAACTAGAAGCGTTTTATTCAACTAACTGAGAAGTGCATTGACATAGAGTTGGTCATTGGCAGTAGGGGCATTCTTCCTTGGTTTGTTTGCTGATATCATTTTGGCGATGGATGGTCTCAATGAAGTCATCAAATTTCATTGTCATATTACTCAACTTGATCTATAGACCATTCTGATGAGCTGTCCAAATGAAAGCTTTTTCATGATTCTCCTATGCTCAGTTTAGCCTTCCATATGGGAAATGCATGTTGCTCTGAGTTAGGTCACTTGGCGTGGTTAGGAAGCTTAGGCTCTTATTCAATGATTAGTTTGGTAGCCTTAAAAAGGGTATGGTGGTGGATTCTCTTTCTTTAGAATAATGAAGATAGATACATTCGACTGCTGTCCTTACTAAGAGTGAAATATTACTTTCTTGCTTCCTTACCGCTTAACAAACAAGCTTGGAGACTGGTTGAACGAAGGCTGTTTATGATCACTGACAGGAGAAAACCCCAATTCGACTTGATCCGCTATGCCCGTGGTATTTTATAGATCACCGCGGTTTTCATTCATAATCAGATGGAGATTTTGTTCCACTTTATGTGAGGCATACTTCCTTTTTGACTTCTCATGTGCTGTAAATCCTGATCTTTCCAATATAAATAAATGATAGAGCGCTAAGCTTACATGGCAAAAAAAAAAAAATGATTTGAAATCAATTTTTACATCTTCACGACCTTTGCATATTTATTTCCCTTACAACGTTGCATTTGGAGGAAACAATTGCATCTCACGTTACTAAAATGACTGAAATGGAAGAAGTTTTGAAATCCATGATTCACTGTGGGCTTCAAGCCCTGATGGTGTTGACCTGGGTTACTTGCCAATTTTCATGTCTAATTGCACTAATGTGTGCCAGCCAGTTGTGTGGGTTAGTTCCTCAATCATTCATACAATGTATTAGCTTTATAACATCCATGCCAATTTTATCTATCTAGCAAACTTTCTATCGTGTCGTCCAACTATTGGACGAGCAGATCTAAGTCCTAGTGGGCTCTGATACCAAATAATAAGGAATAGGGGAGAGGAATTTTAAAAAAAGAAAATGAAAGAATCAAGAAATTTAGAAGAGGACTAGGAAACATTAGATATAGCTTGTTTTAGCTTTATCTGACAATCAAATAATCATTCAATACAACAACTCCATAAATCCAATTTCCAACCAAAGAAGGTAAAAAAGTACCCTTAAAAGCAAACAAAAAAGATTCTGTCCCCTCTACTTTTTTCTTTTTAGGAGTGTTTTGGACGCTAGAAAGATACTTATGATTCTATTTAATTTGTCAACCATGCCCTTCCCTTTCTGACATCTTTTGATGTCATCTAGTACAATTTTTAGATTGTTAAATCCTAGATCTTATATAATAGAATCTTTAGTTGTCAAAGTTCTTATCCCATGTTGCCTCTCTACAACGAGATTAGGTCTCCTAACTCGCCTTATATCGAAAACCATATATTCAAAGGTTCTTTCCTGCTACCTCTTGCAAATAAGCAATTGATTTTGCAACAAGAATACAAGATGATATATCATCATTTGTATCACTTTCAATTTCTCTTTACAACATCTACACATTTAAATAAACATATATTTTGAGAATAATATCTTTTTTTCTCTCTTACCTAATTGCAATTTTTTTCTAAAGACAATTTTTATGGTATGTTTTATACTAAACATTTATAGTATTTATTAAATATTAGCAACATAAACCAATATGATTCACTATAAACGATTTATAAATTTTATTTTCTTCAATGCTGAATTGTATGTGGGCAATATTCTAGTATTGTCAAATCAAATCAAAACACAAATAAAGAGAAAGGATAAGAGAAAAATAAAATAAAATCTCCTAATCATATCAAATCAACAACTGTCAAGCCTTCAGAGCTTCTAGAATCTTTGATCTCCATTTCCCCTCACTTTTGTTTTTCATTTCTTCATAGTTTATGTATTGCAAGTGATCTTGTCTTAACCAATGTTTTAAAAACTGAACTGGAACCGATCCGACAAAGTGGCCAGTTTGGTTTATTTGGGTTCAACCGGCTGTTCACTAGGTTTGAATCGGGGTTTTAATAAAAGGAGTTTTTAATTTTTTAGATATTAAATTAATATAAACAAGTCATAAAATGAGAATGATATAGAATCAAAGGCATTAAATAAAAGAATTAAAAATAAAAAATGGATTGTAATACTAAAAAAAATATATGACAAAATAATCAATATGACAAGCTTCATTAGACCATTAGCTGCAAAACTACCAACCACTTCAACAAATAGTTAAGACCAGATTTTAATCTAAGGGTAAATGAAGAAAAGAAGAAAAAGAACATGATAGGCTTTGCAGTTCATGGTTCTTCTTGTCTCATCTCTAAACTTTTTTCAAATTCCAAAACTCTTGAATTTTGATTAATTAATGGAAGAGTCGATAATGAAAGCACACAACCCAAAGCCCTGCATTAATCATTTTTTCCTTGGAGATATGAATAGTCATTTGGGTCAAAAGTTCAATTAATTATTGAACCACTCGGTTCACCAAAACCCACCCCGTTCATGTCTTTTGGCCGGTTCACACGGTTTTTGGAAGATTTTTGGTTCTATGACGACCCACACCGCAAGAGTAGCCAGTTGGACCAAACCGTCCACTCCGGTCCGGTTTTTACAATGTTGGTCTCAACTAAGTTTATGATCCCTAAAGGGGCAACTTTATATGTGAAGCCATAACTGTTGCAAACAAATCATGATTAATTCCAATAATTTGTTTCCCAACTTTGAGAAACAAGCACTATGATGGTGTATTAAGTAATCTACATTCAAGCAATAAAGATGGTTAACAGTAAACCCTATTTGTGGTTATCCACATATTATAATTGTTGGATACTGAGTTCAATAGTATGCAAAATATCATACATAATTCTTAGAGCCGCACATGATGTGTCTTCTTGATTGCTTGGATTTTGGGTAGTTTCATCTACTTATAGCGAAATAATGTGGCCTCTTCTTGTTTCATTCAATGTCCTTGTTAGCTTTTATGGTTCCTCTGCTAGTTCTATCATCAAACAAATTTTTTAAAATTTGCTACGGTACTTGATTTTCTCCATGAAGCATGAAGGTTCTTGAGGTTACTTAATGATTTTGCTCCACCTTAACTAATTATACTAGTGGGCTTTAAACTATGTTGCACGGACATGGACATGTTGATATGGATACAACACACTGGCACACGACAAATTGTAAACGTACACACGACATGTGCATCCAATGCACGCGCTTGACATGTGTCTGATATGACATGACTCAGCGATAGGAGTATTCATGCTAAATAGTCATCAAACATTCTCTTCAAATAAGATCAAACATGCTGGACTAATTTATAATTATTTTGTTCATCAAAATATTTTCACCCTCAAAGTATCGAGATTCCTAGTGGCTTTTCTTGGACTTCCCATAAATTGGTGAAGCATAGTTGATTGGTGAGAAAACCTAGTTTTTCACCTTTATAGTTTTTGTTCATGCATCATCAGAGCAGCCTTTCAAAATTCTTATAGACTATAACATTTTAGGTGAAAAAGTGAAAATGTTGTTATATTCAGGGAATTTGGTTCATCTCTAAATAAAAATAGGCCAGAATGTCAATCTTGGTAATTGTTAAACTATAAATAACTACATCTTTATTTTAATTGATACTTTAGAGAATTACAAAAAATAATTACGTAGAAGTATGGGCAATCCTCTGCTCGTATAGACCTCATACAAAATAAATCCTAGTCAAGTTATAACTTGTAATATTACTAGGACTATTAAGATTTTAGGAAAAAACAACTCTACTAATTAACTAAGTACTTATTATATCTAACACCCACCTCAAAATCACGATGGTATGACATTGAGGGTTTGTCCAACAAAAATTGGAAAACAAATACTAAAGTTTGAAATTGTTAAAGTGCCGAAAAAAATACTGAATTAAGCGCCAGTGACAAATTGCTGAATTATTGATGTCGAATTAATTATTGATCCAAATGTTGACTTGCTAAATGTTAATATCAATGTTAAATTGTTGAAATGAAAATCAAACAAACTAAGTAGTTGTAAACCAGTCTAAGCTGAATTTGAACCGAACTAAGACAACAATCCCTTGATCTTTCCTGGGGATCTCAAATTAGCGCAAATGAGAAAATTTTGATTCTCCTTGAGATCTCAAATGACAATACTCGACAATTCTTTGATCCGCTTCTGAGATCTAACACCTTCAATTCTCTTTTGGGATCTACTCACAATATCACGTAAACTCTAATCAACCCTCCTTTGGATCTAACAAAATAACATTCAAGATGTAATGCCCAAAAAAGAACTTCAAGATTGCAGTTTTTAAAAGCCAGATTTTAGTCTCATCACGTAGGATAAGATCATGTAGGATTTGATCTGATCAGGTTCAAGAATAAAATAGAAGAAGATGGTAATAACATTGTAGCAGGCGTATTTTTAGTAATGGTACTATACGGTACTCGGGCACTATTTGAAGGAGTCAAAGAAGATGATGATGTTGGCGGAAGGCGAAATATTAGTGGTGATCAATGATTAGAACCTTAGGGTTCTGATAGTATGTTAAACTACAAAAAACTACATCTTTATTAATACTCCAAAGAATTACAAAATACAATTACGTAGAAACATGAGCAATCATCTCACTTTATATACCCCATATAAGACCAAATCCTACTCAAATTATAACTCATGTTACCGTAAGACTGTACTCCAACACTATTAGGACTTTATCCAAATAACTCTACTAATTAACTAATTGCCTATTATATCTAATAATAACTTATACCTACACCATGTGCGTGCCTGGATTCATGGGATCTCTACTTCTTTCTTTCTTTCCTTGTAAGATAGTCACTGGTGAACTTTTGAGGCGGATAATATGGAAAATATTTTGGCAGTACCTGGCAGTAACTATTGCTCATCTACAACTTGAATCTTGATATATTTTTTTTCATCATTGAAGCATTCAGAGTTTTAATGAGTTCTGATACTTATTCATATAGCCGCAAGCAAAGAGATGGTAAGACATTACAGGACGGTTGTGTAACTTCACTATGCCGCTCAACTTCTGCGAGTTTGTCACTAGAATGACCTAAGTTAGTCATCAAATGTGAAACTCAAGCAACCAACCAAGACTACTTGCCCTATAGTATGCCTCTGTTTTTTCTCATGCTTTATTTAGCCAGTTGTAACTGATAACTGCAGAGCAAGAGGAATTAAGAAAATGAGAGACAGATACAGATGGGCTACTACTCTTTAATTAAGAGATGAACTGAAAGCCATTGCTGTGCTGCCTAATGACAGGATACAAAATGCATCATGGATGTAACGCCCCGATCCTAAAGATACGGAGACGTTATGGCGACGCATATACGCGAGGGAAATACCCCACGTATATACGCTAAGCCTAAATTAACCTGAACAAGCTATAAATCAGAACTATAATAAGCAAGGATCACTGCAATAATACATATGAGACTACACATGATAGCAATGAATAACAGGAAGAAAATGACAGCTGAATAGAAGTCAAAGGTGATATACAGGAATCAAAGAATAATAACAAGAATAAAATGCAAGTATACCAGAATTAAAGGGAGAGGACCCAAGCTCCTCGCAAAGCGTACCATCTCATCGAACACCTTCACATTAGAAACAATCGTCCAATATCTGGACGTGCAAACCCAGGGTCGTCAGAACGCGACCATAATGAGTGTGTGTAAAGGGGAAACAGCTCGTGCAGAAGAAACAATGTGCATAAATAGTAATAAGAGTAACTGCAGATAAAAGAGACCATATAACAGATAAATAAAAGAATTGTAATAAACATATTAACAACACGTATAAGGATAGGCAACAACTGATCAATAGAAAGCAAGCAACCGATGTCACAATAGGTAACCTATCATATGCCACTAGGCTGGTATCCAAGTCTGGTCAGGGTTATGGTTATATGTCTATCACAGTGATATAAATGTACAGTCAGGTGATTGTGGTCAGTTACAATTCAATAACAGTTTATTATTATTTATTATGTCAGCGAACACCAATTGCCACCTGTAATAGACGCATCCCATACTACGCCTACTACACGTGTCAACCAGAGTCCTAAGTTATTGAAAACTGATTGGTTGGAGACATTATCCATGCTTTAGGTGGGTCCCGTACATACCCGGGACCACGACCTCAGTTTCCTGGCGCTGAACCAGGCCGTACCGCTAGGTACTCAGTAACAGTAACAGTAATCTCATTGTGAAACAGTGGAACAGTAAACAGTACAGATGGGATGCCAGTTATCCCCCAGGAACCCTGCAGTGGAACCCTCAGTCGGCTGCGCAACCTGTATCCTAGGTCCACCCAAAATACAGACGCTGTCTCCTCCATCAATTTCCCCAATACCAGTGTAAGTTGTCCATTTACATTATTATTTATTCAATTCAGTTAAATCAGTCAATGTCCATATTATCTAAAACATTGGGACGATACGGTGACAGTAACAATAACAGTACAGTAATAGTCAATCAGTAATCGTATACACGGTGAACAATATCAGTAACAGTGAACAGTAATAGTAACCGTGTATACGATGAACAATAGGACTGTACCATGGTTACGGTCAAACAATCATTTCCCATTAACTTCAATAATATGGATAAAATAACAGTAACAGTCTAGCTACAGCTCAAAAAACAGTCTCAACTAAAGCTGATCATAATCTCATCCATCCATACTAAAGAGATATCATTAACTATTCTATCAACTTATATCCCCAATACCATCCTCGTAAATCGTTAAGTATCAGTCCGTATCAGTGTAAGCCAAAACAGTAAATTACCATATCAATGGATCTGTAATTAGTCCTCTCCTCAATACCAATATGTTCTAATCCTATAACCCTCAATAACTGAGATCAAATAATAACTATTATCAAACTCCAAAATATAGATCACCATCATAATAAGTCATCTCTGATGACTGGAATAGTCAATAACAAATCATGAAGTATATAGTATGTCCTCGAGATTATCACGTCAACACATACTGAATCATATCACATTAAGGGAATCATCCTCAAATAACTTATGGTTTAGAAATAACTACTCTTGATACTCAACATCAACAACACATCATCTAAACAATTCTCAAATGCTATAAGTCAATCTCATCTCATTGCAAGTCAAGCTCCCATAAAGGAATATAGATTTTGGATAACTTCTAACTCATGATCGATCTAAGACACAGCTCAACTAATCCAGTCATATCTGATATGTCCTCATATACTGCAATATAGAATAGCTACTACTGACACTTAACATCAATGACATACCATCAACAAATCTCATAAACTCAACTATAGATCCAAGTCATCACAACCAACTCATATTCCAATGGTTACTTGATCCTCTAATACCAATACACATCGAGTAATCAGATGCAATAGTTGTTGTTCCAACATATGTCCATCATCAGTACTAGTCTACTCACTCTGACATCTATATCTGATTCATAAGACTTCACAATTCCCTCTTCTATAAGTATCAATTATGATGTCCCAACACACGGTACCACAACATATCATATACATGCATCCAAATTCCATCATGATATCTTGATACTAGGTACTATAACATGTACATGCATCTAAGTTTTATTGATCAAGTCATTCCATCCAATATCCATCTCTCAAAGTCATGAACACCATCTATACTCATAACACAACTCATAGGTAAGGTCTACCATCCATCAGGTGTCTATACAAAACAATCAGAACCAACTTAGTCGACTGGAGAGGTAGTCCAAGTCGACTAGGGCAAGGAAAGTCGACTGTACAGGTAAACCAAGTCGACTGATACAGATACAAGATGTTACACACTTCCAGGTCACATAATTAGTCGACTAGGGGTCTGGATATAGTCGACTAATATATGGATTAGTCGACTAATAGATATGGGCAAGTCGACTAGCCTTCTGCCAGAACAGAGGACAGAGGCACTACAACGCCTAATCTCCCACACAATAAAATATGTATAAGTCTCCTCTCTCGCACACATCAACATACACAATGCCCTATTATTCTATGTACACAATTGAATCAAAATAGAATCAATACATATAAAGAAACGGAACCGAAAGGAGTAAACACTCACATTGGGGAATCTGCACGTTACCGGGCGAGTCGCCGTTACGGTCGTCGTGGCGCCGCTCTTCGCTGTCGGACTGCATAGGACGGTAGGCAGGGTCCTGGGGAAGACCTGGCTGCAATCTGGGTATCTCGCGCTCGCCGGAAGGGCCTGGAATCGCCGCTCGCTCGCTGCCTGTGCTGCTGGTCTGGTTCTGGATCTGCTGTGCGCGTCACCGGGCGAGTCGCTGCCGCAGTCGCTGTGGTGTCGTTCCTCGCCAACGGACTGCATGGGAGGGTGGCCAAGACACTGGAGAAGGTCACCGCGCTGGTCTCCGACGAAGGTCTGACGTAGATCAGGAGAACGACCAGCTCGCCCGAACTTGCGCAGATCTGGATCTGCTGCAGATTTGGGCTGTTCCTCGCTGTCCTGCTGCGTGCTGATGATCGTCTGGCTGTTGGGAAGCGCCAGGACAGGTGCAGCATCAAGGGGAGTGACCCGGCCTGAGGTGGAGAGGTGCAGATCTCGCGGGAGGGGCCTGGAATTGCCGCTGTCGAGGGCTGTGCGCTGCAAGGGAGGAAGAGATCTGCTGGAGGCTGCAGATCTGGAATTGCTCACCGCTGTTGATGGATCTTCTGGGCTACTGTTGAGGGGTCTGCTGGGGCGCCATGGAGTTGCTGCCGCGCTGGGAAACTTGGCTGTTGTGCTGCCAAGGGAAAGGAGGTTCAGCTGTAGGTGGAGGGGCAGCCACAGGGGGCGGATCTCGCCGGAGGTGCTTGCTGCAAAGGGGGCTGCCTGGCTGCACGGATCTGTTGTAGATCTGGCTGCGCTGGTGGACGGCAGGGAGGATCCGGGTTGTCGAGAGCTGTGCACACGGGGCTGCTGCTGAATGATTCCTCGCTGCTGTTGGCTGGAGGATGGGGCACCTGCTGGTTGTCGCCGGAGAGGAGCAAGGGGAGAGCGGCTTGGGGCTGGTGCTCGGCTGCTGGACTGCCGAACCTGCAGGCTGGATCTGCAGCAAGGAGAAGATGGGGGCGGTGCTCGGCCTGGAGATGAGGGCTGGTGGTTTGCAATGGAGAGGAGGAAGATGAAGACTAGGGAGTTGTGTTGCGGCTGTGTGGTGGGGAGAAGAAGATTAGGGTTAGTGTCTAGGTTTAGGTTTAGGATTATATAAATAGGATGGGTATTGGATTAAGGGTTGCGGGTTTGCTCCTAATAGGTAAGTGGGTCTGGATCCAATTAGATAAATATTGGGTATAGGATTTGTAATACCCCGTTCCCGGAATACGTACTTAGTTGCGTATTCAGATTTTCAGTCGTATTTTTTCGATTTGTTTCCTGTATTTATACTGTATTATGAATTCCTTATATGATTGTTTTGTCTTGGATTTGGATTCGTGGTCTTGGTGTCAGCCCTAGTCTGAACCGAGGGCCCGATCCTAAAGTATACTCGATTTGGATATTCTGGTAATCAGATTTGACCGTTTTCATTTCAAATATTATTTTCCAATATATTAGATTTTCTATGATTTTCTAGATTTTTCTGGAATTAAAATGAATTTCTTCAAAACCGGTGTCGGCCAGTGTCGCTGACCGCTTCCCGGATTTTTAATTCACAAACCACTTGGAATTTCCAGAAGAGTCTTTAGACTTTTCTTCTTAGAATCATATTTTCTACCTACATTCTTTTTCTGAGGATTTTATGATTTTATGAAAATTCTTTCGGAGTCGGTAGGTAACTGATTCCAGGATTTTTATCTTTAAAACTATAAAGTATTTCTTAAAAAGGATTTCACTATTATTCTTAATATAATATTATGGATTTTTGATGTTTATTTCGGGTCGTTCCGAGATACTTGAATTTCGGACGATTTCGGTATTTTCCCGAAAGATTTCCGCATCCACGACTCAATCCCGGGTATCTGTCCTTCCAATATTTTCACATTCTGATTCCAAGAAAATATCTTCTCTTTATCATTTCTTTTCCTATTTTCTTTTTCCTTTAATTCTCCACCACAAATTCCTTTACTTCCACCCTAAGTTATTCCACCTCATTACCTCCACCTCACCACCTTCCACACTCTTCCATCATTCTCCACCACACAAAAGCTCCACCTCACCATCTCCATGGCAAGCTCCTATTGGCCAAGAGACACCTCATCCTCCACTTTGCAATTAAGCCCTCCCCTTTTATTTAATTGCAACTCCTTTACAAATCCAAACCCTATAAATACTTTCCCTTTACATTTTATTTCTTTTTTCTCATTTCTCTTCACCAAGGGCTAAACCCTAGCCTTCACCACCTCCTCCATCTCCACCACTACAACAACCACCAACTCCCAAGAGATCACCAAGGTCATCTTCCTCCTCCTTCATCACCATAGGAACCACCACCACAAGGTCATCAACAACTCCAAAGCCCCATCTTCTTCTTCATCAACAACTTCCATCACTTGGTGCCCTTTTGGTGAGTAATTTTCATCACAAGGACTTGGTTTATTCTTAAGTGTACTTTAGTATTCATATCATGTTCAATTATGTCTTCAATCCATGTTTATTTAGCCATCAAACCCAACCCTAGAAAATCTGTTCTGGTTGCTGCTTCCCGTCGATTAGTCGACTTGACCTATAGACTAGTCGACTAGAAACCCTTAGTTGAAACGTAGCCTTCTCTGATTACACAGTTTTAGTCGACTAGTCCCTATTACCAGTCGACTAGAGATGCCTAGTCGACTACTCTCTTAAACCTAGTCGACTAATTTTCCCATGATTCCAGAATACCAACTCTTGGTTCCAGTCGACTCATCCAAAATAATAGTCGACTTAGGACCCCTAGTCGACTACCCAATTCCCCATAGTCGACTCCTGTATCCCCGATATAAATCCCAACTTTCTGTATCACAGACTTAGTCGACTTAAGTATCTGTTAGTCGACTTGTAGTTCCTGTTAGTCGACTACCCTTTTTACCTAGTCGACTAACTCTTCCTGAAATGAAACCCAACTCTCTGGTGCACAGTTTTAGTCGACTATACCAGACTGTTAGTCGACTAACCCCTCTATTAGTCGACTACTCCCTTGACCCTAGTCGACTAACTTTAGCTGTTAGTCTTAGTTGACTTCTTTCTTGAATAGGAACCTTGTCCTCTAGACATACATCATGTATTAGTATTACTTGACTTGTCACTTGACAAACATAATCTTACCTTCTCTCCTTCTCTCTCCCCTTCTCTCTACATATTTATATCACAGGTTGTGGCGCATCCCGAACTTCAGTGGATTCCGGATATTTCGGCGTTTTGGTGATTTGGGCGAGTATTCTTACTCGCTACCCTCTTACTTCCCATTTCATTGATTATGATAGTATTCTCGTTCTAGTCTTCATGTATTGTATTTCATGCTTTATATCTTTTACTGTTTTCATGCTATGCGTGGCCGACCCTTCGTGGTCGTTGACTTCTGAGTTTCTCCTATGATTGCCATGCTATTATTTCAGACTTGTCATTACTTCAGACTTGTCAATTGCATATTCCCTTTTAACACATGTATATCACCATTTTGTCATGCTATCTCTTTACAACAAGGCATGACACACTTGACATTGTATAATTATCTCGATAATGGGAATGTAGTACCTGATCACTTGCTATGTCTTACATTTCTGATTACATTTATGATTACAGTTCTGACTACATGTATGATTACAGTTATGATCCTACTCATTCCCATAATCAGATAATTATATTAATAAACTATAAAAGGACAACTTGTATGGGTATGGGAGGAAGTGATGGATGCCGGAATGATACCTTGCTTATAGTGACGGAATTAAAGTATATGTATATATTCATATATATATATACATTGGCGGAAAGTTATATGTCCATTACTGATTTTACCTACCGGTTCCAGGGGTATGGAACTACTATAAGAAGCTCTGTCAGTTCTCCATCTGCTTCCGTTAACAACCCTCGACTCGCTTATATATGGATGTATGTGTGTTGGGGTGCACACCTGGACACATACCTAGATATATGGGTCAGACGAGTAATAATAACAATAGATGTCAGTTATGTTTCCTGTTATAGTTTCTGTTATGTGTACCTGTGATGATTCCTGTTATATTTTACTATTATGACTCCCGTTACACGTGTTATGGACCCCGATCATTATTGTTCTGTATTCCTGTTACTATCGTATGATTTGCATCTCTGATTCTATACGCTTGGATATACTGTGGCATGAGATAAAGGTATATATATGAGGGTTTCCTTGTTTGGATTATTCCCTCGATGTACTATTCTCATGGGACCGTGATTTAAGCGTATAAAATCAATCTTGCATATAATCAGCTTTACCCTGGATTTCCTGATTTATGATACTTATGTTGTACTCGCTCATACCTTCTATATTCGTGTTCTAACCCCTGTTTTCTGAACTTGATATCCTTTGTTATATTCATATTGTGTTTACCCTGGCTCGCCACCTGACATTGTATCATACTCGCCTGGGGAGTTTCACTGACTCCCCTGGATTCTTATGTCCAGGTTCTGGAGCGGGCGGAGTCTTCTTATTGCTGATCAGAGTGCGCAGCGGTAGCGTGGATTTCCAGCTATCTCGTGAGCACTCTATTGTACTGTTCATGTATATATCTTTTGTACATTTCCTTGTATTCCCGCATTTGCGCATGTTAGTGATATGATATTCATGTAATATTGTAATCACTCTGGTGATAATTCTGTAATTGTATATATGTGTTGGAATGTATAATGCACCATTTGCTTCCGTACTCTGATTCTTGTCTGTACTGATGCTTAGCGTATATACGGGAAGGTAATTCGGACTTACGTATATACGTTGCAGTGACGACCCCGTATCGCCGGGATCGGGGCGTTACAGGTTGGTATCAGAGCTTAGGCTCTAACCTCCTCAGTACGTCCAGAAGGCAAATCAATGGTAAAGAGATTTGCAACTGGAATACATGAGTCTTGGTTATACATTCCAACTACAAGTGCAGAGTTATCTATTCTATCTTGATCATCTTTCCTTTGATTCATAATCTCTTCCATATCCTTTCCCTGTTTTGGTTTTATGAAGCCTTTATTCCAGCCCTTGTCCCCTTTGTGTTCAATTTACCCCTTAACGAAATTGCGAGGACGCAATTTTTGTAAGGTGGGTGGATTGTAATACCCCGTTCCCGGAATACGTACTTAGTTGCGTATTCAGATTTTCAGTCGTATTTTTTCGATTTGTTTCCTGTATTTATACTGTATTATGAATTCCTTATATGATTGTTTTGTCTTGGATTTGGATTCGTGGTCTTGGTGTCAGCCCTAGTCTGAACCGAGGGCCCGATCCTAAAGTATACTCGATTTGGATATTCTGGTAATCAGATTTGACCGTTTTCATTTCAAATATTATTTTCCAATATATTAGATTTTCTATGATTTTCTAGATTTTTCTGGAATTAAAATGAATTTCTTCAAAACCGGTGTCGGCCAGTGTCGCTGACCGCTTCCCGGATTTTTAATTCACAAACCACTTGGAATTTCCAGAAGAGTCTTTAGACTTTTCTTCTTAGAATCATATTTTCTACCTACATTCTTTTTCTGAGGATTTTATGATTTTATGAAATTCTTTCGGAGTCGGTAGGTAACTGATTCCAGGATTTTTATCTTTAAAACTATAAAGTATTTCTTAAAAAGGATTTCACTATTATTCTTAATATAATATTATGGATTTTTGATGTTTATTTCGGGTCGTTCCGAGATACTTGAATTTCGGACGATTTCGGTATTTTCCCGAAAGATTTCCGCATCCACGACTCAATCCCGGGTATCTGTCCTTCCAATATTTTCACATTCTGATTCCAAGAAAATATCTTCTCTTTATCATTTCTTTTCCTATTTTCTTTTTCCTTTAATTCTCCACCACAAATTCCTTTACTTCCACCCTAAGTTATTCCACCTCATTACCTCCACCTCACCACCTTCCACACTCTTCCATCATTCTCCACCACACAAAAGCTCCACCTCACCATCTCCATGGCAAGCTCCTATTGGCCAAGAGACACCTCATCCTCCACTTTGCAATTAAGCCCTCCCCTTTTATTTAATTGCAACTCCTTTACAAATCCAAAACCCTATAAATACTTTCCCTTTACATTTTATTTCTTTTTTCTCATTTCTCTTCACCAAGGGCTAAACCCTAGCCTTCACCACCTCCTCCATCTCCACCACTACAACAACCACCAACTCCCAAGAGATCACCAAGGTCATCTTCCTCCTCCTTCATCACCATAGGAACCACCACCACAAGGTCATCAACAACTCCAAAGCCCCATCTTCTTCTTCATCAACAACTTCCATCACTTGGTGCCCTTTTGGTGAGTAATTTTCATCACAAGGACTTGGTTTATTCTTAAGTGTACTTTAGTATTCATATCATGTTCAATTATGTCTTCAATCCATGTTTATTTAGCCATCAAACCCAACCCTAGAAAATCTGTTCTGGTTGCTGCTTCCCGTCGATTAGTCGACTTGACCTATAGACTAGTCGACTAGAAACCCTTAGTTGAAACGTAGCCTTCTCTGATTACACAGTTTTAGTCGACTAGTCCCTATTACCAGTCGACTAGAGATGCCTAGTCGACTACTCTCTTAAACCTAGTCGACTAATTTTCCCATGATTCCAGAATACCAACTCTTGGTTCCAGTCGACTCATCCAAAATAATAGTCGACTTAGGACCCCTAGTCGACTACCCAATTCCCCATAGTCGACTCCTGTATCCCCGATATAAATCCCAACTTTCTGTATCACAGACTTAGTCGACTTAAGTATCTGTTAGTCGACTTGTAGTTCCCTGTTAGTCGACTACCCTTTTTACCTAGTCGACTAACTCTTCCTGAAATGAAACCCAACTCTCTGGTGCACAGTTTTAGTCGATTATACCAGACTGTTAGTCGACTAACCCCTCTATTAGTCGACTACTCCCTTGACCCTAGTCGACTAACTTTAGCTGTTAGTCTTAGTTGACTTCTTTCTTGAATAGGAACCTTGTCCTCTAGACATACATCATGTATTAGTATTACTTGACTTGTCACTTGACAAACATAATCTTACCTTCTCTCCTTCTCTCTCCCCTTCTCTCTACATATTTATATCACAGGTTGTGGCGCATCCCGAACTTCAGTGGATTCCGGATATTTCGGCGTTTTGGTGATTTGGGCGAGTATTCTTACTCGCTACCCTCTTACTTCCCATTTCATTGATTATGATAGTATTCTCGTTCTAGTCTTCATGTATTGTATTTCATGCTTTATATCTTTTACTGTTTTCATGCTATGCGTGGCCGACCCTTCGTGGTCGTTGACTTCTGAGTTTCTCCTATGATTGCCATGCTATTATTTCAGACTTGTCATTACTTCAGACTTGTCAATTGCATATTCCCTTTTAACACATGTATATCACCATTTTGTCATGCTATCTCTTTACAACAAGGCATGACACACTTGACATTGTATAATTATCTCGATAATGGGAATGTAGTACCTGATCACTTGCTATGTCTTACATTTCTGATTACATTTATGATTACAGTTCTGACTACATGTATGATTACAGTTATGATCCTACTCATTCCCATAATCAGATAATTATATTAATAAACTATAAAAAGGACAACTTGTATGGGTATGGGAGGAAGTGATGGATGCCGGAATGATACCTTGCTTATAGTGACGGAATTAAAGTATATGTATATATTCATATATATATATACATTGGCGGAAAGTTATATGTCCATTACTGATTTTACCTACCGGTTCCAGGGGTATGGAACTACTATAAGAAGCTCTGTCAGTTCTCCATCTGCTTCCGTTAACAACCCTCGACTCGCTTATATATGGATGTATGTGTGTTGGGGTGCACACCTGGACACATACCTAGATATATGGGTCAGATGAGTAATAATAACAATAGATGTCAGTTATGTTTCCTGTTATAGTTTCTGTTATGTGTACCTGTGATGATTCCTGTTATATTTTACTGTTATGACTCCCGTTACACGTGTTATGGACCCCGATCATTATTGTTCTGTATTCCTGTTACTATCGTATGATTTGCATCTCTGATTCTATACGCTTGGATATACTGTGGCATGAGATAAAGGTATATATATGAGGGTTTCCTTGTTTGGATTATTCCCTCGATGTACTATTCTCATGGGACCGTGATTTAAGCGTATAAAATCAATCTTGCATATAATCAGCTTTACCCTGGATTTCCTGATTTATGATACTTATGTTGTACTCGCTCATACCTTCTATATTCGTGTTCTAACCCCTGTTTTCTGAACTTGATATCCTTTGTTATATTCATATTGTGTTTACCCTGGCTCGCCACCTGGCATTGTATCATACTCGCCTGGGGAGTTTCACTGACTCCCCTGGATTCTTATGTCCAGGTTCTGGAGCGGGCGGAGTCTTCTTATTGCTGATCAGAGTGCGCAGCGGTAGCGTGGATTTCCAGCTATCTCGTGAGCACTCTATTGTACTGTTCATGTATATATCTTTTGTACATTTCCTTGTATTCCCGCATTTGCGCATGTTAGTGATATGATATTCATGTAATATTGTAATCACTCTGGTGATAATTCTGTAATTGTATATATGTGTTGGAATGTATAATGCACCATTTGCTTCCGTACTCTGATTCTTGTCTGTACTGATGCTTAGCGTATATACGGGAAGGTAATTCGGACTTACGTATATACGTTGCAGTGACGACCCCGTATCGCCGGGATCGGGGCGTTACAGGATTTGTGACAACTGTTGCGGGTTGGGCTCCAAATAGCAAACGGGCAATAAGATATATAATGGATAAGAAAGTATATTGAATTAGGCTAAAGAAAGGAAGCACCACCTGAACGAGCAACGTTAGTATTAATGCCAATATAAATAAATAAATAAGGAATTAACACCAATAATAATAATAAAATAATTAACCACGAAAAGATAATAGAAATATCCACTACCAATAATATCAATCAATATTCGTAATAGGAACAAATAATGATCATAATAAAATAATAATATTGGTAAATATAAAATGTCACATTACCATTTACTGTCTGAAAATAATTTGCATACTCAACAATAATAATCAAGAGAGAAATAAATTAACTTGATTAAAAAAAATAATCGGTAAATCAAAATAAATACTTGTGGAAAATTAAAATACAGTATTATTAGATTAGGGGTATTACATTCTACCCACCTTAATAAAAATTTCGTCCTCGAAATTCAAATAAGGTAGGGAATAGTAAAAATCAAGGATCAAAAGAGGACAACAATCTTCCACGTTGCCTCGTTGGGACACCATGATTCCGCTGCGCGCTCTGATCTCTGTTACCAGCTTCAACATGGAGTAACCGATCTCAAGAGATAGAATCAGGAGGAATGAATAGGAAGGAAGGATGAAATCAAGATGGACATCCAAATCACTCTAATTGAAGTGTTGGAATCATGAATATCAACAGATCAAAAACGGAATTCCAAAGGGAGGACGATCAATTCCCAAATGGAGTCAATATTATCACGTGAATAGTATATGTATATTGCAGTGTCAACATAACTGTCTCAGGTTACAGGTAGGAACTAGGTTCTCTCTTGCGAAACAAAAGTCAAAGATTCAGGATCGCAAGTCGAAAACCTAGGCTCTGATACCACTCTGTAACGCCCCGATCCTAAAGATACGGAGACGTTATGGCGACGCATATACGCGAGGGAAATACCCCACGTATATACGCTAAGCCTAAATTAACCTGAACAAGTTATAAATCAGAACTATAATAAGCAAGGATCACTGCAATAATACATATGAGACTACACATGATAGCAATGAATAATAGGAGAAAATGACAGCTGAATAGAAGTCAAAGGTGATATACAAGAATCAAAGAATAATAACAAGAATAAAATGCAAGTATACCAGAATCAAAGGGAGAGGACCCAAGCTCCTCGCAAAGCGTACCATCTCATCGAACACCTGTACATTAGAAACAATCGTCCAATATCTGGACGTGCAAACCCAGGGTCGTCAGAACGCGACCATAATGAGTGTGTGTGTAAAGAGGAAACAGCTCGTGCAGAAGAAACAATGTGCATAAATAGTAATAAGAGTAACTGCAGATAAAAGAGACCATATAACAGATAAATAAAAGAATTGTAATAAACATATTAACAACACGTATAAGGATAGGCAACAACTGATCAATAGAAGCAAGCAACCGATGTCACAATAGGTAACCTATCATATGCCACTAGGCTGGTATCCAAGTCTGGTCAGGGTTATGGTTATATGTCTGTCACAGTGATATAAATGTACAGTCAGGTGATTGTGGTCAGTTACAATTCAATAACAGTTTATTATTATTTATTATGTCAGCGAACACCAATTGCCACCTGTAATAGACGCATCCCATACTACGCCTACTACACGTGTCAACCAGAGTCCTAAGTTATTGAAACTGATTGGTTGGAGACATTATCCATACTTTAGGTGGGTCCCGTACATACCCGGGACCACGGCCTCCGTTTCCTGGCGCTGAATCAGGCCGTACCGCTAGGTACTCAGTAACAGTAACAGTAATCTCACTGTGAAACAGTGGAACAGTAAACAGTACAGATGGGATGCCAGTCATCCCCCAGGAACCCTGCAGTGGAACCCTCAGTCGGCTGCGCAACCTGTATCCTAGGTCCACCCAAAATACAGACGCTGTCTCCTCCATCAATTTCCCCAATCCCAGTGTAAGTTGTCCATTTACATTATTATTTATTCAATTCAGTTAAACCAGTCAATGTCCATATTATCTAAAACATTGGGACGATACGGTGACAGTAACAATAACAGTACAGTAACAGTCAATCAGTAATCGTATACACGGTGAACAATATCAGTAACAGTGAACAGTAATAGTAACCGTGTATACGATGAACAATAGGACTGTACCATGGTTACGGTTAAACAATCATTTCCCATTAACTTCAATAATATGGATAAAATAACAGTAACAGTCTAGCTACAACTCAAAAAACAGTCTCAACTAAAGCTGATCATAATCTCATCCATCCATACTAAAGAGATATCATTAACTATTCTATCAACTTATATCCCCAATACCATCCTCGTAAATCGTTAAGTATCAGTCCGTATCAGTGTAAGCCAAAACGGTAAATTACCATATCAATGGATCTGTAATTAGTCCTCTCCTCAATACCAATATGTTCTAATCCTATAACCCTCAATAACTGAGATCAAATAATAACTATTATCAAACTCCAAAATATAGATCACCATCATAATAAGTCATCTCTGATGACTGGAATAGTCAATAACAAATCATGAAGTATATAGTATGTCCTCGAGATCATCACGTCAACACATACTGAATCATATCACAGTAAGGGAATCATCCTCAAATAACTTATGGTTTAGAATAACTACTCTTGATACTCAACATCAACAACACATCATCTAAACAATTCTCAAATGCTATAAGTCAATCTCATCTCATTGCAAGTCAAGCTCCATAAAGGAATATAGATTTTGGATAACTTCTAACTCATGATCGATCTAAGACACAGCTCAACTAATCCAGTCATATCTGATATGTTCTCATATACTGCAATATAGAATAGCTACTACTGACACTTAACATCAATGACATATCATCAACAAATCTCATAAACTCAACTATAGATCCAAGTCATCACAACCAACTCATATTCCAATGGTTACTTGATCCTCTAATACCAATACACATCGAGTAATCAGATGCAATAGTTGTTGTTCCAACATATGTCCATCATCAGTACTAGTCTACTCACTCTGACATCTATATCTGATTCATAAGACTTCACAATTCCCTCTTCTATAAGTATCATTATGATGTCCCAACACACGGTACCACAACATATCATATACATGCATCCAAATTCCATCATGATATCTTGATACTAGGTACTATAACATGTACATGCATCTAAGTTCTATTGATCAAGTCATTCCATCCAATATCCATCTCTCAAAGTCATGAACACCATCTATACTCATAACACAACTCATAGGTAAGGTCTACCATCCATCAGGTGTCTATACAAAACAATCAGAACCAACTTAGTCGACTGGAGAGGTAGTCCAAGTCGACTAGGGGCAAGGAAAGTCGACTGTACAGGTAAACCAAGTCGACTGATACAGATACAAGATGTACACACTTCCAGGTCACATAATTAGTCGACTAGGGGTCTGGATATAGTCGACTAATATATGGATTAGTCGACTAATAGATATGGGCAAGTCGACTAGCCTTCTGCCAGAACAGAGGACAGAGGCACTACAACGCCTAATCTCCCACACAATAAAATATGTATAAGTCCCTCTCTCGCACACATCAACATACACAATGCCCCTATTATTCTATGTACACAATTGAGTCAAAATAGAATCAATACATATAAAGAAACGGAACCGAAAGGAGTAAACACTCACATTGGGGAATCTGCACGTTACCGGGCGAGTCGCCGTTACGGTCGTCGTGGCGCCGCTCTTCGCTGTCGGACTGCATAGGACAGTAGCCAGGGTCCTGGGGAAGACCTGGCTGCAATCTGGGGATCTCGCGCTCGCCGGAAGGGCCTGGAATCGCCGCTCGCTCGCTGCCTGTGCTGCTGGTCTGGTTCTGGATCTGCTGTGCGCGTCGCCGGGCGAGTCGCGCGGTCGCTGTGGTGTCGTTCCTCGCCAACGGACTGCATGGGAGGGTGGCCAAGACACTGGAGAAGGTCACCGCGCTGGTCTCCGACGAAGGTCTGACGTAGATCAGGAGAACGACCAGCTCGCCCGAACTTGCGCAGATCTGGATCTGCTGCAGATTTGGGCTGTTCCTCGCTGTCCTGCTACGTGCTGATGATCGTCTGGCTATTGGGAAGCGCCAGGACAGGTGCAGCATCAAGGGGAGTGACCCGGCCTGAGGTGGAGAGGTGCAGATCTCGCCGGAGGGTCCTGGAATTGCCGCTGTCGAGGGCTGTGCGCTGCAAGGGAGGAAGAGATCTGCTGGAGGCTGCAGATCTGGAATTGCTCGCCGCTGTTGATGGATCTTCTGGGCTACTGTTGAGGGGTCTGCTGGGGCGCCATGGAGTTGCTGCCGCGCTGGGAAACTTGGCTGTTGTGCTGCCAAGGGAAAGGAGGTTCAGCTGTAGGTGGAGGGGCAGCCACAGGGGGCGGATCTCGCCGGAGGTGCTTGCTGCAAAGGGGGCTGCCTGGCTGCATTGATCTGTTGTAGATCTGGCTGCGCTGGTGGACGGCAGGGAGGATCCGGGGTTGTCGAGAGCTGTGCACACAGGGCTGCTGCTGAATGACTGTTCCTCGCTGCTGTTGGCTGGAGGATGGGGCACCTGCTGGTTGTCGCCGGAGAGGAGCAAGGGGAGAGCGGCTTGGGGCTGGTGCTCGGCTGCTGGACTGCCGAACCTTCAGGCTGGATCTGCAGCAAGGAGAAGATGGGGGCGGTGCTCGGCCTGGAGATGAGGGCTGGTGGTTTGCAATGGAGAGGAGGAAGATGAAGACTGGGCAGTTGTGTTGCGGCTGTGTGGTGGGGAGAAGAAGATTAGGGTTAGTGTCTAGGTTTAGGTTTAGGATTATATAAATAGGATGGGTATTGGATTAAGGGTTGCGGGTTTGCTCCTAATAGGTAAGTGGGTCTGGATCCAATTAGATAAATATTGGGTATAGGATTTGTGACAACTGTTGCGGGTTGGGCTCCAAATAGCAAACGGGCAATAAGATATATAATGGATAAGAAAATATATTGAATTAGGCTAAAGAAAGGAAGCACCACCTGAACGAGCAACGTTAGTATTAATGCCAATATAAATAAATAAATAAGGAGTTAACACCAATAATAATAATAAAATAATTAACCACGAAAAGATAATAGAAATATCCACTACCAATAATATCAATCAATATTCGTAATAGCAACAAATAATGATCATAATAAAATAATAATATTGGTAAATATAAAATGTCACATTACCATTTACTGTCTGAAAATAATTTGCATACTCAACAATAATAATCAAGAGAGAAATAAATTAACTTGATTAAAAAAAAATAATCGGTAAATCAAAATAAATACTTGTGGAAAATTAAAATACAGTATTATTAGATTAGGGGTATTACAATGGAAGTGGTTATTGGTTACTGAAATCCAAAGTTTATGAGTTCAGGAAAAGATGGACATCACCCATTAAAATGCAGATGATTTGTAAGTCAAGATGGCTCATTTGAAGGATTGGCAAACTTACAGCAACTAGTTTTTGACTTGGCGTCAATCTTGGATGTCTTTGTACTAAGTTCAGAAGTTCTTCATGGAGGCTGCTACAGTAAAAAGAGGGTGGAAGTTGAAGCCTAAAATTACTTTTTGCTGGGTAAACCTGACTAATTGTTATTGGTTATTAATTTAAGCTTTTCAACCAAGGAGGAGAAATTGACCTTGAGCATGAAAAAGTCTCGAGTCTCTTGATAGTTAGGAAAAAGGGTTTGCTCGATATTTCTTTTCTCATACTTTGGCCTACGCTTATGGAGCTTCACGGGGCCAGAAAATGTGGAAATTTACAAAGGTGGGGAAATTGAGGGGTGGGCGGGGTGGGGGAGTGGGGCGAGGTGGGTTGGGGGGTGGGTGGTGGTAAAGCGGCTAAAGCCTCTTTGACTAAGAGATAAATGGAAACCAAGCATGAAAAAAGAAATGAAAGAGAAGTACAACTATGGTTTCCTTCTTTAGTCCTGAGGGCTAACATTTGATTTTACAGTCTTCTGTTTTCTCCTTGTCCACACTTTAATAGCCAAAAGGGTACATTTGAATTAGAAAAGGAATATCAATTTTCCATAGTCTGGAATGCATTTCCTTTTCTTTTTCTAACCTTATTATATTATGGTGATGTAACTCTCAGACTGTACCACGACAATGATGACATTCAACTTTATATAAAATTTTCAAAGGTATAGGTGTGAAATCCCATATTTTCACCTTTTAGGGAGAAAAGTCCCTTTTTTGTGCTCCTTATGCCTTGAACCCTCGACCTCTCCCCTTTTGTTCCCCTTATATTATCCTCCGAACCAGCCAAGCCCTCTTGCTTGGTGGCATTCAAATTGAACCATTAATTTACTGTTCAAGGCAAACCAATGTTGCCCCCCAAACAGGATTTGCTATTCTCCTATTTATTTATTTGTTTATTAGACTCCTTTAAGTTATACAAGTCCAAATATTAAGTTTTTCAGTTTTTTTTTATTTCAGATTTTGTTTTTTGGTTCACCATATTCACTTACTTCTTTTTACTACCTGCAGAAATATATGATGCACATCCCCTTTTTGGTCCATGATTTAATATATTTCACAGCGAATTTATGTGAATTATCACCAAGAAATAGAAGTCTTCGGTCTATTATGACATGCGGTTATGTGGATGAAAAAGAGGTCATAAAGGCATTGGAAAATTTTCTTTCTACCACTGAGGACAAGACCCTTTCTACAAAGGAAAAGTGCAGTATATATATTCAGAGGCTCATAAGATCAGGCAACCTAATACACGCTGTTTATTTGTTTAGCTATCTGCACGATAGGCAGATCAATCTGGGATTGGATACTTTTAACATACTTCTGAATGCAGCAGGGGAAGAAAATGATTTTGATCTTTTTGCTAATATTTTCAAGAAATTGCTACTTTCAGGAATGCCTCCTGATTTTATTTCTTATGTTCATGTTGCAGAGGCTATTCGTCATGTCTCAGACTTGAGCCTATTACTCAAATTCATCAGGGAACTGACAGAAATAATTATTCATAGAGAGCCCATTGTGATGAACAGAATCATTCATGTCACAGCCAAATCTGGGCAACTTGATAAAAGCTTGGTGATATTTGAAGAGCTGAAAAATTCAAAAGCTAAAATGGACACAGTTACATTTAATACTGTTCTTGTGATGTTAGGGAGGGCCGGAAGGGTTGATCAAATGCTGTACGAGTTTAATGTAATGAAAGATTTTGGTCATACTCCTAATATTGTTACTTACAACACATTGATTAATTGTCTGCGGAGACTGGGCAGATTAGATTTGTGCAAATCTTTTGCAAAGGAAATGGTTGGGAGAGGAATTGAGCTAGATTTGAGAACTTACACTGCACTCATTGATGGGCTTGGTCGGGCAGGTCATGTTATTGATGCAATGAGACTCTTTGATGAGATGAAAAGATCCCACCGTCCTTCAATATATGTCTACCGTGCAATGATCAGTAATCTAAAAAAGGCTGGAAGATTTGAATTGGCACTAAATTTATTAGAAGAAATGAATTCAAACACTTGAAGCTTGTTGGGCCAGAAGATTTCAAGCAGAAAAATAAGATGAAGTACTACTTGAAAGAGTGTTTCGGGGTTCCTGACTCCTTCGGTTGTTTTGTGCTAAAATTCCAGTTTATGTATCATGTGATTAGAGCTTATGTAGATAACATTTATGATGATGATGATGATAAAAACTGGAGAGTTAACAGGGCTAGATGATTGCACATGGTTTTGTTGCTGGTTTGGAAGATTTTAGATAAAAGGAAACCAAATCATTATGTGAGGTTGATAGTGGTTTATGAAGCAGGCATAATCACAAAATTGACGGAAACTGGATGTTTCCAGGAAGCATAGAATTTTTTCAAACCATAATTTGCTGCTTGTAATCAAGCGGTTTTTGTGGCCTGAAGGGATATCTCGTCTTTGAGCGTCTTGTCTACATATATCTGTGAGTTTATACAAGGTTTCTCTCATGTGGATAATGTAGTATTTATGCTGAGTCTTCCTTGCAAGATGACTGTTAACTACCCTGAAGGTTTGCTAAGTTAATTGTGTGCTGGACATCAGGCTATCAAGTTAAAATTCAGATGGATAAATGCATTTTGAGGATCGATAATCTTTTCAAATGCAATAGCTTGAAACCGTGGAGAGAGAATTCTTGCTATTTAAGTGACGTTGGTCAGATCCACTGGTCCAGAGGGGCTGATGTATTTACTTGCCTACTAGTAACCTAGGGTACTGCTTTTAATTTCTTCAATACATTTAAAAAGTGGTTCTTTTAATACTGTCCGAACCGATTCCAAGATAAATTTGCTTACTTTGCTCTATCTTACATTTCAATATTCATATATATATATATATATATATATATATATATATATATATATATATATATATAATATATCAATGTGGCCATCTTCAAACTCTCATCTTCTGGTGTTGCACTCCTCTGATTGTTTAATGTGCTTGCTTGGCATGGATAGTCATTGAATTGCTGAAGTATCTATCAGAGGTCAATCTGTTGGTTCTTGGTATTTTCGTTATACATTTATTTTTCTGCTAACTAGAGGCGGGCTGGATCCACGTAAGGTACTCACCCATACCTGATAAGCTATTCAAATTCAGGGTCGAATCTTGGACTCATCCTTATTTGATTTTGGTTAGTTGAATTTTGTTATTATGGATCACGCGTGGCTCCTTGAAAAGGCCCCCCCCCCCCCCCCCCCCCCCCCTCCCCCCCCCCGCTTTTTTCTTCTTTTTTCTCTATTTCATCCTGTTGTTCTCATTAGACCTTGTAACTTGAGTACATTTTGTTTTCAGCATAGATTACTGTAAGTTGTAGAAAAACTAGGCAAATCTTATGGGACATCAGAGTAAAATGTTTATGTTTTCAATTGCATTTGTTAGAGAAAAATGGTTATGTTTCATACTTTTCTTACTTACAATGTCAGGCCTTCAGAAATTTGTGGTAATCCACTAATTTTCCACAGTTTCACCAGGTAGAAATTGGGCATCTCCAACTCACACGGTTGACATCATGTTGACGATGTGGAGTTAAAAATATGTTCTTTACCATTAGTCTCGCCTGCAATGGCCAACTATATTTTGTTGCAAAAGGTCTTTAGGTGTTCATAATTAGTGAGATTTTTGTTAGTTTTTTTGTTAACACGGGTTATCTACTAGTGCATATGTAGTATTTTAAGTTATTATTGCATCATTCATGTTGTTCTTGCGGGGCAAAATAAATAAGCTTGATTCTCAATGTTCCTAATTTGTGAGATATTTGTTAGTTTTGTTGTGACCTTTATATTAACACGGGGTATTTACTAATACATGTGTAGTATTTAAATTATTATTGCATCATTTATGTTGTTCTTGGAGGGCAAAATGACTTGGTAGTTAAAATAAATAAGCTTACTGTGCGTGTGGGTTTTCGCGCGTCTGTTTGACTACAGCTTGAATCTCAATGTTCTTCGTGAAGAGAAGCCTCTTACAACTGCATTAATAACTGCTGATATTGCAGGTGGTGGAGATTCCATGAAGCGAACAGGGTCACACCTGAAGTTTTCACGTATATCACTTCAGTATAAGCTTGTTGTAGCACCATTTGATTTAAAATGAGTTTAATAGTTTGTAAGGTTCCATAGAAAAATTAGTTTGTATGGTTGTCAGTGTTTTCTGAATAAGAGCTAGTACACTGTTTGAAAGGTGCATTGCAGAAAGATCCTGGCAAGCATGGTACAGAAACTGGCATTGTTCCAGTTCTGGATGAATTTAATGGACAGTTAACAATTTGCTTCAGTTTTCTGAGAATGCAGTACCTGAATGCCCTGGAGCTGAGTGCAGTTCCACTCAGGCTATGTCTGAAGCAGTGTCAGTAGTTTTCAGTTCGATCTTCTACAGATTTTGGTGAAACACTTCGATCTCCTACAGATTTTCTTTCGGGTGTTGGTATAATGAAGCAGGACGGTTTCTCCCATTTGAGGAATTGTAACATGTAATTGGATGGGTCTGAGGTTCCTCTCTATTACTCAATGCGGTATTACTAATCTATGTGGTTGATTTTTATGAAAGCCACAAGTAGCAATGCAATCATCAATGATTGTCCTGATCGAGATGGTTCTCTCTTTTGCTCTTTTATTTGTTTGTCATTGATAGTGGTAGCTTTTCCCTAGTTTTCTATCTTCGTGGAGATTGCATAGCTTTTCTTTCTGATATTTTTGTAATAAAATTCCGTTACATGCATCCTTGAGTCTCATTTTTTTTTTTCATCCATCTTTTTTGCTTTTTGCTTTTTCTTTTTACATAAATCATTACCCCCTGCCAATGGAACTCTGGAATCTGACTTGCATCTAATAGTAGGTTGTTTTTCTTCCTTCCTTTTTCTTTTTTCTGTTTGTTTCTTTTATATTGCCTGTTGCATGGAGGAAGTAGAAATTCCCTATGGTTTGAAAGAAAATTCAGTGTGAAATTGAAGAGCAGCTGCTGTATCATCTCTCAGTGCCAAACTCTTCATAGAGGAACATTAGGAGACGAGAGGATATGAGAGGGGAAGTCAGGAGAGATGGAATTTTGATGACTAAAATTTTGTGAATGACTAAGTTTCAGTTTAAAGTTTCTTTATGATAGTTTGGGTTCAAAGGGTCTCTCAGTGGCACTTTAGATTGATCCTATGTATAGTTTGTGCCGGTTTCCTTAACTATTTGGTCTGTACTTTTGAGCGAGTGATTCTGGCAAAGAAAACTCAAGATTCACTTGAAATGTAGTTTATTAGTGTCGTACATTGATTCAGCCAACTAGTAATGGAAATAACAAGAGTGAAATTAGATAAGAATGCTAATCAACAAGAAGCGCGTGATTTCTTGTAATTTAGTTTAACGTTAAGAGCTTGGGGTCCTCATTTTCGATGATGTTTCTGTTGGTCCTAACAACTAATCAATGCTACCGATCTAATTGGTCGGGTCGTAATATCAAGTGGGAGGTTTTGCGTTAAATAGAACATTCCTTAATTACAGAACTACTTTTCAATTTCCTTCCTTTGTTAAACACCAATTAGATTGGAATTAGTCAGTCTCAATATATAATTAAATATATTCACAGTAATATTTAAATGAATAAATATTTCAGCGTAATCCCTATAAAAAGAACGTAAGTTCAACAATACAGTATATAGAGTGAGGTATGCATATAGCGAATCTTCTTAAGACAATTACGTTCCCTGCTATGGTGCTAACGGGTTACTGGACGCTGCTCAAGATACAACACTACTTCACGGTATTTGGATAGCATTACCAAATCACTGTACAATCGAACTTTACTTAATCAATATCTTCACTAATTGGAATTTCAAAACTTGGACCAAGACGAATTCAGAGAGAATATTTGCCTTAATATGGAGGAATATTCACTGTAAGAGAAGGGAAGGAGGGAGAAAAATTTATGTCTTAAGAAGACAGTTTATGACAAAAATTCTGAACTTCTGATATCTTCAGATTCTGTTCTGTTCTTCTGTTCAATTTGTTTAGAAAGACTGAGAGGAGTGCTATAAATTTACAGCACTCCTGGGAAGTCTGTTGGAGGTAGCGGTTGTGACGGTTCTTGTCTGAACCGTTGGCAACTGTTCTATCTGAACCGTTGCAACGGTTGCACCGGGTCGGGTACTGCTTATTACCCACACCCAATAACCGGCGCCCTCTTCTTTAAGTAGTGGGCGGATTCGCATTCAAGACCCGCGCCCCACCTGCACACGTGTGGCCCGGTCCAAACGAACGGGGCCCAACTTGCACCTGCGCATCAGCACCAGCACTGGCGGCAGCAGTGTGGGCGCGTGTGGGCATGGTTTTCCCCTAAATGTGCCCGAAAACTCCAAGACCCAAATGGCATACCCTTTTATTCTCATCTTTTCATATTTAAAACCTCAACTTTCCACACCATATCCAATGTGGGACAAAATGATTTTAACTTCTTTTAGTCCCTTTAGCTTATTGAATTAAGCTAACTTCCGACTTGAATATCTCATTCATCCGAAAACAGAATTGAATATTTGAGTATGTCACGTTCATCCCCAATGAAAGGAGAACATACTCCAACCATTATCCTGTGATTCTATCAACGGATCATGCCTCAATTCAGCTTAAAGTTCACATGAAATTCTTCATTTTCTAACAATCCCTCGTAATGAATGGAGAATCAAGAAATTGATACACTATGAGACTGACTCTATAGTGAAAAGAACTTTAGGAAAGAAAGTGCATGAGGATAAGTGAATTAGGTCTTGAACTTTTCATAGCGAAAGCTTTATCGAACTTACTGGCTAATCAGTGAATTAAGTCTTGACTGTCAGCCGTTTGTGTAAGCTAAGTCAACAAATCTCATACAGTAACTTTCCAAAATCAATTTTGGTTCTCGGTTGTGTCCATTTTGGCTTGTGACATTCTTAGTTTTAAAGAGTATCTTTAGGGAATCACAACCTCCATAGACTCCCAAAGAGCCAACCCAGCTCTATACCCACATAAGTGATCATCCTATTAAAAGTAGTCTACTCAACCCATTTGTTTTAATAACAAGATATAGGCTTCATTAAAAGTGTTAAGCTTATCCTAAAACCTCTTGTAGAAAGCACTTGGATGCACCATACAAATATGTTGGAGTCAAGCTCCGAAATGCTTACTCATAGAGTCACTCATAACTAATTTTTCCTCTTGAACTTAGTTTGTGAGATCTCTAGTCGCTAAGTGAGGTTTTTATTATGCTGACTCGGTAAGATTAGGCTTTTAGTCCATTCCCCTCGATGCGCAGTTTATACGCTCTCCACTTAAACCTTTAGTAAACGGATCCGCTAGATTATCCTTTGACGTTACAAAGTCAATAGAGATAATTTCATTTGAGAGCAACTGCTTCACAGTGTTATGTCTATGATGAATGTGTCTAGACTTTTGTTGTATATAAAGTTTTGTGTCTTAAATATCACTGCTTGATTATCGCAGTGAATACATATGACAGGCACTGGCTTAGGTCACAATGATATGTCTTTCAAAATTGTCAAAGCTATTCCGCTTCTTTTTCAGCCTTATCCAAGGCTATAAATTCTGATTCTATTGTGGAACGGGTAATGCATGTTTATTTGGAAGATTTTCAAGATACAGTGCGCCTCCAAGAGTAAATACGTATCCGCTAGTTGATTTTGATTTCTCAGAATCTGCAATTCAATTAGCATCCCTGTACCCTTCATGTACAGTTGGATACATATCTCAAGGCATATTCCATGGTTTTAGATACGTAGCCTACTATTCGCAGTAGAACAGTCTAATGATCATCACTAGGGTTACTAGCATATATGCTTAATTTGCTTATAGCGTAAGTAATATCGGGTTTAGTTCAATTCATTAAATACATTAGATTTCTGATGATTTGAGAATGCTCAAACTGTCGCATTCCGATTCGTGTATTCTTGCGAAGGTGGATGCGTGGGAGAAGAAAATGATTCATATTCTCTTTTATCCCATATTCCTTGAATCTTTCTATCATCTTATCCATGTAATGAGATTGAGATAGGCTGATTTTATCTAGTGTTCTTGTGATTTTTAATTTCTAAAATTACATCAGCAACCCCTAAATCCTTCATGTCAAAATTATTGGATAGCATACATTTTGTAGACTTCATAAGTTCAATATTAATTTCAAGTGTCAACAAGTAGTCTACATAAAGAAAAATAACGATACATGTATTTTCAACTGTCTTAGTGTAAACACACTTATCACATTCATTGACGGTGAATCTATTTTTGATCATGATACTATCGAATTTCTCATGCCATCATTTTGGAGCCTGTTTTAAACCGTATAAGAATTTGACCAATTTACATGCTTTATGCTCTTGGCTCTTGATTATAAATCCTTCAGGTTGCTCTCTATATATATTTCTTCATTTAATCACCATCTAGGAATGCACCCTTGACATTCATTTAATGGATATCTAAATTGTGCAATACTACAATCGCAATTAACATCCGAATGGACGTTATGTTACTAGTGAATAAGTATCGAAATAGTCAAGTACTTCTTTTTGTTGATAACTTTTGGCTACTAACCTAATCTTGTATTTATCGATAGATTCACCGGGTCTTAATTTTCTTTTGAAAATCTACTTAATCCTGATTGGTTTACTATTTGGAGGTAAGTTTGCCAATCCCAAGTATGGTTGCTTAGGATGGATTCTATTTCACTATTTATAGCTTTTTTTCATATTTGTGCTTCTGGGGTAGACATAAACTCTTTAAATGTCTGAGGCTCGCTTTCAAGCGCATATGCTATGAAATCTGGACTGAAGGATTTTGAGATTCTTGATCTCTGATTTCTTTTTGGTTTAACTTTCACGTTAACTATTGGTTCATGGGTCCTTCGTCCCTGAACGTTGTTTCATGTTTTCTTTTCCTAGAAGTCTTTTCGTCTTCTTGTTTGTACGGAAAGTGTCTTTAAAGAACATAGCATCTCTGGATTCGATAATCATGTTTACATGAATATCGAGTATTTCTGATTTGTGTACTAGAAATCTATAAGCACTTCTATTTAAGGTATAGCGTATTAAATTGTAGCCAATTATCTTTGCTCCCAACTTATTCTTTTTAGGTAGCGGTGCCAGTTGAAAATCACCTAGAGGGGGGGTGAATAGGTGATAGTGCTAATCTAGAAACTAAATGCGGAAGCTAAAAACAAATTTGCACAAACACTTAATACAACCAACAAGTGTAGCCAAATTCCCCGTGAAGGGCTCTGGACTAACTCCTCTTGATTCCCCTAGATAAGGGTTGAGGTGCTATATGAAGCTCTTGTGGTTAAGTATAAGTGAGGTACACAAACACAACCAAGCATATAATATGAATAGGCAATATGAATATATGCAAGGCACAAATGCAAGCAAATAAGATATGACAATATGAATGATGCAATGCACAAAAGTAAAGAGAGAGAGTTGAGAGGCAATGGATCAAACGCAAACACAAAGATATGTTTCGAGGTTCGAGCCCCTAGCTCTACGTCCCCTCCTTCACCGAGAAGGATTTCTAATCCACTAAAGGAGTACCGAACTCCTCTTTCACCTTACAATGCCACCGAGGCAATACAATCACAATCTACCTCTACCGAAGAGGGATAAGGCCCGTAGCCAACAAACAAACTCAATCACCTCTACCGAAGAGGGATACAAACCAATACCACTCGATCAACCTCTACCAAAGAGGGATACAACAAAACAAGGAGGGTTTACAACTTGGAGGTTTAATCAACCTCAAACACTTCTCTTTTTCCACAAACAAAGATCCTAATAGAATAGGATAGATGATAGCTCAAGTGTGGAAAAAACTAGAGTTTGGAAAACAAAAACTCAAAGAAAAATACTTGAAAAAAACTCTTTGAAGATGATAGAATTGAAGAACAAAACCAATCTCCCAAATTTCTATTTTCTTTGATTTTCCCAAACCCTAAACACAAAACCAAATTGGAAGTTTAAAGCCCAAAAATACTTTTGAAAACTTGTTTTAAACACTAGAGAAACTCTGGAATTTTTCTTGTCAAAAGTCTTGTAAAAATCCCCAAGAGATGGGGTATAAATAGGCTCCCCAAGAAACTAGCCGTTAGGCTGATCTGTCAGCCTGACAGGCTGGCGGTCGACCGGCCGGTCGACAAAGCTCTCTGGTCCGGTCGACCGGCCCACTGTGTCTGCCAGACGTGCACAAGGCTGTGCACGTCAGTCGACCGCACGGTCGACCGACCTGGCCTGTCAGCCACAGTCTGGGTCAGAAACTGGGTAAAAATAATTTTAAAAATTCTTTTATCTCTTCTAAAAATCCCCAAAAATAGTTTTAACATTTTGCATTGATATATAAACATGTGATAAAAATTTCAACTCAAATATCAAGCAATTTGAACTATTTTTGTGTCTTATCATTTTTACCAAAAAACAAAAACTGTATTTTATCAAACTTGGATTTTTCTATAGGAAATCTGATTTTTCCTAAAACTCATTGAAATACAAAAACATGATATTTAAACACATTGAAGAATGTTGCATATGGTCATAAGTCCAATATACATGAAACATATATATATCATGATTTTTGTCTTTAATTCCAAAAATATGTTTTGTTAAAAATACCAAAATATAAAACACATGAATAGGTATGTCAAACTAAGTTTGTATAAGTCATGTAAGCATGTATGTATATAGAGCACATCTAATATACATAAAAACAAAGTAAACTTGTTTTGATCAATCTATTCATGAAAACTAAATCTAAAACATAAAACTTGTGTGTGTTGTGCACTTGAGCATATCAACTATCTAATCTTTACAAATGGATCTAAACATATTAAACTAAAACTAGGATACCTAAGTCTTCTTGACGATCTTCAATCTTCAAGCCGACTCGATCCCAAACGTGATCCACTGAGTGCAAAGGTATGATCTTGATGCTCGGGCACTGGAATCACCATGTGAAGGCTTCAAAACTCATCTTGTTGAAGCAATCACCAACTAATATCTTGGTTAATGATCTGAAACTTAAATAACACAAGATTATTAGTAAACATAACTACATGAGTTAATCATCATCAAAACTAGAGTGGAAGGCCTCTGGGCCAACAATCTCCCCCTTTTGATGATGACAAAACTCATGGAGTTATATATGCATGGATTAAAGTTAAGCTTCAAAGAAGCTCCCCCTTAACTCATGCATAAAGAAATAAACATAAATATGCAATGAATATGAAACATGAAACATGCATAGATATGCATAAACAATAAAATGCTCTTGATACCAATGAAATTTTCAAAAACAAACATGCTCTAGATACCAATTAAATTTAATATATGCAAAACATAAATATGCATACAAAACTCAACATCTTTCTCCACATCTTTCTCCCCTTTTTTGTCAATCATCAATAAAGGGGTAAAAGCAAAAGCAAACAATAAATTTTTCTCCCCCTTTTTGTTCGAAACAAAGAATCAACGAAGGGGTCAAAAACAATAAAAACAATGTTCTCCCCCTTTTTGTCTAAAACAAAAAAAATATCAATAAGGGGTTATAATCAATTAAGATATCAATTTAAATATATGTCAAAGATAGCATCTTGATACCAATTGAAAGTGAACATAGATCAATCAACAAATGGTATATGCGATATACATTCATGAAGAGGAAGATGTGAAGCTTCCCTACATAGATACATTACATGAAGGAGGGATGACAAGCCCTAATTCACATAACGTATACTATGCAATGTATAAGAGGAGATGTGAAGCTCCCCCTACACACGTGTACCACATAAAGAAGAGTTGTCAAGCTCCTCAGTACAAGATACACTCATCATGAATCTATATGTAGAAGAGATGTTAAGCTCTCCTTGCATATAGGCAATACAAATCAAAACTTTTGAATATTTCCTATTAAGACATTTCGAAATAAATTGGATACCAATTTTTGAGAAAAACACATAAAAATCTTGATACCAATTGAAATTAAACATAACAAATTTTGAATTTCTAAACAAAAATTTTGATACCAATTTAAAGTATTATTCTTTTTAAACATATGATACCAAATTGAAATTATTATTTTCTATCATAAAGCAAGGGAGTGGAATACAAAACCAAAGGTAAACTAAATACCAATAAAAATAAAATAAAATACGAGTTTTCTCCCCCTTTATGAAATACCAATTAAAACAATGTCTAAGCTTGTATTAGAATACCAATTGAAAACTAATCAATTGAAACATGATGATCATTAAAACTCAAGCTTAGCATAAACAAAATATAAAAATGTATGAAAAATAGATACCAATCGAAATTGATACTCTTCGAAATGTAAGTATACATATATAAAAATATATATGAGTATACAAAAAATGTCAATATTGATACCAATTGAAAGAATCCAATGATACAATTGAAACAACAATAATATCAAGTGTATACCTTATATAACCTACCACCCAATCATGTTCAAGTTTAAAAAATTTTCACTATAAAGCATACATGAGCATGGTCTCCCATCCAACCGCCCGTGGAAGGTAGGGGTTTTCAAAATAGGTTTGAAAATTATAGTATGTTTGAAAACATCTACCATAACGAAGAATACGAACTAGTTAAATGAAAAAACTTATTAACTAGTACGAAATCTTTCAAGTAAGAAATAAATCAAAAATATTTTTCATGAAATACATGTAAATCACATGGCACTAAAACACTCAAAATCCATAAAGCTCATATCATACTCATGAAAACACAATCATGAGAAACATTTAGATGAAGTGAGTGCACAAGTATTATGTGAAACATATAATCATGAAAATTGGCAATTAAGCTCAATATTCCTTAAAACACGAAAATCATCAAAACACTATTTCTTCAAGGCATATGTATGTCAAGTACAAACTAAAGTATACATACATATCCAAAACATAACGAGTCCACAAATGTATATGCATTAAGGCACGTGGCTCAAAGAATGTATATGTATAAACAATAGTTTGGACAAGATAGACATATACATGAAGTTAATCATATGAATCATAAAGCATGTCAAAAATGGGAATACAAGTTTAAAATGCATGGATCATCAAAACTAGACTATACTAGCACATCTAATGGGTTCAAATAAGCATTCAAGCTCAAACATATATAGATTTATTTGTGGCCCACTATATGTACAAGTATATACCAAGTTTTAATGAAAACTAACATCTAAATAAGTAATCAACGCATGAAGCATAAAAACAAGACAAAAATCAATCATGATAAATATAAACATGATTATTATGTAAATCCACATGTTATTAGAGCTATAATAAACATGATAGCTAAACAAAGGTGAGAACACTAAAATAATGGTCCATATTAAACATGGGTGTCTCAAAGGCTATACATGCATGTCAAGAGTCTAATATCATGGCATTTTCATAATGATCATATAAACAACAAAACATGCTATAAATAATGAACATGAAAAGCATGCATAAATAAATAAGGAGTAAGAGACCGTTACCAAAACCTATGAGGCAACTTCTCCATGTCTCCAAAACACGGTGGTCCTCCCACCAAACATCCCTTGAAAGTGATGCATCCAAATGATTTTCATGAAGCTCAGAACGCATCCACTCCAAGGTACCGCTACTCTCACATCATGTGAGAGCCCACACCTGCATCATAAACAAGAGGGGTGGTCTTTGGTACCCATATCTTTTTGGGTCCATGGGGTTAGTACCTTCTCTAACCCAAACAAAATTATTTGCCAAATTAGAAACATGTATACGATCATAGCAAAATTTAGCAAGGTGACCCTTACGTCCATAATGTGTACAAGTGTACACATGAGCATACATGTGATGGGTGTGTCCGTGAGGAGCATGTGTATGCCGTGGAGGGTGTGCATGCATAATAAATGGAACTTGTTTCTTTCGAAACAAAGTTTCCAAACGTGTATGGCTCTTGGCACATTGGCTCAAAGTGGAGCCCAAACAATCTACTCTCTTCTTTAACAAACAAATATCATCATTAATCCTAGAAGAAGAGGTACATGCAATGGGTGATCTAGGTGAAACTACCTTAGCATGGCAAACATGAGAATCAATCTTATTTTTCAAAAACTCATTTTTCTTTAAACATACATCTAAATCATTTGAAATAGAAATTATTTTATTTTTCAAAGCAACATTCTCTTTTAAAACAAAATCAACTTTTGAAGACAAATTTTCATTTTTCTTCAAAAGTGTTTCACAATCATTTTTAGATTTTAAAATTTTATTTTCTTTTAAAGCAAGATCTAGTTGAGATTTCAGTGAATCTCTCTCATTAGAAATTTCCACCTTTTCTTGCAAAACATAGTCAAGTCTAGAAATCAAATTTTTATTTTCATTATTAAGACCTAGACTTTTCTTTTTCAAAATCTTATATTTTTCAATTAATTTTTCACAAACAATAGAAAGTTCTTCTTTTAAAGCATTGGCATCAACATAATCATCACGTGAATAACTAGCATCATTAGCATCTAATTGAGATTCCGATTGTACCTCAAGGGAGTCATTCCCTTGGACCATGAAGCATTGAGATTCGGATTCTCCACTAGATTCCTCCTCTTGTTGGATTGGCATTTGAAGCTCGGAGGTGGTGTTGTGGTCAACTTGTTCCACACTACAAAAGCGGAATCAAGATTAGAAACAAGCATAAGATAATCTTTAGATAGCGTGCTTCTAATGGCCTCAAGGGCTAGTGCATTGGCCCCTATATGCTTGCTATCACTAAGGTAGGATTCCTTGGTAATGGCAAGGTTAACCTTATATCCTAGGGCTTGTAGGTAAATGGACATCCTAGTCTTCCAAACAACAATGTTGGAAGCATCAAACATAGGTGGGGTCATGAAGTCCATGCGTCCAAACTATATTTGTGCAAACAATAAAAGTGTGCAAATGCAAATGAAAGATTAGCAAATAGGATCTCACTCCTAGGTTGTTAAACCTAAGTATCAGGAGCGTAGGCTCTGATACAAATTGAAAATCACCTAGAGGGGGGTGAATAGGTGATAGCGCTAATCTAGAAACTAAATGCGGAAGCTAAAAACAAATTTGCACAAACACTTAATACAACCAACAAGTGTAGCCGAATTCCCCGTGAAGGGCTCTGGACTAACTCCTCTTGATTCCCCTAGATAAGGGTTGAGGTGCTATATAAAGCTCTTGTGGTTAAGTATAAGTGAGGTACACAAACACAACCAAGCATATAATATGAATAGGCAATATGAATATATGCAGGCACAAATGCAAGCAAATAAGATATGGCAATATGAATGATGCAATGCACAAAAGTAAAGAGAGAGTTGAGAGGCAATGGATCAAACGCAAACACAAAGATATGTTTCGAGGTTCGAGCCCCTAGCTCTACGTCCCCGCCTTCACCGAGAAGGATTTCTAATCCACTAAAGGAGTACCGAACTCCTCTCTCAACCTTACAATGCCACCGAGGCAATACAACCACAATCCACTTCTACCGAAGAGGGATAAGGCCCGTAGCCAACAAACAAACTCAATCACCTCTACCGAAGAGGGATACAAACCAATACCACTCTGATCAACCTCTACCAAAGAGGGATACAACAAAACAAGGAGGGTTTACAACTTGGAGACTTAATCAACCTCAAGCACTTCTCTTTTCCACAAACAAAGATCCTAATAGAATAGGATAGATGATAGCTCAAGTGTGGAAAAAATTAGAGTTTGAAAAACAAAAACTCAAAGAAAAATACTTGGGAAAAACTCTTTGAAGATGATAGAATTGAAGAACAAAACCAATCTCCCAAATTTCTATTTTCTTTAATTTTTTCAAACCCTAAAACACAAAACCAAATTGGAAGTTTAAAGCCCAAAAACACTTTTGAAAACTTGTTTTAAACACTAGAGAAACTCTGAAATTTTTCTTGTCAAAAGTCTTGTAAAAATCCCCAAAGAGATGGGGTATAAATAGGCTCCCCAAGAAACTAGCCGTTAGGCTGATCTGTCAGCCTGACAGGCTGGCGGTCGACCGGCCGGTCGACCGCCAACGGTCATAAATATGACCGTTGGGGCAACCCGGTCGACCGCCCAAATACAGAGACCAAAGCTCTCTGGTCCGGTCGACCGCCCGGTCGACCCGCCCACTGTGTCTGCCAGACGTGCACAAGGCTGTGCACGTCGGTCGACCGCACGGTCGACCGACTTGGCCTGTCAGCCACAGTCTGGGTCAGAGACTGGGTAAAAATAATTTTAAAAATTCTTTTATCTCTTCTAAAAATCCCCAAAAATAGTTTTAACATTTTGCATCGATATATAAACATGTGATAAAAATTTCAACTCAAATATCAAGCAATTTGAACTATTTTGTGTCTTATCATTTTTACCAAAAAACAAAAACTGTATTTTATCAAACTTGGATTTTTCTATAGGAAATCTGATTTTTCCTAAAACTCATTGAAATACAAAAACATGATATTCAAACACATTGAAGCATGTTGCATTTGGACATAAGTCCAATATACATGAAACATATATATATATCATGATTTTTGTCTTTAATTCCAAAAATATGTTTTGTTAAAAATACCAAAACATAAAACACATGAATAGGTATGTCAAACTAAGTTTGTATAAGTCATGTAAGCATGTATGTATATAGAGCACATCTAATATACATAAAAATAAAGTAAACTTGTTTTGATCATTTACTTGTTTTGATCAATCTATTCATGAAAACCAAATCCAAAACATAAAACTTGTGTGTGTTGTGCACTTGAGCATATCAACTATCTAATCTTTACAAATGGATCTAAACACATTAAACTAAAACTAGGATACCTAAGTCTTCTTGACGATCTTCAAGCCGACTCGATCCCAAACGTGATCCACCGAGTGCAAAGGTATGATCTTGATGCTCGGGCACTGGAATCACCATGTGAAGGCTTCAAAACTCATCTTGTTGAAGCAATCACTAACTAATATCTTGGTTAATGATCTGAAACTTAAATATCACAAGATTATTAGTAAACATAACTACATGAGTTAATTATCATCAAAACTAGAGTGGAAGGCCTCTGGGCCAACACCAGTACCATTGCAAGACACCCCCATATTTTGAGATAATGTTAGGAAGGTGCCCTACTATATCAGAGCTCAAAAGGTATAAGACTAAGTTTCTTGTGGGATTCTCTATTTAGAATATAATTTTTGGTTAATAGAGCTTCCCCCACAAGTTCTGTGGTGCTCCAAAACTTATAAGCATGGAATTTTTCATTTCCTTCAAAGTTCTGTTCTTTCATTCAGCAATTCCATTCTGCTGAGAAGTATATGGTGCTGTAGTTTTATGAATTATATCAAATTTGGCACATAACTCACTGAATTCATTTGATTCATATTCTCTGCCTCGAACAGATTTTAGAATCTTTATATTTTGTTGAGTTGATTCTCAATCTCAGCTTTATATGTTATAAATATATTCATTGTCTTATCCTTACTGTTTAGAAGATACACATAATAGTATTTTGTACAGTCATCAATAAAAGTAGTAAAATACCTTTTCCCGCCTCTTGTTGGCGCAAACTTCAAATCACACAAATCACTATGAATTAATCCTAAAGGTTCTGTATTTTTTAATTGAGTGAAATGAGTTTTTCGCGAACGTGGCTTCAACACATATCTCACACACTTTGCGAATTTCTTTCATGTTAAGTTTAGGAATGTATCCTAAATTAGACAAGTTCTGTAAAAACTTGTAATTTACATGTCCTAATCTAGCATGCCATAAAATAGGAGACTCAAGCAAATAAATAGAAGATTTTTCTTTATTTATGAGCTTCGGGTACAGATATACAAATTTTTTGTCCATGACAACAACATTGGCCTTAAAAAGGCCATCAACAAGATAACCCTAGCCCACATACACCCTACCCTTAGTAAGTACAATTTTATCTGATTCAAAAATTATTCTAAAACCTTTCTTATTGAATTAGAGATTAGGTTCTTGTCAGATATCTGGAACATGCAACACATCATTCAGAGTGAGTTCCTTTCTGGATGTCCACTTCAGTATGATCTTTCCTTTTCCTTCAACTTTGGAGATGACTGAGTTATCCATGAACAATTGCTCATCATGCTTATTTTGATATTCAGTGAATAAAATTTTCTCGGAGGAGATGCGCCAGGTAGCCCATATGTTTACCTACCAATTCTTGTTGTTGGTTGTCAGATTCACTTCTGACACCACAGCTGATAGAGTTGGCGACGCATGGTCGGTTAAGTTTACCTGTGGCTGGTACTTCTTGTTCTTTTTGGAATGACTGTGACAATCATTCGCCTTGTGTCTTTTTTTGTTGCAGATGTAGCAAGTTACTTTGAAGTGCTTGTTCTTACCTTCTGGTCCTTGCCTTTGTACCTTGAGGCAGTCTTCTTTTGTTTCAAGCCTTTGGAAGTAGACGTTTCCCGTTTGAGTTTTTGATTACATTGGCCTTCGCTTCATAGGAGTTCTTGTTACTCTTCTTCTCAGATTTTCGGTTATCCTCCTCAATCCTAAGCCTCACATTGAGATATTCTAACTTTAGCTCCTTGCACTTGTGTTTTAGGTAGTTCTTGAAATTTCTCCTCACAGGTGGGAGTTTTTTCACGATAGTAGCAACATGAATAATTTCAGGTAGAATCATACCTTTAGCCTCTATTTTGTGCAAAACTAGTTGAAATTCTTACGCCTGGCTGATCATAGTCATGCTACTTACTATCTTATACTCTAGAAATTATCCAACGATGAGCTTCTTACTACCAACATCATCGGCCTTGTACTTTTTATCGAGGCTTGCTCATAACTTCTTTGTCGTTGGGATAAGACTGTCGACATTGTAAAAAGAGTCATCCAGTCCATTTAAAATGTAATTTTAGCGAAGGAAGTCACCTTATATCCATGCATCAACTGCAAGGATGGAGTCCTGATTAGTTCCGGGTTTTGGTGGATCTTCTTGCAGGAATTTGCCAGATACCGAGTGGTCGGTAGAAGAGCATCTTCTATTGCCACCTTTTGAATTTTGTATCATCAAAATTTTCTGATTTGATTTTTTTGGCTTCAGGTTAGGAAGTGAAGCAGATATTACTATCTAAATTTGCATGTTTGATGCCTTGCTCGAACTATATTGATTAGTTTCAGGCATCTTCTGCAATTCAAGCAAAGTAGAAGTAAGTAACTTCAATAATAATTGTCTTAAGATTGTTAGTTCTAACAACTAATCAATGTCATCGATCTAATTATCCAGGTCAGTAAATATCAGGTGGGAGATTTTTTTGTTCAATAGAACGTTTCTTAATTACAGAACCATCTTTCTGTTAGCCCAAAGGCCTATCACTCTAGTTTTGATGATGATTAACTCATGTAGTTATAATACTAATGATCTTGTGTTTAATTAGTATCAGATATTTGACCAAGATCTTAGTTTGTCTTTAGCTTCAACAAAAGATATAAAGTCAAAGTTTTGGAGCCAGCACATGTTGATTTAAGAGCTCGCGCATCAAGATTGCATCAAGTACTCAAGAGGAGTCTAGCTCATTGGATTAAGGTTTGGACCAAGTCAAGAAGGAGAAGAAGACCTTCAAGAGAAGATTTCTAAGAAGACTTGTGTCATGTTTGTAAGTGTCAAGATTTTATTTTTTAGATAAAATGTAAAGGATAGATTAGTTGGTGGATTGCTCAAGTTTATATACACTCACACACAAGATTTAGATGTGTTTTCATAAAAGAGTTTTCATTTTGAAAAATACCGGTTTGATTTTTAAAGCTTAAAAATATACACGTGTTTTATCAAAGCTTATTTTAGAGTTTAATGTCAAAAACATAGATATTTCATCATATATATGTAGTGGATCATATCCATACACAAAGCTTCAAAGGTGTTTAGAATATCTTGTTTTTGTATTTGAAAAAGTTTTGGAAAAATCGTTTTTGAAAAATACAGGTTCTTGTTTAAGGCAAAACTTCTATATTACAAAAATAGTTCAAAATGTTTATAATATGTTTGATTTTAATCAAACATGTTTGTATATCAAAGTAAATCAATGAACTTATTTTTGTAGAATTACGAGAATTTATGGGATTTCATTGAAGGAATAAGACCAAGTTTTAAATCCCTAAAACCTGTGTTTTGGCCTTCTGTCGGTAGACCGAACGGTCGACCGAGCCAGAAGTCGGTCGACTGCTCTGGTCCACCGATGTGCATAAACGTGCACATCCTTGTTTGGCTGGAGGGCCGGTCGATCAACCCGGTCGACCGCGAGAGAGTTCTGCTCTCTGGATCTGACCCCGATCGACCGGGCGGTCGACCGGCAAAGAGTTTCTGCTCTCTGTATCCAGACCTCGGTCAACTAGCCGGTCGACCGATGGCACAACGGTCAAAAATCTGACCGTTGGCCGGTCGACCGGACGGTCGACCGACAGCAGGATTTCCTGCTGAGTTGGCTTCTAACGGCCATATTTTGGGAGCCTATAAATTGGGTTCCCTTAGACTGTTTTCCATAAGATTTGAAGTGATTTTCAAGATAGTTTTTCCTACACTTCTAAGTGTTTATCTCCACTTGTTTTTGAGCCAAATACTTTCATATCAAAAGGAGAGTTTTTCAAGAGTGTTTTGTAAAAGATATTTCTTGAGTTTTTTACCACCAAATCAATCCTAGTTTTCTCACACAGACTTGAGGTTTACATTGCTATATCTATCTTATAGGAGAGTTATTGTGAGAGTATTTTTAGGTGATCAAAGTGTTTAGATCACCAAGTATTCAATCTTGTATTTGAGGAGGTAAACTTGCGGATTCGTGTTGTTTCGAGTTCTTGTGGGAGCTCAGTGTAGAGGTGCAGCCGCGACAAACTAGTGTGCTTGCGTGTGTAGTTCTTGTGGGAACAAGTGAAGGGACTAGTGAGTCCAAGAGTTCTAGTGTGAACTCCTTGTAAGTGTTGTGGCACCGAGTGATCCGGTGGGATCGTTTATAGTGAAAATCCTTCATAGTGTTGAAGGCGGGGATGTAGAGCAAGGGTGCTCGAACCTCGAAACAAATCTCCCGTATTTGAGATTACTCTCTCTATCTCTCACTTGTGTTTATATCTTGCATACTAACATTGCTTATATCTTTATATGCTTGATATATCTTGTGTCTTATTTTTATATGCTTGGGATTGTTTGCTCACACTTGTATTCAACCAAGAGAGCCATAGCGGCACCTCAACTCTTATCTAGAGCAATCTTGAGGAGATAGTCCAGAGCCTTTCACCGAAAATTCAGCTACATTCTTGTGTTATACTTGGTGTATTTAGCATAATAGTTTTTAGTTTGCATAAATAGTTTTAATTTTGCATTAATTCATCATTAGATTAGCTAGTCACCTATTCACCTCCCTCTAGGTGATTTCAATTGGTATCAGAGCTTGGTGCTCTTGATTTGGGTCTAACAACCTAGAGTTAAAGATCCTCATTTATAGCTAATCACAATATTTATACACACACATGGATTTCATGTCACCTCCCACTTTTGATATTCTTAACATCTAAACTTGGAAGGTTAAGATGTCAATGTACCTCAAAGCCCTAGGTATTCATGTTTATTTTGCCACTATTAAGGACTCTTATTGTTTAAATGGAAAATATCTTGAGGCTAATGCAAAAGCCATTCATGCTTTAAAGTCAACCCTAAATGATGAATATTTATTTAAGGTTACTAACTTTGATTCGGCTTTTGTAGTATGGAACACCTTAGTCTCCCTTGGCGAACAAAAGCAATACTATGCGGAGTGACTCGGTGAGGGAAGTGATGCTTCTAACTTGTGCTACATGATCCAATGGGATAACCCCCTTGAGGTAAACTCCGAATCCGAGCTTGATGAGGATGTTGACATGTCTTATGATGAGCTTGCTTCATTTTGTCAACAACTTCTTGAAAAATATGACTTGCTTAAAAAGGATAATAAGAAATTGAAAAATAAATTTGATTCCATGTTAAAAGAAAAAGATTCCTTTCAAAATAAATTGGAATGCATTTCAAAAGAAAATGATTTGATTGTTGAAAAAGAGAATATTTCTTTGTCCTCTAAGCTAAATGATATTTGTGAGGGAAATAAATCTTTAAAAATAAAATCAATTTGGTGGAAAAAGAAAAGGAAATTGCTTGGAAGAAAACAACTCTTTGAAAAAAAATTTGTTTCAAAAGAAAAGGAAAATATTTCTAAAAAGAAAAAGATTGTTGATTCTCATATTTGCTATGCTCTACGTACTACTATTGATAAAAATGAGATTCAATTTTTGAAAAATAGAATAAATTGTTTGAGCTCAACTTTGAGCAATTGTGCATTTAATCATTCTAAATTGGAAACCTTGTTCTAAAAAACAAGCTTCACATGTTCATGCACATCACCCACGACATACATATGCACACTTTGCACATCATGATCACACTCATTCACACATGCATGCTAGATTGTACAAGTGTACACATTACGGGCCAAAGGCCATTTAGCAAAGTTTTGTTATGATAAAGTAAATCCTATAAATTTTGTTAATAAAAATGTTTGGGTTTCGAATAATACTCACCCGTAGTCCCAAAATAAAATGGGTACCAAAGTCCCCATCTCTTGTGTTTGATGTAGGTGTGGGTTCTCACATGGCGTGAGAGGTTTGGTGCCTTGATGGTGGACGCATGGGCTAGATGGACATATAATTGATGTATCACTATCAAGGAAGTTTGGTGGGAGGACCACCAAAGTTTGAAGATATAGAGATGTGCCCTAATGATTTTGGTAACTATCTCTAAATCTTTATTTATTTGCATGCTTTTAGATTATTGATTTTTAGCATGTTTTTCATGATTGTTATTAAATGCCATGTTATTTAGACTTATGACATACATGTATAGTAATTGAGATACACCCATGTTCATATGGATTCATATTTTATGTTGTCACTTTAGTTTAACTATTGTGTATATCATTACTCTAAAACATGTGCATTTACCTTAATAATCATATTTGTTTATGGTTTTGTACTTCATGTTTTGATTACATGTTTAAATGTATATTTTCAATAAAACTTGTGCATATACTCGTACAACTAGTGAGCCACATTTGATTATTGAATGTTTGTACTTAATTGCTCATTTGTACCCATTAGATGTACTAGTATAGCCTAGTTTTGATGATTCATGCATTTTAACTTGTTTTCCCTATTCTTATGCATGTTTTGCTTCATGTATATGTTATTTTTGTCTAAAACTAATAAATATATATGTATACCCTTGAGTCTCTCGCCTTCATGTAAATTATATTATAGACTCTTTTATGTTTGCGATATGTATGTATATTATTAATTTTGGATAAAATATACATATACCTTGAAGTTTGTTTTAAATAAAAAATAAATTTTTATAATCTATATGTTTTTTGATAAAAGAAATTCATGTCTGTTTTGAGCCTCATTGACTATTTTTCATGATTATGCTAATCACATAACCTTTGTACACTCACATTATTTTTGTTTACTCATGATTTTATTTCATGAGCACATTTTTGAGTTTTATAGATTTAGAGTGTCAACTTTTGTGTATTTAGTATGATTCATGAGATATATATGTTTTGTTTTCATGTTTGAAGGATCTTTAACTAGTTTTTTAAAAATTACTTTAAATTAGTTAGTTATTCTTCAATTGGTAGAGTTTTCAAACTATGCTAAAATATATTCAAACTCTTATTTTTGAAAAAACCCTACAACCAAAGGGCGGATGGTTGGGTGACCATGCCTTGTATGCTCTAATTGAAAATCTTTTTAACATGTGCATGATTAGGGTGGATAGGTATGAGTTATACACATGTTCTTCATGGAATTTCATTTTTTATACTCATATTTGTTTTCTATATATGCATGTCTCAAAATCTCAAATAATATCAATTTCAATTGGTATTTTCATTTTCATACATATATATGATTTGATTGTGCTTGATTTATAATATCCTTATATATTTAAAGCACAAATTATATTTATGCTAAGCTTGACTTAAATCTTGATTTCAATTGGTATCTCAATTGGTATTTTAAAGAGCTTATGTATTATTTTCAATTGGTATTTCAATTGATATCAAAATATACTTCATATTTTACCTTTTTATTGATATCAAAATTTACAATATACTTCAATTGGTATCAATATGTTTCGACTTCAATTGGTTTCGATTTCAATTTACCTTTTATTTGGTATCAAAATTTATCATATATTTCAATTGGTATAAAAATATAAAATATTTTACTTTCATTGGTATCAAAATTTACAAATGTTTCAATTTCAATTGGCATAAAAAATTTCCAATTTCAATAGGTATCAAAATCTTGTGATATCTTAAATTTTGTTTACTTATAAGTGGTATCTCAATATTTGATTTGTTGATTTAAGAAAAATTTAAAATTTATCTTTAAAGTGATTTTAAAAAATATTTTGATATGTATTGCCTATATGCAAGGGGAGCTTAACATCTCCACCTATGCATTGTATATTATGCTTTATGTGAGTTAGGGTTTTGTCATTCCTTCTTCATGTAATGCATGTATGCAGGGAAGCTAACTTACCGTCTTCCACTTCATGAACGTATATCACATATATACCTTTATTGTTGATTTGTTTTTCAACCCTTTGTTGATGATTGACAAAAAGGGGGAGATTGATTTTGAGTTTATATATGCATATTTAGAAATTGAGTTTATGCATGTTCTATGTTTATAAAAAGAAAGGGAGAAGGATTTTGAAAGTTTATACAAAAAAGGGGAGAAAGTTTCTGGGAGAAGAAATTTTGATTTATGCATGTTTCTCTCACCTTTTTTATGCATATATATTTGTTTAGTTTATACACTTTATTGAATATCTATTTGTTTATTGTTATGCATAAGTTAAGGGGGAACTTCTATGAAGCTTAACTTTAATCCATGCATATATAATTCCATGAGTTTGTCATCGTCAAAAAGGGGGATTGTTGGCCCGAAGGCCCATCACTCTAGTTTTGATGATGATTAACTCATGTTGTTATAGTACTAATGATCTTGTGTTTAATTAGTATCAGATATTTGATCAAGATCTTAGTTGGTGTTTAGCTTCAACAAAGGATTTAAAGTCAAAGTTTTGGAGTTAGCACGTTTTGATTCAAGAGCTCGCGCATCAAGATTGCATCAAGTACTCAAGAGGAGTTTAGCTCATTAGATCAAGGTTTGGACCAAGTCAAGAAGGAGAAGAAGACATTCAAGAGAAGATTTTCAAGAAGACTTGTGTCATATTTGTAAGTGTCAAGATTTTATTTTTTAGGTAAAATGTAAAGGATAGATTAATTGGTGGATTGCTCAAGTTCATATACACTTACACACAAGATTTAGATGTGTTTTCATAAAAGAGTTTTTGTTTTGGAAAATCCGGTTTGATTTTTAAAGCTTAAAAATATACATGTGTTTTATCAAAACTTATTTTAGAGCTTAATGTCAAAAAATAGATATTTCATCATATATGTGTAGTAGATCATATCCATACACACTAAGCTTCAAAAGTGTTTAGAATATCTTGTTTTTGTATTTAGAAAAGTTTTGAAAAAATCATTTTTGAAAAATAAAGGTTTTTGTTTAAGGCAAAACTTCTATATTACAAAAATAGTTCAAAATGTTTGTAATATGTTTTGAATTTTAATCAAACATGTTTGTATATCAAAGTATATCAATGAACTTATTTTTATAGAATTTATGAGAATTTATGAGATTTCATTGAAGGAATAAAACCAAGTTTTAAATCCCTAAAACCTGTGTTTTAGCCTTCTGCCGGTCGATCGAGCCAGAAGTCAGTCGACCGCTCCGGTCAACTGATGTGCACAAACGTGCAAAGCCTTGTTTGGCTGGAGGGCCCGTCGACCGCTAGAGAGTTCTACTCTCTGGATCTGGCCCCGATCGACCGACAGCAGGATTTCCTGCTGAGTTGGCCTCCAACGATCATATTTTGGGAGCCTATAAATTGGGTTCCCTTGGACTGTTTTCCCTAAGATTTGAAGTGGATTTTTAAGATAGTTTTTCCTACACTTCTAAGTATTTATCTCCACTTGTTTTAGAGCCAAATACTTCCATATCAAAAGAAAAGTTTTTCAAAAGTGTTTTGTAAAAGAGATTTCTTGAGTTTTTCACCACCAAATCAATCCTAGTTTTTTCACACACACTTGAGCTTTACATTTCTATATCTATCTTAAAGGAGAGTTGTTGTGAGAGTGTTTTTAGGTGATCAAAGTGTTTAGGTCATCAAGTGTTCTATCTTGTATTCTAGGAGGCGAACTTGCGGGTTCGTATTGTTTCGAGTTCTTGTGGGAGCTCGGTGTAGAGGTGCGGCCTTGACAACCTAATGTGCTTGTGTGTGTAGTTCTTGCGAGAACAAGTGAGGGGGATTAGTGAGTCCAAGAGTTTTAGTGTGAACTCCTTGTCAGTGTTGCGGCACCGAGTGATCCGGTGTGATCATTTATAGTGGAAATCCTTCATAGTGTTGAAGACGGGGACGTAGAGCAAGAGTGCTCGAACCTCGAAACAAATCTCACGTGTTTACGATTGCTCTCTCTATCTCTCACTTGTGTTTATATCTTGCATACTAATATTGCTTATATCTTTATATGCTTGATATATCTTGTGCCTTATTGTTATATGCTTGGGATTGTTTGCTCACACTTGTATTCAACCAAGAGAGCCATAGCGGCACCTCAACTCTTATCTAGAGGAATCTTGAGGAGATAGTACAGAGCCTTTCACTGAGAATTCGGCTACACTCTTATGTTATACTTGGTGCGTTTAGCATAATAGTTTTTAGTTTGCATAAATAATTTTAATTCTGCATTAATTCATCATTAGATTAGCTAGTCACCTATTCACCCTCTCTAGGTGATTCACTTTCAAGTTCCTTTCTTAGTCCAATTAGACTGAAATTAGTCAGTCTCAATATATAATTAAATATATTCACAGTAATATTTAAGTGAATAAATATTCCAGTATAATCCCTGTAAAAGAATGTTAGTTCAATAATACAGTATATCAAGTGAATATAGTGAATCTCCTTAAGACATTACGTCCCTCGCTATGGTTCGAGTGCTAATGGGTTACTGGATACTGGTCTCCCAAGATACAACACTCCTTCACAGTATTTGGATAGCACTAACAAATCACCATACAGTCGAATCTTAGTTAATCAGTACCTTCACTAATTTGAATTTCAAAACTTGGATCAAAACAAATTTCATAGAGAATATTTGCCTTAATATAGAGGAATATTCACTAAAGAGAAGGGAGAGAGGGAGAAGAATTTATGTCTTAAATAGACACAGATTATGACAAAAATTTTGAACTTCTGATATTCTTCAGATTTTTGTTTGCTTTGTTCTTATGTTCTGTGTGTTTAGAAAGACTGAGAGGAGCGCTAATTATAGCCCTCCTGGAAAGTTCGTTGGAGATAGCGGTGAAAATACATCTAGAGGGGGGTGAATTGATGTAAAGCTAATCAAATGCAAATTCTAAATAATTTATAATGTATGATGCAAACCGATCACTCAAATAAGAATTGAAACTGGATTCCCCGTGAAGGGCTCTGAACTTCTCCTCGTGATTCCTCTAGATAAGAGTGAAAAACACCTAGAGGGGGGGTGAATAGGTGTAAGTGCTAATCTAAGAAACTAAATGCAAACTAAGTGCGCTAATGCGGAAGCTAATGCAAATTATGCACAAACTAATACAATACAACAAGTGTAGCCGAATTCCCCTTGCGAGGCTCTGGACTAACTCCCCTTGATTCCCCTTGAAATGGGTTGAGGTACTATGTGAAGCTCTTGTTGGATGAGTATAAGTTAGGCACACACACACAAGCAATCCAAGCAATATAAAATACACACAATCAAGCCAAGCATATAAGAATGAATAGCAATATGAATAAATGTAAGGCAATATGAAATATGCACAACACAAGCAAATATGATATGATATGAATATGATGCTTTGCACAAATATAAAAGAGAGAGTTAGAGAGACAATGGATCAATACGCAAACACCAAGATTTGTTTCGAGGTTCGAGCACCTTGCTCTACATCCCCGCCTACACCACCGTGTAGGATTTCCACTATCTCAACTCCCACCGAGGGAACCTCTACCGAAGAGGATTTCTTACAACCCAAGGAGTACCGAACTCCTCTCTCAATACAAACCACAACACCTCACACTAGAGGTGTCAACCAACAACCACACCTCTACCTAAGAGGCTTACAAACACAATCCCAATCACCTCACACTTGAGGGATCCAAACCAATACCACTCCGATCACCTCTACCGAAGAGGGATTCACAAATAAAAGGAGGGTTACAACACAAGAGGTTTACAACAACAACCTCAAACTCTCTCTTTCTTTTTCTCTTTTCTTTTTCCACAAAAACAAGATCCTAATAGTTTAGGATAGATGATATAGCTCAAGTGTGGAATCAAAGTGTTTTTGGAAACAAGCAACAAAGAAAAACTACTTGGGAAGTCTCTTGTATATGATAGAAATAAAAGATCAAATCAAAATCCCAAAACCTAGTTTTCTTTGATTTTCCAAAAACCCAAAACAAATAAAGATGAGAAGTTTAAAGCCCACAAACTCTTTTTAAAACTCTTTTAAACACTTCAGAAAACCAGTATTTTTCTCTTAAAAAACTTAGCCAAAATCCCCAAAGAGATGGGGTTTATATAGCCCCTATATAAAACTAGCCGTTAGGCTGATGTGGCAGTTCTGACAGCCACCGGTCGACCGGCCCGGTCGACCGCCAACGGTCAAAAATGTGACCGTTGGGCACTAGCGGTCGACCGGCCCGGTCGACCGAAAAATCCCGAGAGCAGAGCTCTCACCTCGGTCGACCGACCCGGTCGACCGGTTCTGTGCTTAACAGACGTGCACATCTGTGCACATCAGTCGACCGAATCGGTCGACCGGCCCTTTGGTGCGGTCGACCGGCACGGTCGACCGACCAGCCTGTCAGTCCAAAAATCAGGTCAGAAATTTAGGGAAAAATATTTTACAAAAATCTTTTATCATTTCTGAAAATTCCATAAAACTTGTTTTATCATTTTATGTTAAAACATAAACATGTGATAAAAATTTCAAGACAATATATCAACATATCAATTCATTTTTGTGTCTTGCAAATTTTATCAAAAACAAAAACCGGTATTTTTATCAAACTTGATTTTTCCAAAACATGAATAGGGATATCAAAAATAAGTTTGTTTAGCAAGTTAAACCATGTATGTATAACTAGAATACATCTACTATACATATAAAACATGTAAACTTGTTTTGATCAACTATTCATAAAAACCAAATATCAAATCATAAAACGTGTATTTTGTGCACTTGAGCATATCAACTAAACTAAGCTTTACAAATGGATCTAAAACACAAACTCTAAACAAGATACCTAAGTCTTCTTGACGATCTTCATCTTCAAGTAGACTTGCTCCAAAACTCAATGATTCTCCAAGTGCAAAGGTATGATCTTTAAGCTTTGGCACGGAATCATCATGAATAGCTTCTAAACTCCTTGTTGAAGCTAATCACCAACTAATATCCTGTTAATGATCTGAAACTTAGAAACACAAGAATATTAGTAAACATAACTACATGAGTGTTGATCATCATCAAAACTAGAGTGGAAGGCCATTGGGCCAACAATCTCCCCCTTTTTGATGATGACAAAACTCATGGAGTTATATATGCATGGATTAAAGTTAAGCTTCAAGGAAGCTCCCCTTAACTCATGCATAACAAATGAATAAATAAATATGCAATGAAAGCTTATGATTCTAAACAAGAGCATGCATCATATCTTATTATTTATCCCTATGCATGAACTTGGTATATGCAAAAACACAATCATGCATATATAAAAACAAAACTCAAATTCTTCTCCCCCTTTTTGTCAATCATCAACAAAGGGGTAATCAAAACCATAAATAAAACGAGGGGTAAAAATCTTTCTCCCCCTTTATGTCAAACAAAACAATAAAAGACAATGTTCTCCCCCTTTTTGTCTAAAACAAAAACAAAATCAATAAGGGGTGACTACAAACATGATATCAATTAAAAATATGTCAATGAAGCATCTTGATACCAATAAACAAGGATCAATAAATGTTATATGCTATATACATTCATGAAGAGGAAGACGCTAAGTTAGCTTCCCTACACATATGCATTACATGAAGAAGGGATGACAAGCCCCAATTCACATAACACATATTATGTAATGCATAAGAGGAGATGTGAAGCTCCCCCTACACACGTGTACCATGTAAAGAAGAGATGTTAAGCTCCTCAATACACAATACACTCAACATGAATCTATATGTAAGAGAGATATTAAGCTCTCCTTGCATATAGGCAATACAAAGCACAAGTTCATATCAAATATTTTTTTTTTAAAAACAAAATCTTGATAAGCAAACATATAGTATATGATATACGTGTGTAAATCAAGCACAAAAGATCACATATATGTATGAAAAGATAATATCAATTGAAGTAGATGCATACATACATGAAAGAACAAGATATGAGTATATACAACATGAATCAAATTGATACCAATTGAAAATATCTAATGATACCAATTGAAAATATTTTACCAATTGAAAAATTTTACATAGAAACATTGATACCAATTGTAAGAATATATTTCATTTTGAAAATATATAAACAAATTTGTTGTTGATATCATATGTTCAAAATAACAACTTTTAATCATAAAGAGTGGGAGTACAAATACCAATTGAAATACAAAATCAATTTTCTCCCCCTTTATGAAAAATAAACTAAAGACATGCATAGTCTTGATAACAATTTAAAAGTAATCAATTTAAACAAAATTGAAACTCAAGCACTAGCATAAATACAAACATATATATGTATGAAAGATAGATACCAATAGAAATTGATATACCTGGAATTTAAAGCATACATACATACAAAACATATATGAGTATACAAGAAAATTAAAATGATACCAATTGAAAGAGTTCAATGATACCAATTGACATAACAATAAGTTCAAGTGTATACATCATATTATCTACCACCAATCATAATTCAAGTTTTAAAGATTTTCAATTTAGGGCATTCATGAACATGATCTCCCATCCTACCGCCCTTGGAAGGTAGGGGTTTTCAAAGATAGATTTGAAAATTAGGTTTAGTTTGAAAATCACTACCAAGTGAAGAATACGAACTAGTTAAAATGGAAAAACTTATTAACTAGTACGAAATCCTTCAAGTAAGGAATAAAACAAAATTGTTTTAAACATGAAATCCACATCATATCAAACACTCAAGTTCAATTAGGCATAAATAAGACTCATGAAAACAAAACATGAGCAAGCAATAAATATGAGTGTACAAATACAATATGAAGATCATAATCATGAAAACATGTTCAATTAAGCTCAATTATTCCTTAAAAACACGAAATCATCAAAACTATCTAATCTTCAAGGCATATGTATGTCTAATACAAACTAACGTATACATACATATCCAAAACATAAAGAGTCCACAAGATATATGCATTAAGGCACGTGGCTCAAAAAGGATACTCATGTATAGTCAATAGTTTGGATAAGATGGACATATACATGAAGTTAAATATTGACACATAAACATGAAAACATGTAAGGCTAAATTTTCATCAAAGCAATTTTCATTTCAAGGTATATGTATGATTTGTCAACACAAGAAGTATACATACATATCCCTTAAACACACTTTGAGTCCATAATAGATATTTGCATGAAAGGCAAATGACTCAAGGGTATACATGTATATCTTCAAGTTTGGCAATACAAACATATACATGAAGTGAAAAACTCATAAAACAAATCCAAAATGGGAATACAAGTTTAAAATGTAGAATCATTAAAACTAGACTATACTAGCACATCTAATGGGTTCAAATAAGCATTCAATTCAAACATATATAGATTTATTTGTGGCCCACTATATGTACAAGTATAAATCCTAGTCTTAATGAAAACTAACATCTAAACAAGTAATCTTAACATGAAGCATCAAAAACAAGATAAAAATCATCATAATAAAACTAAAACATGATTATTATGTAAATTCACATGTATTAGATTCATGATGTACATTATAGCTCAAACAAAAGTGAGAACACTAATTATGGGTTCATATAAGCATGTGTGTCTCAAATACTATACATGTATGTCAAGGATCTAAAAACATGGAATGAACGTACTAATCCAATGACAATAAAAACATGCTATAAACTATGAACATGAAAAGCATGTAAACAATAAATGGGAGTAAAGGATTGTTACCAAAAACGAAGAAGCAACTCTCCTTGTCTCCAAAACATGGTGGTCATCTCCACCAAATCTTCCCTTGAAAGTGATGCATCCAATTTGATTTCCATGAAGTCCGGAACACATCCACTCCAAGGTGTCATCACTCTCACGTCATGTGAGAGCCCACACCTACATCAAAAATAATAGGAGGGGTGGTCTTTGGTACCCATATCTTCTTGGGTCCATGGGGGTTAGTACCTTCTCTAACCCAAACAAAATTCTTTACTAAATTAGGAGTATGTAATCTATCATAACAAAATTTAGCAAGGTGGCCCTTACGTCCACAATGTGTACATGAGTACACATGAGCATACATGTGTTGATGGTGTCCGTGAGGAGCATGTGTATGCCGTGGAGGGTGTGCATGCATAGAAGTTGGAACTTGTTTCTTTCGAACCAAGGTTTCCAATCGTGAGTGGTTCATGGCACATTGGCTCATAGTGGAGCCCAAACAATCCATTTTCTTCTTTAACAAATTTATATCATTTTCGAGCATAGAAGAAGTGGAACATGCAATGGGTGATTTAGGTGAAACTACCCTAGCATGGCAAACATGAGAATCAATCTTATTTTGCAAAACAATATTTTTCTCTAAGCAAACATTTAAATCATTGGAAATAGAAATGATTTTGTTTTTCAAATCAACATTCTCTTTTAAAACAAAATCAATTTTTGAAGACAAGTTTTCATTTTTCTTCAAAAGAACATGGCAATCATTTTTATTTTTCAAAAACTCATTTTCTTTAAGTGCAAGACCAAGTTGAGATTTTAATGAATCCCTTTCATTAGCAATCTCCTCTTTCTCTTGCAAAACAACATCAAGTCTAGCAATCAAATTTTTATTTTCATTATTAATGCCTAGACTCTTCTTTTTCAACAAGTTATATTTTTCTATTAGTTTTTCACAAACAATAGATAGTTCTTCAATTAAGACATGGGGATCAACATAATCTTTTGAAGAACTAGCACAATCATTACTATCTAGTTGAGATTCCGAATGTACCTCAAGGGAGTCATTCCCTTGGACCATATAGCATTGTTGTGGCTCGGATTCTCCGCTAGATTCCTCTTCTTGGATTTGCAATTGAAGCTTGGAGGTGGTGGTGGTTGTTGTCAACTTGTTCCACACTGCAAAAGCGGAATCAAGATTAGAAACACGTAAAAGATATTCTTTAGGTAAAGTGCTTCTAATGGCCTCTAGGGCTTGTGCATTGGCCCTTATATGATTGCAATCACCAAGATAACATCTCTTGGTGGTCGCAAGGAAAACATGCAAACCTAGGGTCTTTAGGTACATGGACATCCTATACTTCCAAACATCAACGTTGGAAGGGTCAAAGCTAGGAGGGGTCATGAAGTCCATGGTAAACTATATATGAATGTGCAAACAAACAAATGCAAATGAGATTAGCAAGCTAATGGATCACTCCTAGGATGTTAAGCCTAAGTATCAGGAGCACTAGCTCTGATACCAATTGAAAAACACCTAGAGGGGGGTGAATAGGTGTAAGTGCTAATCTAAGAAACTAAATGCAAACTAAGTGCGCTAAATGCGGAAGCTAATGCAAATTATGCACAAACTAATACAATACAACAAGTGTAGCCGAATTCGCCTTGCGAGGCTCTAGACTAACTCCCCTTGATTCCCCTTGAAATGGGTTGAGGTGCTATGTGAAGCTCTTATTGGATGAGTATAAGTTAGGCACACACACACAAGCAATCCAAGCAATATAAAATACACACAATCAAGCCAAGCATATAAGAATGAATAGCAATATGAATAAATGTAAGGCAATATGAAATATGCACAACACAAGCAAATATGATATGATATGAATATGATGCTTTGCACAAATATAAAAGAGAGAGTTAGAGAGACAATGGATCAATACGCAAACACTAAGATTTGTTTCGAGGTTCGAGCACCTTGCTCTACATCCCCGCCTACACCACCGTGTAGGATTTCCACTATCTCAACTCCCACCGAGGGAACCTCTACCGAAGAGGATTTCTTACAACCCAAGGAGTACCGAACTCCTCTCTCAATACAAACCACAACACCTCACACTAGAGGTGTCAACCAACAACCACACCTCTACCTAAGAGGCTTACAAACACAATCCCAATCACCTCACACTTGAGGGATCCAAACCAATACCACTCCGATCACCTCTACCGAAGAGGGATTCACAAATAAAAGGAGGGTTACAACACAAGAGGTTTACAACAACAACCTCAAACTCTCTCTTTCTTTTTCTCTTTTCTTTTTCCACAAAAACAAGATCCTAATAGTTTAGGATAGATGATATAGCTCAAGTGTGGAATCAAAGTGTTTTTGGAAACAAGCAACAAAGAAAAACTACTTGGGAAGTCTCTTGTATATGATAGAAATAAAAGATCAAATCAAAATCCCAAAACCTAGTTTTCTTTGATTTTCCAAAAACCCAAAACAAATAAAGATGAGAAGTTTTAAAGCCCACAAACTCTTTTTAAAACTCTTTTAAACACTTCAGAAAACCAGTATTTTTTCTCTTAAAAAACTTAGCCAAAATCCCCAAAGAGATGGGGTTTATATAGCCCCTATACAAAACTAGCCGTTAGGCTGATGTGGCAGTTCTGACAGCCACCGGTCGACCGGCCCGGTCGACCGCCAACGGTCAAAAATGTGACCGTTGGGCACTAGCGGTCGACCGGCCCGGTCGACCGAAAAATCCCGAGAGCAGAGCTCTCACCTCGGTCGACCGACCCGGTCGACCGGTTCTGTGCTTAACAGACGTGCACATCTGTGCACATCGGTCGACCGGATCGGTCGACCGGCCCTTTGGTGCGGTCGACCGGCACGGTCGACCGACCAGCCTGTCAGCCCAAAAATCAGGTCAGAAATTTAGGGAAAAATATTTTACAAAAATCTTTTATCATTTCTGAAAATTCCATAAAACTTGTTTTATCATTTTATATTAAAACATAAACATGTGATAAAAATTTCAAGACAATATATCAACATATCAATTCATTTTTGTGTCTTGCAAATTTTATCAAAAACAAAAACCGGTATTTTTATCAAACTTGATTTTCCAAAACATGAATAGGGATATCAAAAATAAGTTTGTTTAGCAAGTTAAACCATGTATGTATAACTAGAATACATCTACTATACATATAAAACATGTAAACTTGTTTTGATCAACTATTCATAAAAACCAAATATCAAATCATAAAACGTGTGTTTTGTGCACTTGAGCATATCAACTAAACTAAGCTTTACAAATGGATCTAAAACACAAACTCTAAACAAGATATCTAAGTCTTCTTGACGATCTTCATCTTCAAGTAGACTTGCTCCAAAACTCCATGATTCTCCAAGTGCAAAGGTATGATCTTTAAGCTTTGGCACCGGAATCATCATGAATAGCTTCTAAACTCCTTGTTGAAGCTAATCACCAACTAATATCCTGTTAATGATCTGAAACTTAGAAACACAAGAATATTAGTAAACATAACTACATGAGTGTTGATCATCATCAAAACTAGAGTGGAAGGCCATTGGGCCAACAAAGAGTTGAGGTGCACAATTGCTATCTTGTTGAGATGAGTAAAGATCGACAAAATGAATGAATAATGAACAAGTAAATGATATAGAGACAATAAGGCAATAGTAAACAAGAAAGATTTGTTTCGAGGTTCGAGTCACTGCCCTACGTCCCCGCCTTCACCACTGTGAAGGATTTCACTATCCACTAATGGATTTTCCACAAAAAGACCTTATAATAAGGAATTACAATCACTTGGAGTACACAACTCCTCAACTCAATCCTCTTCACTAGAGGTAGTACAAAGCCAATTGAGATTATAAGCTCTTAGTGATTAAGAGATCACGAACACTCTCTTACAACTCTCTTACAAATCTCTATAGAGTAAAAAGTAGATTTGAAGATCAAGGATATATGTAAGACTAAAAATCAGAATAGAGAGAATATAAGAGTAGAAAACTCAATTAAAAACTTTGAATGAAAGCACAAAAGAAAACTTTGAAAACTTTTTCACTTTGAAAGCAAAACTTGATTTTTAAGGGAATTTGTTGTTGTATAAATTCAATCCCAATGACCCATTATATAGACTCTAGAAAAAAACATATAGACTAGTTTACCAAATCATAAAGGGGAGAATTTGTCCCTCAGAATTCAAATCATCACATTTTAAAAACATGTTTAAAAGACTGATTTTGAAATCTGGTCGTTACTGCCATTCTGGCAGTCTATCAGTCGACCAGCCCTTTTAAAAAATCTGACCGTTGGCTCTTGGTCGACCGCTCGGTCGACTGGTTTTAACTGAGACCAAAAAGATGATAGTTGGTCGACTCATCGGTCGACCGCAGGGGAGAGCGGTCGACCAGTTGATCGACCGTGAATGTGCACCAACATGCACACCTCTCTGCCAGAGGTTCGGTCGACCATGCGGTCGACCGTCTTGGCCTGAAATAGGCACGGTCGACGCCCGGTCGACCGATCTAGGCCAAAACCAGAACCAAGGTCTGTTTTGAAAATAAAGAAATTTTTTAAATAATATTTTATAGGTTTGAAGGGGGAAACACGTATAGCAAGGAGATACAAGTTCTAAACTTCAATAAAAATAGTTTAAAAAAATATGAAACATGTATCAAGACTAAACATGTCAAAATCACCAATACAAAATAAAGTGTTCTTTCAAAAACATGCATTTTTGTATGTGTATATCTTTGAGCATCACATCTATATTCTACTCTTTACCAGACTAAGTTCTTACAAGGTTTTAAGCGATTACAAGAATCTTTAAGCGGACTTCTCTGTAGCAATGTTGAATGCTTTGAGCTTTAATCCCGTACTTGAGTACCCTTGAGCCATCAACACCTTCCTTTAGAGGAACAAATCTGTTAGATCTTCTTGAACCCTGAAACGTACTTAAACACTTGAACTTGATTAATACTAAATACCACATATGCTTCGTTATCATCAAACACAAAATCAGTGATTGTAACTTTTGGGCCAACAATCTCTCCCTTGATGATGATAAAACATATGAGCTATTTGAAAGAAATGAAAGGAAAGAGTTTTAAAAAAGCTTCCCCTCTAGTTAAGCTTATCAATCAAGTACAAGTTATCAACAAGTTATATGATAAAGGCATTGCATATGAGCATGAACAAACTAATAATAAATACCAATAAATACTAAATAAATACTTCTCTCCTTTTTGTCATGCATCAAAAGGCAACCAAATTTTTTTAAAATAAATATAGATTTTAACATAAGGCAAAAATCATGAATCTATAATATAAACATTTAGGTCACCACAATAAAAGAAAATCTATTAAAATCAAGTGGTTTAGTAAAAATGTCTGTTAGTTGAAAATCAGTTGAAACATAATCAATTTCAATATCTCTTTTCTCATAGTGATCTCTAAGAAAGTGATATCGAATTTCTATATGCTTTGTCTTACTATGTTGATTTGCACTTTTAGTCATATAAATAGTACTAGTATTATCACAAAATATCTTAATATTATCATAATGTAAATCATAGTCAAAGAGTGTATGTTTGATCTAAAGGACTTATACATAATAAGCCCCGGCGTAATATACTCCGCCTCGGTGGTTGAGAGGGCTACAAAATTTTATTTCTTGGAAGACTATAAAATAAGGCAATTTTTAAAATTGAAAAGTTTCACTTGTGCTCTTCCTATCCACTCAACAACCAGCATAGTCAACATCCGAAAAACTCATCATAAAAAATTGTCCATACTTCGGATACCACAAGTCCATTCCAATAGTGCCCTTAAGATATCTAATAATGCGTTTTACCACAATCAAGTGAGACTCTTTAGAACGAGATTAGAATCTAGCACATAGACACATACTAAAGATAATATCCGGCCGACTAGCCGTTAAATAAAGTAAACTACCAATCATACTTCTATAAAGTTTAATTTCTACATTTATATCTTGTTCATCCTTGTCAAATTTTATTGTGGTAGCCATGAGAGTTTTGCTTGACTTAGCACCTTCAAGCCCAAATTTCTTGATGAGTTCTCTTGTGTACTTGGCTTGATTTATAAAAATCCTTTCACTCCTTTGCTTTATTTGGAGTCCAAGGAAGTAATTGGCTCGCCCATCATAGGCATCAACTCATTTTTTATGCATGATTCAAAATCTTTACAAAGCTTTTCATTAGTAAATATAAATATAATATCATCAACATAAATTTGAACAATTAGGATATCACTATTTACATACTTTGTAAACGAAGTGGTATCTATTTTACCTTTTACAAAATCATTTGAAATAAGAAAAGTTGAAAGTCTTTCATACTAAGCTCATGGAGCGTGCTTTAAACCATATAAAGCCTTGTCTAATTTGAAAACAAAATCCAGATGTGTAGGATCAACGAACCATGGGTTGTTCAACATACACTTTCTCTTTAATAAAATATTTAAAAATGCGCTTTTTACATCCATTTGAAAAGTTTGAAATCTTTAAAAGAAGCAAAAGAATGTGTAATCTGTATGGCTTCAAGCCGTGCTACGGGTGCAAAGGTTTTCTCAAAATCGATACCTTCGATTTGGGTATAACCTTGGGCGACTAACCTACTTTTATTTCTAACAACATTACCTGACTCATCCAACTTGTTCCTAAAACTTCATTGAGTACCAATGATTGGTCTATTATGGGGTCTAGGGACAAGGTGCTAAACTTGGTTGCGCTCAAATTGATTGAGCTCTTCTTACATAGCAAGCAACCAATATGAGTCGCCCTCAGCTTTGAGGATGTTCTTTGATTCTATATGAGAAAATAAAAGTAAATGACCACAAAAATCATGGAGTTTGGAGCGAGTAGTTACCCCTTTGATACATCACCTATGATGAGTTTCTTGGGATGACTTGTTGCATATCTCCAATCTTTTGGAAGTGCTTGTGTTGGTGCCACTTCTACTTCTTGAACTTCACCTTGTTCATTAAGCTTTGGATTATCTTCTTGGATGGTGAGTCCTTCAAGGTTATTTTCTTCATGTCTTCACCTAAATAATCAATCTCTACAACAATCTTAAATAAAATATTGGATTCTTCAAACGTAACATGCATAGATTCTTCAATAGTCAAAGTAAATTTATTGAAGATTCTATAAGCTTTACTAGTGTTTGAATAACCAAAAAAAATAGCTTCAAAAATTTTGGCATCAAATTTTTCTAAGTTATCTTTTGTGTTTAAAACAAAACATTTACATCTAAAAAACTCTAAAGTAAGAAACATTAGGCTTTTTCAAAATAGTAAATTTCAAAAGAAGTTTTGAAAGTATTTTTATAAAAATAAATTCTATTTGAGATGTAACATAAAGTGTTTACGGCCTCGGCCCATAAATATTGAGGGAGTCTGTAGCACCCCCATTCCCGGGATACGTACCCAGATACGTGTCCCAAAATTTTGACCGTGTTATTCAGTTTTCTTCCTGTATGTGTTTTTGAATTGTGATTACTTATATTATTATGTATCGGATCTAGATTCTCAGACCTAGAGTCAGCCCTGACCCGGACCGGGAACCCGATACCAGCCAGTAGTCCGATTTGACTTTATGATAGTCTGATTTGAACAATTTTAGTTTCAGACACTGTTTTCTAATATTTTACATTTTTTATGATTTTCTGGAATTTTTTGGAATTTTTCTGCAAAATCAATTTTTTGGAATTTTCTGCAAAATTTCCAAAATCGGTGTCGGTCGGCTTCGCTGATTGATTCCTAAATTTTGGTTTTCAACGGGATTGAATTTTCAAAAATGGCTTCCACATTATTTCTTAAAATTTTATTTCTATCTAAAAATATTTTTGGGATTTTTCTAAATTTATCGAAATTTCACCGATTCTGGTGCCTACCGGTGTCGTTAGAAAATTTCAGGATTTTTAATTTGAAAAATACATTAAATTTCTTAAATCTGATTTCACCAAGTATCTTAAAATAATATTTTCTATTTTTGGGAATTTTTCAGAACGTTTCTGAAACGGTCAAATTTTCGCCTTATTAAAATAATAATATTTTTACCGACGATTTCTTTTCTTACTTTTCCCTTCTGTACTCCACTACTTTACACTTTCAGAAATTATAATAAATAAATTAGTTAATAAATTTTTTTTACTATTTTATTCTCTTTTTTCTTATTTTCTTTAATTTCTTTCTTTTTCTTTCTTTTCTTTTCCCCCATTGACTCCCTCCACCTGCTCCCTGCACCCGTCGCCTGCTCCCCTGCCTTAGCCGCCCACCGCCTGCAGCCCCTCTCCCCTTCCCAACATCATTTCTTTTTCTTCTTCTCTATTTAACTATCCATTTTTCCTTTTCCTTTTCATTCCAAAAATCCAAAATCAATTCATCTCCTTCAATAAAACCAAAAAACCAACCCAACTTCACCCTCTCCATGGCTGCCGCCTCCTCCATCACCACCACCGCCGCCGGCCACCCTAGGCCAGCTAACCAACCCCCAACACCTCCTCTCCACTCCACCACCTCCTTCAACCTTCAACAACTCTCCACCATCTCCAATTTCAACATAACCCATCACCACCACCACCCTTTCTCCTTCAAAATTCACCACAACCTCCACCAATTCCACCACTCTAAACACCTCATCATCACCTCCTCCTCCTTCTCTAATTCCCCACCACCTCCAACCATCACCACAACCACCATAACCACCACCACCATCAACCACCTCCACCTTCTCCATCAACAGCAAACAACCGCCACCAACCTCACAAACCACCACCCCTCCTCCCCGGGGGCGCGCGCGCAGCCCTCCCCAGCGGCGGCGCCGCCGCCGCTGGCGGTGGCTGACGGCCACCCCCTCCCTCCAATTTTTCTTTCTTTCTTTCTTCCTTCCTTCTTTAATTCCTCCTTTCTTTCTTTCTTTCATTCCCTAAATAAACACCCACTTTTCACATCCCTAAATACCCTTCACCTCATCCCCAAATTACTTCCCTATAATTACAACCCATACCCCTCCCCTTTTTATTCCAAATTTCTTTCTAAAAATCCCCTATTTTCTCTCTCTTTCTCTCTCTCCCCTTCCTACAAATTTCTCTCTCCTCTCTCTCCTCTCTCATTCCCTCTCTAATAATTATATAAATATTTATATTTATATACTTTAATATATATATTTATGGTCTAGAGGCTTGCTCGTACGGTTCCCAGATTTTTAACTGGTATTTTATCCTGATTTCAGGCAAGTGTTTTTTTTAATACACTTAAAAATAAACGCTTTTGTATTTATATCATGAAATTGATATGTGGATATTTTAGCATACCTAACACTTGCTACTGTAATTTTTAGTACATGATTTCTTGTTATGCATGACACCGGCACTCGGTATTTACACCGGCACTCGGTATTTACACCGGTACTTGGCATGCTATAGTTGATATATGATTTATGACACCGGCATTCGATACTTACACCGGCACACGGTATTTTACACCGATATTTGCAATGCTATATTTGACACCGATATTTGCCATGCTATATTTGACACTGATATTTGCCATGCTATATTTGACACCGACACTTGCCATGCTATATTTGACACCGATACTTGCCATGCTATATTTGACATATGATACCCGACACCGGTACTTGATGTGTCATACTTGACACCTGCTCCTGACACCCGATATATGATATGCTTTCATGTGGTACAAATACCTGGACCTGACATCGTGACTCTTGATCGGACACTACCACCCCAGATACTTGTGTATTATATGACATATTCATGGCTATCACTTTTACGGGGACTTGATTATTATATTATTACCATATATTTGGTACTCCTGAACTCCTGTACCCTTGGACTCCTGTATACTTGAACCCCTGAAATAGGAGGCTCCTGATATTACTCCTAATATTATACTCCAGTTGACCCCCATAATAGGATAACCATGAATATAGATTACTGTGAATATCCTGTGGACATTATCACTGGACAAATTATAATAAATAGACAACTTACACCGGGATAGGGGAAACTGATGGGTACCGATATAGTCTCCATGTTTATGATGGTCTTATAGTGTCGCGCGGCCATATACTTGGATTCGACCTGGAGGCCACCAGGCGCTTTGATAGGTAGTAAAAAGTGCATATTTATCACTACATTTACTATCACATTTTCATATTTATTCCTATAATTTTGCACTATTACTAATATTTTATTATTTATTGTGTGCAGGCCTTGAGTGATAAAAAATAAAGAAATAAAAGCTCAAAAGAAGCCCAAAAAGCCCATGTCCAAGCCCAATGCAAAAGTTGCAATTACCAAATGTCAAAATTGCAATTACCAAGTGCAAAAGTTGCAAATACTAAAAGAAAAGGAAAGGGATAGACTTCTACTCAATCCTAATTACTTGCAGGACAAGGATAAAGATAAAAGGAGGAGAGTGCAAGGATTACAAAATCGTTTTAAAAGATTTGGAAGATTTGGATTTAGGGTAACTTGCTTCCCAAGTTATCCCGAATTTTCAAAATAAAGAGTCAGGATGCCAGATCTAAAAGGATAGACCCAGATGGATGGACCAGAGGAGGCCACGCGCGAAAGCTCGTGGCCAGAAGCCACACTTGGCCGCGTTTCCGCGGCTCCCTGGATGAGATGACGTTCAGAATTTTTGGGAGAGTCGTACTGGGACTCTACTTCTTCCATCTCTTATAAATACCCCTGCAGAGCAACAGAGAAGGGCGTGCAGTGCAGTAAGAAACAAATCTAGGGTTTTTCTTAGGCTAACTTGTAGATTGTAATTTAGGTTTTAATTTTCTTTTTTGTAATTTTTATGTAACTGAGAGGAGAGGATACTTTCATGGAGGAAGGAGACCAAACTTGTACTGAAGGTGACAATCGGTGTAAGCAATCTTTTCTTCTATTGTTAATTGAATCAACTCAAAGTTTATTTTTGTTCTTCTATTCTTGTTTTATTTTTGTTTCCCTCTGATGTCTTGCAATCCAAGAGAATCTGATAGCTTCGAGACTGCTTAGCCGTTGAAGTGCCCTTGATGGCCTATGGTGATGAACAAACCTTCTCTTGCTAGTATAGTTTGTCTTTTGTTTTCGTAAGTAGATCGAGAAGGGGAAAGATCCTATACGCCATGCTTGAATGCCTTCAAAGACAAGGTAAGTCGTTGCAACGGATCAAAGGTAAGCAGACGCCGAAGAGGTAAGTAGGTTTTTAGTTTTTAGTTTTCTTTCTTTTAATTTTAGTGTAAATCACCAATTCCCAATCTTTTTCACACTTCTTTTTCATTGTAAATATCATATCACTTCTAATTTCTCCATCTTCTTAATCTACCACTTTCTTTCTAACCTGACTTTAACAACTATTAATTCAAACACTTTAGAGAACTTACTAAACAAGCTTCCATCGCTAGTCCCTCCCTGTGGATCACGACCCGCATAGCCACTTGCTATAGCGGTAGTATTGAGCACCTTGCACATCCTATTCTTAAAACTGAAATTCTATATTTTGTGTGCAGGTAAAAACTCAATCAAAATTTTGGCGCCGTTGCCGGGGAGGGACGGTAAGTATTCTCTAAAAAAAATCTAATTATTGATTTATTTATTATTTTTGTTTACAGGTTCGGAGAATAGGAAACCTAACAGCAGCAAAGGACATATAGCAACTCTGTGCCTCTGCCCTCGAAGGCAGAGTAGCAGAGCCTACTACAGAGCCACGTTTGCGCGGCAATAGCCGCGTTTCCGCGGCCTGTGTAGTTCACTACTCACTCTGTTTTCTGCAGGTTGCTGCAAATTGAAAGATTTGTTTACTGTTCTGTTAACTTTTCTCTGTGATCACCCTGCACACTGCTAATTAATTAACAGTAACCTATTTGTTGAAAAATAAAAAAATTAGACTCTTGCATATAGGCACGTGTCTATTTAATTATTTTTTAATTTTTGTTGAAGAGTGCTGGAGACAAGGTACGTTCGCATTGCATATAGACGAGGAAGCACCCTTGGCTGATTTACTGCTTTTGAGTGAATATTTGTCTATTGCTTTACACGTGCACTAAATTGACTTAAGGGCTTGTCCTATAAATAAGATAAGGTGGGGATTTCATCACCCTTCCTTGGCCCACAAACAATCTCCTCACTCACTAATCCAAGCCTAACTAAAAATGAGTAGACGTTGGCCCTAGGGACATCTCGAACTCAATTAGGAGATTATCCTAAGGGGGAATGGTGTTGGAATTTGACTCCTGCCAAATCAGTGTCTAGGAAGGGGATTGAGGGCCGAAAGCCCGAAGATTGGTGGTTATTTAATTAAGGAACGTCTTTGACGGAAAATCTCCCACCAATCTTGCCCTGACCTGGCTGATTAACTTGTAGTCAAAGTCTGCATTATACCGACCGTGGACCGTCTAACCAGTTAGGAGTCATCTAGGTCATAGGTCTACCCTAACTTAGGTTAGAATTTTTTTTCTTTTTTGTTTGTTTGTGTTTGTATTGTGTGATATGGCCTATAACAACAATGTTTTCAATTTTAATCCATATTGCACACCAACCTCTTTTTCGGATATTACCAACCCGGCACATCCTAACTTTAACCAACCTAGTATGCCGGAATGGTCTTATCCGAATGAATATAACCCATGTGCCCCATCTTATGACCATAATTTCCATAACAATTTCAACTCTTCACAGAGTCCATGGGGTTTCGCTTCCCCCGAGTCCAATTTTCAACCAACTTGTCCTCCTTATCCACCTTGTCCACAATATTTTCAAGATTCATACTCAGATCCACCAGTTCAAAATAGAAAACCATCTATCTTGAAAATGATGAGTATGCATGAGTCCAAGCAACAATCACCATCAATCTTGGACATGATGATGCGTGAGTCCAAGCAACAATCACAGAATCTGATCGACTCACAATTTCATCACGATTGTCCCAACAACACTTCCTCTTTTCAAGTCCAATCACACCAAAATGATGTACCAATCGACTATGAAAAGATGCTTGAAGCCATGACTCAGGCTAGAAATGCTCGTGATCATGAAATAGATATGATGGTTCAAACTTTATGTTCTCACCGTTCGGCCATTTCTGATGTCGCTAACCATTCTGTTAGAGCCAACGAGTCAAGTTACTTTGGAAAACAAGATTCTATTTCAGTACAATCATTTGAACTTGCCCAAACTCCAAATTTTAAAAATGACATTGACAGTTTGGCAAGTTATTCACTTCCTGAAATAGAACTTGAGAATGACTATGATCCTGACCGTCAACTTGGTTATTCAACTCTACTTCCTGATTCAATAATGACTCCGGTGTCTTCACCTGATTTCAATCTTCTTCCCGAGTCAACATTGGATCCTGTGCCAATTCATCATGAAATTGAATCACCCATTTTTGATGATCATATTGAACTTGACCAATTTTATAATTTTGAAAGTCCCATGAATAAATTGGCAAGTTCTCATTTTTATGACATTGAACTCAATGAGAAATGTGACCTAGATTCTCAAATCTGTGATCAAGTTCAAATTCCCGAATCAATATTGACTCCTGTTTTGTTACCCGACTTAGGTAATATTTTAGAGTCAGTTTTGATTCCCACACCTATCATTCCTGAACTTGAATCACCAATATTAAGTCACATTCCATTGTGGAAAAATAATTGTGGACTAGAGTTTCAACTTCTTGATTTGGACCCACTTCTTGAACCAAGCTCGACTCCTGAACCCTTACTTGATTTAAGTTACTTTCCTGAGTCGGTATTCGTTCCCGTACTTCTGACGTCTAAGTCAATCATTCCATCTTTTCACACTCCATTTTGGGACAAGGTGGTTGACATAATTGACTCTGAAAATAATTATGAAATTTGAAAATTTGATGGGGTGGAATTTTAAAAAATGTTCATACAGACATCATTTTAGTGGGTTATACAAGAGAGATTTCTGGTGGGTTCCTCCGAATTTCACAAAAAGTAGATTGGGCCGCATTCCGTGGACCAATTAGACCACCACCGGAACCACCACCTTGAGGTAACATCTGCCTTCCCTTTCTTCTTTTTCAGCATACATGCATTCATTCATACATTGAGGACAATGCATGAGATAGGTGAGGGGGAGGATTTACTAACATACTAACATAGTTAGATACTAATTAGATACTAACCCAAAAAAAAATGAAAATAAAAAGGGGACAATATTTTGACTTATCTTTTGAAAGAAATCTAAGTTAGTCTTAAGAATTAGGAAAATCATGATTAGGATTTCTAAAAACTTGGTCAAAATAAATAAATTGTTGAATTTTTAGGTATAGGAGGAAAAATTGAATAATTAATTAGTCTTGATTTTTACCTTAATGAAATGTGCATACCTAATACATTTACATATCTAGGATTCTTAGACATAGACTCTTGTGCCCTATAAAAAAATAAAAAAAATTATTAAAAAAAAGGAAATTCACTGATTAAGCTGGATACATGTGCCTCAAGAAGCATAAGTATTCACGCCTAAAGGTGATTTTATAAATAAAAACCTTAGTTTTGTGGCCTAGTTCACTCGAATCCTTAAGTCTGTGGGGTGTTTTCTCACCCGGTGCCCTAAAACCGACCGGTTTGGGAGCCACCGACTTTAAGTTCGCTACATGGGTGGATTAGAAAGCCTAAAAAAACTAAGAAAAATTACTTATGTACTAACACATCTAATAGTCAATTAGTTAGGTATGAGGGCCTCAAGAAGCCTTCATGCTTACACGAAAGAAAATTAGATGAGTTATACATATTTAAAAAAAAAGAAAGAAAAAAATAATAATAAAAAGGCTTGAGAGTCCAAGTTAAGGAATTCCTAGTAAAAATTCACAAGGATGCATATGACTTTTGGTAACGAAAAAGACTATACAAAAATTCAATTTTGATCCTTACCTAAAATGGATAACAATTTACTATATAAAGACTAAGTTTAAGAATGAATAAAAATGATAATCCTAAAAACTTATAGACTACTTAGTCTCTTCAAACATATTTCAAATATTTTCCTTTTTATAAATTTTGTGGGTGTAATCCGCTGAAAACCCTCACGAGACAACACTCGTCCTCTAGGGTAACCTAGGGGTTTAACGGCTTGTTGCACGTGCTAAGTGCAATCGTGATTCCTACGAAAGTGAGTTAGGATAGATTAATTTTTCTTTTCTTTCTAATTTTTACTCGAGGACGAGCAAAAAGATAAGTGTGGGGGTGTGATAGGTAGTAAAAAGTGCATATTTATCACTACATTTACTATCATATTTTCATATTTATTCCTATAATTTTGCATTATTACTAATGCTTTATTATTTATTGTGTGCAGGCCTTGAGTAATAAAAAATAAAGAAATAAAAGCCCAAAAGAAGCCCAAAAAGCCCATGTCCAAGCCCAATGCAAAAGTTGCAATTACCAAACGTCAAAATTGCAATTACCAAGTGCAAAAGTTGCAAATACTAAAAGAAGAGGGAAGGGATAGACTTCTATCAATCCTAATTACTTGCAGGACAAGGATAAAGATAAAAGGAGGAGAGTGCAAGGATTACAAAATCGTTTTAAAAGATTTGAAAGATTTGGATTTAGGGTAACTTGCTTCCCAAGTTATCCCGAATTTTCAAAATAAAGAGTCAGGATGCCAGATCTAAAAGGATAAACCCAGATGGACGGACCAGAGGAGGCCACGCGCGAAAGCTCGTGGCCAGAAGCCACACTTTGGCCGCGGAAACGCGGCCAAAGCCGCGTTTCCGCGGCTCCCTGGATGAGATGACGTTCAGAATTTTTGGGAGAGTCGTACCGGGACTTTACTTCTTCCATCTCTTATAAATACCCCTGCAGAGCAACAGAGAAGGGCGTGCAGTGCAGTAAGAAACAAATCTAGGGTTTTTCTTAGGCTAACTTGTAGATTGTAATTTAGGTTTTTATTTTTCTTTTTTGTAATTTTTATGTAACTGAGAGGAGAGGATACTTTCATGGAGGAAGGAGACCAAACTTGTACTGAAGGTGACAATCGGTGTAAGCAATCTTTTCTTCTATTGTTAATTGAATCAACTCAAAGTTTATTTTTGTTCTTCTATTCTTGTTTTATTTTTGTTTCCCTCTGATGTCTTGCAATCCAAGAGAATCTGATAGCTTCGAGACTGCTTAGCCGTTGAAGTGCCCTTGATGGCCTATGGTGATGAACAAACCTTCTCTTGCTAGTATAGTTTGTCTTTTGTTTTCGTAAGTAGATCGAGAAGGGGAAAGATCCTATACGCCATGCTTGAATGCCTTCAAAGACAAGGTAAGTCGTTGCAACAGATCAAAGGTAAGCAGACGCCGAAGAGGTAAGTAGATTTTTAGTTTTTAGTTTTCTTTCTTTTAATTTTAGTGTAAATCGCCAATTCCTAATCTTTTTCACACTTCTTTTTCATTGTAAATATCATATCACTTCTAGTTTCTCCATCTTCTTAATCTACCACTTTCTTTCTAACCTGACTTTAACAACTATTAATTCAAACACTTTAGAGAACTTACTAAACAAGCTTCCATCGCTAGTCCCTCCCTGTGGATCACGACCCGCATAGCCACTTGCTATAGCGGTAGTATTGAGCACCTTGCACATCCTATTCTTAAAACTGAAATTCTATATTTTGTGTGCAGGTAAAAACTCAATCAAAATTTTGGCGCCGTTGCCGGGGAGGGACGGTAAGTATTCTCTAAAAAAAAATCTAATTATTGATTTATTTATTATTTTTGTTTACAGGTTCGGAGAATAGGAAACCTAACAGCAGCAAAGGACATATAGCAACTCTGTGCCTCTGCCCTCGAAGGCAGAGTAGCAGAGCCTACTACAGAGCCGCGTTTGCGCGGCAATAGCCGCGTTTCCGCGGCCTGTGTAGTTCACTACTCACTCTATTTTCTGCAGGTTGCTGCAAATTGAAAGATTTGTTTACTGTTCTGTTAACTTTTCTCTGTGATCACCCTGCACACTGCTAATTAATTAACAGTAACCTATTTGTTGAAAAATAAAAAAATTAGACTCTTGCATATAGGCACGTGTCTATTTAATTTTTTTTAATTTCTGTTGAAGAGTGCTGGAGACAAGGTACGTTCGTATTGCATATAGACGAGGAAGCACCCTTGGCTGATTTACTGCTTTTGAGTGAATATTTGTCTATTGCTTTACACGTGCACTAAATTGACTTAAGGGCTTGTCTTATAAATAAGATAAGGTTGGGATTTCATCACCCTTCCTTGGCCCACAAACAATCTCCTCACTCACTAATCCAAGCCTAACTAAAAATGAGTAGACGTTGGCCCTAGGGACATCTCGAACTCAATTAGGAGATTATCCTAAGGGGGAATGGTGTTAGAATTTGACTCCTGTCAAATCAGTGTCTAGGAAGGGGATTGAGGGCCGAAAGCCCGAAGATTGGTGGTTATTTAATTAAGGAACGTCTTTGACCGAAAATCTCCCACCAATCTTGCCCTGACCTGGCTGATTAACTTGTGGTCAAAGTCTGCATTATACCTCCCGTGGACCGTCTAACCAGTTAGGAGTCGTCTAGGTCATAGGTCTACCCTAACTTAGGTTAGAATTTTTTTTTTTTTTTTGTTTGTTTGTTTGTTTGTTTGTGTGATATGGCCTATAACAACAATGTTTTTAATTTTAATCCATATTGCACACCAACCTCTTTTTCGGATATTACCAACTCGGCACATCCTAACTTTAACCAACCTAGTGTGCCGGAATGGTCTTATCCGAATGAATATAACCATGCGCCCCATCTTATGACCATAATTTCCATAACAATTTCAACTCTTCACAGAGTCCATGGGGTTTCGCTTCCCCCGAGTCCAATTTTCAACCAACTTGTCCTCCTTATCCACCTTGTCCACAATATTTCCAAGATTCATACTCAGATCCACCAGTTCAAAATAGAAAACCATCTATCTTGAAAATGATGAGTATGCATGAGTCCAAGCAACAATCACCATCAATCTTGGACATGATGATGCGTGAGTCCAAGCAACAATCACAGAATCTGATCGACTCACAATTTCATCACGATTGTCCCAACAACACTTCCTCTTTTCAAGTCCAATCACACCAAAATGATGTACCAATCGACTATGAAAAGATGCTTGAAGCCATGACTCAGGCTAGAAATGCTCGTGATCATGAAATAGATATGATGGTTCAAACTTTACGTTCTCACCGTTCGGCCATTTCTGATGTCGCTAACCATTCTGTTAGAGCCAACGAGTCAAGTTACTTTGGAAAACAAGATTCTATTTCAGTACAATCATTTGAACTTGCCCAAACTCCAAATTTTAAAAATGACATTGACAGTTTGGCAAGTTATTCACTTCCTGAAATAGAACTTGAGAATGACTATGATCCTAACCATCAACTTGGTTATTCAACTCTACTTCCTGATTCAATAATGACTCCGGTGTCTTCACCTGATTTCAATCTTTTTCCCGAGTCAACATTGGATCCTGTGCCAATTCATCATGAAATTGAATCACTCATTTTTGATGATCATATTGAACTTGACCAATTTTATAATTTTGAAAAGTCCCATGGATAAATTGGCAAGTTCTCATTTTTATGACATTGAACTCAATGAGAAATGTGACCTAGATTCTCAAATCTGTGATCAAGTTCAAATTCCCGAATCAATATTGACTCCTGTTTTGTTACCCGACTTAGGTAATATTTTAGAGTCAGTTTTGATTCCCACACCTATCATTCCTGAACTTGAATCACCAATATTAAGTCACATTCCATTGTGGGAAAATAATTGTGGACTAGAGTTTCAACTTCTTGATTTGGATCCACTTCTTGAACCAAGCTCGACTCCTGAACCCTTACTTGATTTAAGTTACTTTCCTGAGTCGGTATTCGTTCCCGTACTTCTGACGTCTAAGTCAATCATTCCATCTTTTCACACTCCATTTTGGGACAAGGCGGTTGACACAATTGACTCTGAAAATAATTATAAAATTTGAAAATTTGATGGGGTGGAATTTTTAAAAAATGTTCATACAGACATCATTTTAGTGGGTTATACAAGAGAGATTTCTGGTGGGTTCCTCCGAATTTCACAAAAAGTAGATTGGGCCGCATTCCGTGGACCAATTAGACCACCACCGGAACCACCACCTTGAGGTAACATCTGCCTTCCCTTTCTTCTTTTTCAGCATACATGCATTCATTCATACATTGAGGACAATGCATGAGATAGGTGAGGGGGAGGATTTACTAACATACTAACATAGTTAGATACTAATTAGATACTAACCAAAAAAAAAATGAAAATAAAAAGGGGACAATATTTTGACTTATCTTTTGAAAGAAATCTAAGTTAGTCTTAAGAATTAGGAAAATCATGATTAGGATTTCTAAAAACTTGGTCAAAATAAATAAATTGTTGAATTTTTAAGTATAGGAGGAAAAATTGAATAATTAATTAGTCTTGATTTTTACCTTAATGAAATGTGCATACCTAATACATTTACATATCTAGGATTCTAAGACAAAGACTCTTGTGCCCTATAAAAAAATAAAAAAATTATTAAAAAAAGGAAATTCACTGATTAAGCTGGATACATGTGCCTCAAGAAGCATAAGTATTCACGCCTAAAGGTGATTTTATAAATAAAAACCTTAGTTTTGTGGCCTAGTTCACTCGAATCCTTAAGTCTGTGGGGTGTTTTCTCACCCGGTGCCCTAAAACCGACCGGTTTGGGAGCCACCGACTTTAAGTTCGCTACATGGGTGGATTAGAAAGCCTAAAAAAACTAAGAAAAATTACTTATGTACTAATACATCTAATAGTCAATTAGTTAGGTATGAGGGCCTCAAGAAGCCTTCATGCTTACACGAAAGAAAATTAGATGAGTTATACATATTTAAAAAAAAAGAAAGAAAAAAATAATAATAAAAAGGCTTGAGAGTCCAAGTTAAGGAATTCCTAGTAAAAATTCACAAGGATGCATATGACTTTTGGTAACGAAAAAGACTATACAAAAATTCAATTTTGATCCTTACCTAAAATGGATAACAATTTACTATATAAAGACTAAGTTTAAGAATGAATAAAAATGATAATCCTAAAAACTTATAGACTACTTAGTCTCTTCAAACATATTTCAAATATTTTCCTTTTTATGAATTTTGTGGGTGTAATCCGCTGAAAACCCTCACGAGACAACACTCGTCCTCTAGGGTAACCTAGGGGTTTAACGGCTTGTTGCACGTGCTAAGTGCAATCGTGATTCCTACGAAAGTGAGTTAGGATAGATTAATTTTTCTTTTCTTTCTAATTTTTATTCGAGGACGAGCAAAAAGATAAGTGTGGGGGTGTGATAGGTAGTAAAAAGTGCATATTTATCACTACATTTACTATCATATTTTCATATTTATTCTTATAATTTTGCATTATTACTAATGCTTTATTATTTATTGTGTGCAGGCCTTGAGTAATAAAAATAAAGAAATAAAAGCCCAAAAGAAGCCCAAAAAGCCCATGTCCAAGCCCAATGCAAAGTTGCAATTACCAAATGTCAAAATTGCAATTACCAAGTGCAAAAGTTGCAAATACTAAAGAAGAGGGAAGGGATAGACTTCTATCAATCCTAATTACTTGCAGGATAAGGATAAAGATAAAAGGAGGAGAGTGCAAGGATTACAAAATCGTTTTAAAAGATTTGGAAGATTTGGATTTAGGGTAACTTGCTTCCCAAGTTATCCCGAATTTTCAAAATAAAGAGTCAGGATGCCAGATCTAAAAGGATAGACCCAGATGGACGGACCAGAGGAGGCCACGCGCGAAAGCTCGTGGCCAGAAGCCACACTTTGGCTTTGGCCGCGTTTCCGCGGCTCCCTGGATGAGATGACGTTCAGATTTTTTGGGAGAGTCGTACCGGGACTCTACTTCTTCCATCTCCTATAAATACCCCTACAGAGCAACAGAGAAGGGCGTGCAATGCAGTACAGAAACAAATCTAGGGTTTTTCTTAGGCTAACTTGTAGATTGTAATTTAGGTTTTTATTTTTCTTTTTTGTAAATTTTATGTAACTGAGAGGAGAGGATACTTTCATGGAGGAAGGAGATCAAACTTTTACTGAAGGTGACAATCGGTGTAAGTAATCTTTTCTTCCATTGTTAATTGAATCAACTCAACTTTTTTTTCTATTCTTGTTTTATTTTTGTTTCCCTCTGATGTCTTGCAATCCAAGAGAATCTGATAGCTTCGAGACTGCTTAGCCGTTAAAGTGCCCTTGATGGCCTATGGTGATGAACAAACCTTCTCTTGCTAGTATAGTTTGTCTTTTATTTTCGTAAGTAGATCGAGAAGGGGAAAAATCCTATACGCCATGCTTGAATGCCTTCAAAGACAAGGTAAGTCGTTGCAACGGATCAAAGGTAAGCAGACGCTGAAGAGGTAAGTAGATTTTTAGTTTTTAGTTTTCTTTCTTTTAATTCTAGTGTAAATCACCAATTCCCAATCTTTTTCACACTTCTTTTTCATTGTAAATATCATATCACTTCTAGTTTCTCCATCTTCTTAATCTACCACTTTCTTTCTAAGCTGACTTTAACAATTATTAATTCAAACACTTTAGAGAACTTACTAAACAAGCTTCCATCACTAGTCCCTCCCTGTGGATCACGACCCGCATAGCCACTTGCTATAGCGGTAGTATTGAGCACCTTGCACATCCTATTCTTAAAACTGAAATTCTATATTTTGTGTGCAGGTAAAATCTATATTTAATTTTTTTAATTTTGTTGAAGAGTGCTGGTGACAAGGTACGTTTACATTGCATATAGATTAGGAAACACTCTTAGCTGATTTACTGCTTTTTGAGTGATTACTTATCTACTGCTTTACACGTACACAAAAAAAAATTTTAAGGGCAAAACCCATTAACAAGATAAAGTGGGGATTTCATCACCCTTCCTTGGCCCACAAATCATCTCCGTCACACTCACAACCTAACCCTAACTAAAAATGAGTAGACGTTGGCCCTAGGGATATTTCGGACTCAATTAGGAGATTATCCTAAGGGGGAAAGGTGTTGGAAGTTGACTCCTGCCAAATCAGTGTCTAGGAAGGGGATTAAGGACCGAAAGCCCGAAAATTGGTGGTTTTTTAATTAAGGAACGTCTTGGACGGAAAACCTCCGACCAATTTTGCCCTGACCTGGCTGATTAGCTTGTGGTCAAAGTCTGCATTATACCTCCCGTGGACAGTCTAAACAGTTAGGAGTCGTCTAGGTATAGGTCTACCCTAACTTAGTTTAGAATTTTTTTTCTCCTTTGTTTGCTTATTTGTTTCTTTGTTTGTGTTTTATTTGTGATATGGCTTATAACAACAATTTTTTCAATTTTAATAATAATCCATATTACACATCAACCTCTTTTTCGGATATTACCAACCCGACATATCATAACTTTAACCAACCTAGTGTGCCAGATTAGTCTTATCCGAATCATTACATGCCCTAGTCCCAATACTATGACAAGACTGAAATAATCATCACTACTCTTCACAGAGTCAATGGGGATACAACGCCCCTGATCCATATTGTCAACCACCTGTTCAACCATTATCTTCATATACTTCTTTTACCACATCACCAATGTTTCAGTCCTCCAATGATCCATTCGATGGGTTAGAAGAAAAAGTGGATTGTTTGCAAGATATAATGAATGATCAAATTTCTAGACTTTCAAACATTCTTGAACTAACTAACCAAGATGATAGGAACCAAGAATCATTCTGTCTAGAAGACCTTGATCAAAATTCAATTTCATCACATCAATATGAACTTGATCAATCCCAATCCTTGGACAAATTGGCTAGTTTTAATTTCAATGAGATTGAATTAGATTGTGAATGTGAACCCGATCCCCAACTTTGCGATTCAGTTTCCATCTTCGAATCTATGTTGACTCCGGTATTCTTACCTAATTTGGACCACTTTTCTGAGCCAACATTTATTCCCATACCCATAGATCATGAAATTGAATCACCCATTTTTGATGATCATCATATTGAACTTGACCAATTTCATACTTTTGAAAGTCCCATTGACAAATTGGAAAGTTCTCATTTTTATGAAATTGAACTCAATGAGATATGTGACCTTAATTCTCAAATTTGTTGTAATCGAGTTCAAATTCCCAAATCAATATTGACTCCTGTTCTGTTACCCGATTTAAGTAATATTTTAGAGTCAGTTTTTATTCCCACACAAGTCATTCTTGAACTTGAATCACCAATAGTAAGTCACATTCCACTGTGAGAAAATGATTGTGGACTTGAGTTTCAACTTCTTGAGTTGGACCCACTTCTTGAACCAAGCTCGACTCCTGAACCTTTACTTGACTTAAGTCACCTTCCTGAGTCGGTATTAGTTCTTGAACCTATCATTCTTGAGTCCAAGTCAACCATTCTATCAAGTCACATTCTTTTGTTGGACATAGGTATAGACCATGACTCTGTGATGATTTTCCAGGACTGGTCATGTAAAGGAAGTAAGTTTCACGATAGGATCTTCCATGATCCTATTCATACTGGGGACTATAAACATGTAAATAGAAAAGAGGTCAATAAAGGTAGGTCCCGTGAACTACCACATTATCTTGATTGGGTAGCAATGCTTGGCCCAATCAGACCACCACCAGAACCACCCCCTAAGGTAATATTTTCCTTCCCTTTCTTCTTTTTCAAGCATACATGCATTCATTCATACATTGAGGACAATGCATGAGATAGGTGAGGGGGAGGATTTACTAACATACTAACATAGTTAGATAACATAGTTAGATACTAACCAAAAAAAAGGGATAATATTTTGACTTATCTTTTAAAAGAAATCTAAGTTAGTCTTAAAAATTAGGAAAATCATGATTAGGATTTCTAAAAACTTTGTCAAAACAAATAAATTGCTGAATTTTTAGGTATAGGAGAAAAAAATTGAATAAGTAATTAGTCTTAATTTTTACCTTAATGAAAAGTACATACCTACACTTACACATCTAGGATTCTAAGACAAAGACTCTTGTGCCTTATAAAAAAAATTAAAATAAAAAAATCACTAATTAAGCTGGATACATGTGCCTCAAGAAGCATCTTTATTCACGCCTAAAGGTGATTTTATAAATAAAGTCCTTAGTTTTGTGGCCTAGTTCACTCGAATCCTTAAGTCCGCGGGGGTTTTCTCACCCGGTGCCCTAAAACCGACCGGTTTTGGAGCCACCGACTTTAAGTTCGCTACATGGGTGGATTAGAAAGCCTAAGAAAACTAAGAAATATTACTTATATATGTACTAACACATCTAATAGTCAATTAGTTAGGTATGAGGGCCTCAAGAAGCCTTCATGCTTACACGAAAGAAAATTAGATGAGTTATACATATTTAAAAAAAAAAAGAAAGAAAAAAATAATAATAAAGAGGCATGAGAGTCCAAGTTAAGGAATTCCTAGTAAAGATTCACAAGGATGCATATGACTTTTGGTAACGAAGAAGACTATACAAAAATTCAATTTTGATCCTTACCTAAAATGGATAACAATTTTCTATATAAAGACTAAGTTTAAGAATGAATAAAAATGATAATCCTAAAAACTTATAGACTACTTAGTCTCTTCAAACATATTTCAAATATTTTCCTTTTTATGGATTTTGTGGGTGTAATCCGCTGAAAACCCTCACGAGACAACACTCGTCCTCTAGGGTAACCTAGAGGTTTAACGGCTTGTTGCACATACTAAGTGCAATCGTGATTCCTACGAAAGTGAGTTAGGATAGATTAATTTTTCTTTTCTTTTCCTCTTTCTTTTTGATTTTTACTCGAAGACGAGCAAAAAGATAAGTGTGGGGGTGTGATAGGTAGTAAAAAGTGCATATTTATTACTACATTTACTATCATATTTCCATATTTATTCCTATAATTATGCACTATTACTAATGTTTTATTATTTAATGTGTACAGGCCTTGAGTAATTATTTAAATAAAAGAATAAAGCCTAAATGAAGCCCAGAAACCCAAAAAGCCCATGTACAAGCCCATGTGCAAAAGTTGTAGTAATTTAGAAGTTTCATATTATCTAACCTAATCTAAATTTAGATTTTTAAACTCTTTATTTTAAATCTAAGTGAAGAAAAGGAAGGATAAGAAAGAACTCCTAATTGCTAAAAGAAGAGGAAAGGGATGGACTTCTACTCAACCCTAATTGCTTGCAGAACAAGGCTAAAGATAAAAGGAGAAGAGTGCAAAGATAAAAATTCAAAAAATTCGGATTCAGACTGTACATGTTTTAGTATTCAGATCATAACTTTTGCTACAGATATGAAAATTCAATGATTCAAGATGCTCCAGAAAGAAGACTTGAAGGACTACAACTCTTATGTTGATTAAACTTTCCAATTCAGTCAGAAGATAAGACATTTTCGGTGATCAACATGATAACAAGTTGTAGGACAGATTTAAACTTCTATGGATAAGTCAAAATAAGTTTGGAGATAAAAGAAGAATTCAAATTCAGAGATATTTTGCTCCTCTTATCTTCATACGGTTCTTATCCTCTGGTTTTCTCCTATAAATACCCCTGCATAGCAATAGAGGAAGGGCAGATCTCAGAGAGGCAGTACAGAAACAACAATTAGGGTTTTTCTTAGGCTAACTTGTAGATTGTAACTTAGGTTTTTTTTTAGTTTTCTTTTATGTAATCTTTGTAACTGAGAGGAGAGGATACTTTCATGGAGGAAGGAGATCAAGCTTGCACTGAGGTGACATCGGTGTAAGTAATCTTTTCTTTTATTGTTAATTGAATCAACTCAAAGTTTATTTTTGTTCTTCTATTCTTGTTTTGTTTCCCTCTGATGTCTTGCAATCCTAGAGAATCTGATAGCTTCGAGACTGCTTAGCCGTTGAAGTGCCCTTGATGGCCTATGGTGATGAACAAACCTTCTCTTGCTAGTATAGTTTGTCTTTTGTTTTCGTAAGTAGATCGAGAAGGGGAAAGATCCTATACGCCATGCTTGAATGCCTTCAAAGACAAGGTAAGTCGTTGCAACGGATCAAAGGTAAGCAGACGCCGAAGAGGTAAGTAGGTTTTTAGTTTTTAGTTTTCTTTCTTTTAATTTTAGTGTAAATCACCAATTCCCAATCTTTTTCACACTTCTTTTTCATTGTAAATATCATTTCACTTCTAGTTTCTCCATCTTCTTAATCTACCACTTTCTTTCTAACCTGACTTTAACAACTATTAATTCAAATACTTTAGAGAACTTACTAAACAAGCTTCCATCGCTAGTCCCTCCCTGTGGATCACGACCCGCATAGCCACTTGCTATAGCGGTAGTATTGAGCACCTTGCACATCCTATTCTTAAAACTGAAATTCTATATTTTGTGTGCAGATAAAATCTCAATCACGCTTCCATGGGGTGTACTAGCACCCCTACTCCTTCCTTACCGGTTGTACCATAAGCCCCTGTGCCTATTCCTGTGGGAGCGGTGACATCCTATTCCTATTCGGGCGTACAATAAGTCTCGGTACCTAGCAGTACGTTCCGACTTAGCACCGGATACTCCTTGACCGTTGTCCCGGGCATATACGGGACCCATTCTAAGCATGGTTCGTTGATCTCCATCAGTTTCCAATAACTTACTCTCGGATCTGTATGCTGAGGTATGTGGGATAGGACACATACCGACGTTTACAAATCAGATAAGTCTTAATAACTTAATAATAACATGCTCTTGATATGACTAGCTATACTTTTGGTTTATACTGCTCACCACTTAGACATGTGCTATCTTGTTGGATTACTTGATTGCTTCCATACTGTTTCATTATTATATTATTGTGAAGGTAAAGTCAGATTATATAAACTCAGATTACAGTGACGTGAGGTATAGGGTATATATATGAGGGTTTCCTTGTTTGGATTATTCCTTCGATGTACTAATCCACTGATCGGTAATGTGAGCTTATATAATTGATTTCCTGTAGTTACTTTACTTACTGTCTTACTTCATGTTCTTATGTACTTATATTTACGGTACACCTTTCTTGTACACATGTACCTGATATGCACCCACTTGGCTTTGTTATATGTACTCGCGGATTGCATTGACAACCCTGGATTCTCATGTGATGTAATATTCTTATAATATTGTGTCACATCCTGTGATAACTTTGTAATTGTACTCATATGTTAGAATGTATAATGCACTGTTTGCTTAGTACTTTGATTCTTTCATGCACTGATGCTTAGCATATATATGTGAGGATATTTCTGACTTGCGTATATACGTTACAGTAATGTCTCTATACCAGCAGAATGGGGTGTTACAGGAGGTAAGTGCTCGTTCTGTTTGATGCTGGAGCGAACCTCTGACTTTGTGGGTACTTCTTCATGTAATCTTTGGCATCTCGAACATTTTAGGCCAGTAGTACCCTTAGTTGATGACTTTGTGGGGTAGGAAGCGTCCTCCCACGTGGTTCCCATAGTCACCTTCGTGGATTTCCTGCATCACTTTTCAAGCTTCGTCTGGACTGAGACATCTCGATACGGTTTAGAATGGATTGGAGTAGAATTTCTTGTATAGGGTATCCCCGAGGAGTGTGTACTTGTTGGCCAAGTGTTGTAGCTTTCGTGCCTCTACCCTATCGCCGAGAAGTGTTCCGTCTTTCAGGTAGGCGATGATGGGGTCCCTCCACCCTGTGAGGTATCGAGGCATAGGGACTCTTCGGTTGGTTGCTGGACACACGAATTGGTGATGTGCTCGATGGAGATTTCACGTCTGAACTGGAACTCCGTGGCAGTCCCCAAATTGGCGAGTGCGTCGGTGTGATTATTTTCCAATTTGGGGACCCACTTGAAGTTGCATCAGGGGATTTGGACTTCAATTTGAGAACGAGTTGTAGATACTCCACCATTCGAGAATCCCTTGTGACATGTTCACCACTGACTTGGTTGATTACCAGTGAGGAGTCACACTAAACTTCAAACCCTGTGACCCTCAGTGTAATGGCCGCTCGGAGTCCAGCTAGGATTGCCTCGTACTCAACTTCATTGTTAGAAGCAGGGAAGCTGAAGGTAAAGGACTATTTGATGATGGATCCTTCTGGAGTGATGAGGACAATTCTGATGCATGCCTCTGCTGTTTGAAGTTTTGTCCACATTCAGGATCCACCCTTCTAGTTGGTCAGCACGCTTTATGGCCCCTAAGTGAAATCAATAATAAAGTCAGCTAAAACTTGGCTTTTAATTGTTACACTTGGCTCGTATCTAAGTCCATAGGATCTCATCTCTGAGGCCAATTTTGATATCCTCTTGGTTGTTTTCAGGTTTTTCCACCAATGAGGACAATTCTGATGTAATACATCGGCTTCTGGACGGCCTCGTCTTCCCATACTAAGGCCCCACTCAAAGCTGACCCTGAGATGGCTAGGTGAAGTATAGCGTCTCTTTCGAGGAAGGCTTTGACAGTATGGGTGGTGAGATCAGCTACCTCTTCAGCCCTTGGAAAGCCGTCTCGCATTGCTTATCCCAACAAAAGTCAGCTCCATTCTTCTTCAAGTCTTGGAAGAATGACCTGTATTTATTTGTGGATCAGCTCATGAACCGATTGAGGGCTGTAAGGCATTCGTTCAGCATCTGGACCTCTTTCACACCAGTAGGCGACTTCACTTGCAGATATCTGGTCAAGATCGCCCTCGATGCCCCTATTAATGACCAGATATCCTAAAAACTTTCCAGAAGCTACCTCAAATATGCACTTCTCAAGATTGAGTTTTACTTTGTATTACCTAAAGAGATCAAAGATTTTGTCTAGATGTTAGAGGTAATCTGTGTGTTGTACACTTTTCACCAAAATATCGTCGACGTATGCCTCCATGGTTCTCCCGATCAGGTCTTTAATGACTTCGTTAACCCATCGCTGGAAGGTAGCACTTACATTCTTGAGCCCAAAAGACATCACCTTGTAACAATAGATTCCTCAACCAGTAGTGAAAATAGTTTTGTTTTCATTTGGTAGGTGCATCTTGATCTGATTATAATCAGAATAGGTGTCCAAGAAGCTAAGGAGCTCGTGGCCCACTGTTGCGTCCACTAGCTGATTTATCCTCGAAAGAAGATAACTGTCTCTCAGGCAAGCCTCATTGAGATTGGTAAAGTTGTTGCAGACTGAACGAGCCAAACCTGCAGAGAAAAATACAGAGTTTAGGAACAGTGCTAGGTCCTCAATACTACCGTGTAGCCTAGGGCTAACATGTCATGATCTACAAGGAGGGACAATGATGGAAGCGTTGTGTAAGTCTTCTTCCTAAATTACTACACTAGTTAAAGATCTTCTTTGTTTTAAAAGAAAAGAAAAGAAACGATTAAGTTAAATTAGAAGAAAAGTGGGAGGTAGAAGAAGAAGATGGTGTTGGTGTTTTGATTACTAAGTTAAAAAGAGAGAAAATAAACAAGAGAAGAAGATCATACCTTGGAGTAATTAAAGAAAAGCAAGCGATCAATTAAGTTGATTAATGTTGAAGAGAAATGGGATAGTTTTATTAGCTATCACTCTCAATATAACTATTTTTAAAGAAGATAATATCTATTGTCACTCTAAATATAATTTTTTCTCTATTTTCTATCATGAAACTCTCCCTAATCCAAGCTATAAAGAAGGCATAATTAAAAAAAGGCATAAAAAAAGCAGATGAAAGTAAATAAAGAAATTAAAGTAAGTAAAAATAAAAAGAGGTAAATTGAAAAGAATAGAAGAACCTTTATTGAGCTGTCACCATCAATTATAAGCACTCTGTTTTCTCTTTATAATTCTCTCTCTCAAATTGAAAATTACAATGAACATTTGAAAAAGAAGACTAAAGAAAACCCTAAGCTTTAATCTCTCCTTCGAGATGAGCTTTTTTTTTTATGCTCTACTCTCTATTTATAGTAGAAGTAGTGTATAGAATCCTAATAGAAGTTGTGCAACCATCAAGAGATATATCTTCACAACTTGAATTTGAACTTTGAATATTAAGATAATATCCTATCTTTGACTTGGGAGCAAGTTACTATAAATTTCTAAATTTGAATTCCCCTTTTATCTCCAAACTTGATTTAATTTATTCAGAATTTTATGTGAAAATTCAATTCTGAATTGGTCTGCAGCTAATTGGTGTGTTGATTGCTTAATATGAATCACCAAACGGTAGAATTGAAAATAGTGGTCAACATAAGAATTATAACTCTTTAAATCCTCTTTCTGGACCATCTTGAATCATCATATTTGTATTTCTGTAGCGAAAGTTATGCTCAAAATGCTAAAAAAATATTCATTCTAAATTCGAGTCTAAATTGATTTAAAACTCTAAATTTACTTAGATTTTTCTCCTTATCTCCAAATATGATTGCATCATCATGTCTATTCATCAAGAGATATATCCTTAGAGTCTTCATTTGAAGTTTGGATTTGATAGAATATTCTTTCTCTTTAACTTGGAAAGCAAGTCATCTCCAAATCTGAGTTTAAATTTGAATTCTCCCTTTTATCTTTGACATGGAGCTTAAGCAACTTGATTTTAAGTTGATATTCTCCTTTATCTCCAATTAGTATTAGGATTATCTCTGAATTTTTGGCTTGTTAGGCTTCTTTTTAATCTTTTGGGCTTCTTTTCTTTTCTTCTTTTAAGTATAGAGGCTTGCACATTACTAAGCAAAAATACAATTACATAAAATTATTTTATAAAAAATAAATGTGGAAATTTAACTAAAAATATGCACATTTGATGAACAATCATATCCCCACATCTATCTTTTTGCTCGTCCTCGAGTAAAATAAAAGGGAAAAAACTAAACTAACCTAACTCACTTTTATAGGAATGATAGTTGCACTTCGCACGTGCAACAAGCCTTTAAACCTTTAGGCTACTCCTAGAGGACGAGCTTTGTCTCGTGAGGGTTTTCAGTGAATTACACCCACAAAATCCATAAAAAAATATAAACAAAGTGTTAATATTTTTGAAAACGCATTTTGAAAAGAAAGGAAATACTTGAAGTATTTTTACAGGAATTAAGCAATTTATAAATTATATGAATACAAAACTATTTATTCTTAAACTTAGCCTTTATTCAAAAACTTGTTATCAATCAAGTTTAGGAGTCAAACTATATATTTCTTATTTAAGTTATTGTTTTACCCTAAGTCATATGTGACTCGAGCAAATAAGACCACAAAACTAAGGGTTTTTATTTATAAGATGGATCGCTTTTAGGCGTGAATACTTATACTTTATGAGGCACAAATACCCAGCTTAATCAGAGAAATTTATATATATAATATATATATATATATATATATATATATATATATATATATATATATATATATATATATATATATATATATATTTCTCTTTTTTTTTATAACCCTAAGTGTGTAAGTGTATACAATATGCATGAGGTAATAATCAAGAATAAATTATTTTTCCAAATTTTCTTTCTAACTCTAGAATCAAACAAATAATCTTATTTTGAACAAGTATAAGAAATCCTAATTATGGTTTTCCTATTGCTTAAAATTAACTTAATTTCTTACAAGAAATAGGTCAAAATATTATTTCTTTTTTTAAAAGGTTTTTAAAAGCAAAGAAAATATTAATAATTTTTTAATTAAATAGAACCTAACCTATGTTATGTTAGAACCTTTTTAAATAAAAATAAAACCTAACCTATGTTATGTTAGAACTCCCCATACTTATCTCATGCATTGTCCTCAATAAATGAATAAATGCATAAATGCATGAAAAAGAAGAAAGGGAAGGAAAATGTTACCTTAAGGTGATGGTTCTGGTGGTGGTCGGATTGGGCAAGCGTTGCTACCCAATCAAAATAATGTGGCGGTTCATGTAACTCACTTTTATTGACCTTTTTTCTACTTTTATATTTATAACCCCTAATATGAATCGATCATGCAAGATCCTATCATGAAAATTATCCCCTTTACATGACCAATCTTGAAAAATCATAATTGAATCATTATGGTCAATACCTATATCCAACAAAAGAATGTGATTTAGTAAAATGGTTAACTTGGGTTCAAGAGTGATAGTGTAATATTCTTGATCTAAAATACTGTATTTTTTCTAAAGTATTTATGTTATTTTACTGGTTATTTTATTATTATTATTTGTTAACTTGATTTATAGTACAAATTATTTTAAGATAGTAAATAGTATTTTGTCCTTATATTTATATTTAGCATTATTAACTATTATCATTTTAATTACTAGCTAGTATTTTTTTTCCATTACTATGTTACAATTAATATTATTGTAGCTGCTATTATTATTTGTATTGATATTGTTATTGTATTGTTTTAGTTATTATTATTAATAGTAGTATTTTTATCAAGTATTATTAGATAATATTTTAATGTTGATAATTTTATTATTATTACTACTACTATCTCTTTTTGATTATCAGTATTTATTATTGTTGTTATTATTATTCATATCTTATCTTTTTCCTAGCCCATAACCCATTACCATTGACATCCTTACCCAATAACCCAAAATCCAATACTAATTCTAATCCAAATCTAAATCCTATCAAATCTTTTCATAAATCTTAACTAATCCTAATCTAAATCCTAACTACTCAATCAAGCAGTTTGAACCCAACTGAAATTCTGATTTCTAAAATCTCTAATAACCTATAAAAATCCTAAACTACTTCTCTTTTTTACCTCCAAAGAAAAATCATGACCCAACTCTCCCCACCTCCTTCTTTCTTTTCTCCTCAAGCAGAGCACGAACAAAAAGGATTTTGAAGTGCAGAGATTGAGGAACATGATGGGGGATATCAAATCCATATAAGTAATCTATCTTTTCAAAATTTATTTTATATAATTAGTTTATTAAAAATCATGTCTATACCATGACTTCATGAATTTTTATACATCAAAACCCAACCACAAGTCTAAAAAAAAAAATACATGTGAAGATATACCAACTCATAATTTTAATCTACATATTTTTTTGAAATTTTTAACAAAGGATTTAATTATAAAAATAAGAAGACGAAAAGAAAAAAATTTATGCAGGCCAGCCAAACTAGGCCTGGCCAGGCCTGGGCAAGCCAGATCGGCTGGGCCACAGTACAGGGCCAGGTCCTGTGCTGCAAATATAAAAAAAAAATTAAATTATCTGGACGAGACCCGGCCTGGCCTGGCCCAGGTCTGGCTGGGCTGGGCCGCACAGAGAGGCCCAGAGGGCTGCTACATATAAAAAAAAGAAAAAAATAAAAAAAAGAAAGAAGAAAGAGAGAAAAGAAAATTTGCAAATAAAAGTAATTAGCTGAAAATATCAAAATAATAGAGAAAATTATAAATAATAGTCTACAATACTTCTACCTTATGTGATAAAAATTTTAGACTAATACCAATATGAATTAACTCAAACCACTCGCTTTAAAGTCATTTTCCTTAATGGTTAATTCAGACCCTTAAGTTTTTAATGATTTAAAGCCTTATGTGTTCTATCATTTCATGTGATCATCTGACTTATTTTACTAGTGTGATTACATGTATGCCTTTATGAGACGTCGGTGAGTGCTCATCCTATTTAATTAGTTCATATGAGTGTTTATCAATATCATTACATGTGTGGAGGATTATTATTTTGATTCTAGGCTAGTTGTCGTACATCTTAAACTATGACTTGCATTGATTTTAGATTGGCCTGATTCATAATTGCAGACTCATTTGAGGTATTTGTCAGACATTTTTTTAATGATATTTCAGATGGGAATTCATTTGGACAATGAGTACGGATTAAAGAAGATGTTAACTTAAGACTGATTTATCTTGATGCTTGGATTTATATATGGCCCTAGAGATCAACTTAAGATTTACATGGGATCTTGATACATATTTAGATGAGATCAATAATAGTTAGATTTTGATCATATGGGAGAATACCTTAACTTGATTTTTGATCTATCATATAATACTGATTTTGGATTATTAGTTGAAAGTATTTTATTTGGATCTATTCACTGATCAATTATCTGAATAATGATTTTTATTGATATTGATGATTGGATACAGAGACTTTCTAGATTTCATGTAGCTTGAGGATATCTAGCTCCTTAGTTATTATCTTGATTGGGATTGGAACTATTGGTGATGTAATTTAAACTATAATTATATTTAGATCTTAGATTTGACTGGTTAATGATGGTAGTTATACGAGTTGATATCTGAGTGACATTATCAATAGATTTGATTATTCTCATTGAAGGTAAAACAGGTGAGAGTTTGGGTAGATATTAATGATTGGTTAATTATGAGATTTTTTTATTAAAAGAACGAGATATTGGACTTGGATTTGTTAGTAGACTCGATTGAGTTAGAGTTGATCTTAGGTTGAGGAGTAGACATAGATTGGTTTGATCTGACCTGGTATCATGTATATGCATAATTGACTAGTTATTTGGATTTCTGGATCTTGTGTTTGAACTTAATAAAAGTGAGAGTATATGATGATCTTAATTAAGATTGGATAGTGATGACTGATTGGATATAGCTGAGTATATATTTTATATATTGAGACTTGGATATATTGATAATTTTGAGGATCTGAGTTGGTTAAATATTTTGCCCGAATTATTCTATACATGCCAGCAGGTCATTACTTATTCTGAATATCATGATTTACTTGAAGAACTTGACTGATTATACATGACATTTACCTGATAACTATATTGTCCATGTTACCATAGTTGCTAGGAAAATATTGTATACGGTAACAACATCATCATGTTATACTTGTTACATGTCCTGTTATACCGGTATCATGTTCACTGATGTTATATATATCCTGTTATATCGGCATCCTGATTACACATGTTGGCGTGGTTACCGTGACTATCATCGAGTTATCCCAGCGTTCTAAGTAACATGCACATTAAATAATCTTGATAAAGTAATGACATGATATAAAATAACTTACACTGAGATCGAAGAAATTGATGGAGGAGACAGCGTCTGTATTTTGGGTGGACTTAGGATATAGGTTGCGCAGCCGAAAGAGGGTTCCACTGCAGGGTTCCCATCGGGTGACTGGAACCTCGTCCTGTTCTTGCTCCTGTTATACATGTTACACATGTTCCTGACTACCTAGCGGTAGGGCTTGGTTCAGCGCCAGGAGTCTGGGCCGTGGTCCCGGGTATGTACGGGACCCACCTAAAGTATGGACAATATCTCCAACCGATCAGTTCCAATAACTTAGGACCCTGATTGACATGTGTAATAGGCGTAGTATGGGATGCGTCTATTACAGGTGGTAATTGGTGTTCGCTGATATAATAATAATAAACTGTTCATAATGTACTGTAATTGATTGTCTTTGCCTCATGCATGTATGTATGTTGGACACTTGATGTTACATCTGATCTGATTGGACATCTGACTCTAGTACTAACTGACTCTACCCGCCTGATATATAGATTGTGATAGACACCCGATTGAATACCTAACTGGACACATATTCTACTGTGTGCTATCCACATTACTATTTATTTATTTATTCATGCCATTTCTTATTCCAGTAAATATAATTTCTTTATCAGCTCACATGTTATATGCACATGCACTTTCCAGCTTGGGGGGGATTACATGTGTTACGAAGAGTTGGAGTCTCTCTTTTCTTGATTATAGGTATTATTGCTCTTTTATTCATGTTATTTTTGATTCTATCTATATCGTATCCAGTTGCTATTTCTTTCCTTTATTCATCTACTATCATTGTGTTAGATATTTATATATCATATTGTAGTGATATTGATTTACTATAATGATTATATAGCTGTTCAGGTCACTTTAGGCTTAGCGTATATGCGTGGGGTCTTTTCCTCGCGTATATACGTCGACGACTCTCATCGCGATTTTATTTGCACGTATTTTGAGAAACAGGGCGTGACAGATTGGTTCAGGAACCATTACTAACTTGGAAAAATCAACTTTGGGTTTGAGAGTCAGTTTTGATTCAAGAGTTGAGTCTAAATCATAAAAATTAATTTCACATTCTTTTTCCATCAATGAAATGTGACTATCCAAAAGAGGTGCTTCAATTTCAAAATCTATGGATGCAGGAATCAATGTTGGCTCGAAAAATGGGTCCAACTTGGGTAAGGATATCGGAGTCAACATAGATTCAAAAATTAGAATTGAATCACAAAGTTGTGGGTGGGGTTACATTCATGTTCAAGTTCATTTTCATTGAAATGAAAACTTGCCAATTTGTCAATGGGTTGATATTAGTCAAGTTCATGATTTTGGGGTGAAATGGAATCATGGTCAAAGTCTTCATGATACCATGATTCTTGATTTTCATCAATATGGTTAGAAGTGTCGAGAATAGTCAAAGATTGGATAGGGAGAGTTTTCTCATTCTTTGACTAAGTCTTGCTTCTATCATATTGAAAGGATCGCTTTAGAATTGAATCATAGATTCCATTCTCTTTTCTAAGTCGGTATGTTCTTCTTGTTATTGGGCTTGAAAAATAGAGTAAGGATCTTGAATTTGAAATTTTTGATGGGATCTCGAGTCTTCCAGATTTTGAATTTGTCGCTCAATCTCTTCTAAGGCTTCCATCCTCTTTTCCCAGTCAATTGGTTCTTCTATTGGTTGTTCGGGAAAAGGAGTACATGAAGTTGGATGTTAGTAAGATGGTTGATAGTATGACTCTGGGAGTTGTTCCCCACTGACTTGGTGAAGAGTGGTGATGATCCTCCTAATCTTGTTTATAATACCTGGGTTGGGGATTATAATGATTCAAATAAGACCAATCCGACATACTTGGTTGGTTAAAGTTATGAAATGCCGGGTTGATAATTTCTGAATCAAAAGAGGTCGGTGTGAAGTATGAATCACTATATACATTGGAATTATTGTAATTGTCATCCATATCACAAAAATGTCAAAAAAAACAAATAACAAACAAATAATCAAAGAAAAATCTAGCCTAAGTTAGGGTAGACCTTGAACGTAGATGACTCCTAACTGGTTGACTGTCCACGGGAGGTATATTGTAGAATCTGACCATAAGTTAATCAGTCAGCTAGGGGCAAGACTAGTGGGAGGTATCCGTGCCTAAGTAACAGGCCTAATTATGCAAACCACTGTTCTTCGATGTTTTGCGTCTAAATCCCCAACCTTTGATACTGATTTGGCAAGAGTCAAATTCTAATCAACTTTCTCTTTAAGTCAGTCTCCTATTGAATCTGAGATGTCCCTAGATGTCCCTAGGGACAACGTCAACTCAATTTTAAGTTAGGCTAGGTTACTGAGTAAGGAGATGGTCTTCTGGGCTAAAGAAGGGTAATGACTTTCCCACCTTATCTTATTTATAGGATAAGCTCTTAAATCATTTTAGTGCGCGTGTACATGTATATAGCAAAAATAATACCCAAGCAATAACATACAAGTGTGTTCCTAAGCTATATGAAATGCAGATGTAACTTGACTCCAGCACTCTTCAATAGTAATTTAAATGTAACGATTTAAACAAATACCTTGAATTCAATGTCTAAACATTTTTTAGCATTAACAAACAATTATATTATTGTTGAGGTTAGAACAGTATGCAGAATATATTAAACAGGAAAACTATAAACTAAAGTAGCTAAACCTTGAATTTCAAGCAACCTGCAAGAAACTACAGTTAGTAGTTCACCACAGTTGTGGGCTCTGATGCTCTGCCTTCTTGGACAGAGGCACAGAGTAGCAATATGTCTACTGTAGCTCTAGTTTTCAAGCATTAGCCCTTGCACACAAAAACAAAGAAGAAAAGTTAAGCGGCTTAAAGTAAATAAAAAAGAATTAAACTTACCGTCCCTCCCCAGCAACGACGCTAAAATTTGATCGAGCCAAACCTGTACAAGAAAATATAGAGTTTAGGAGCAGTGCTAGGTCCTCAATGCTACAGTATAGTCTAGGGCTAACGGGTCATGATCCACAGGAAGGGACAGCAATGGAAGCATTGTGTAAGTTTTCTTCCTAAGTTACTACACCAATTAAAGATTTTCTTTGTTTTAAAAGAAAAGAAAAGAAAATATTAATCTAAATTAGAAGGAAAGTGGGAGGTAGAAGAAGAAGATAGTGCTGGTGTTTTGATTAACTAAGTCAAAAAGAAAGAAATAAACAAGAGAAGAAAGAATATACCTTGGAGTAATTAAAAGAAAGAAAGTGATCAATTAAGTTGAGTAACGATGAAGAAAAGTGGGATAGTTTCATTGGTTGTTACTCTCAATATAACTATCTTTAAAGAAGATAATATCTATTGTCACTCTAAATATAATTCTTCCTTTTTTTCTGTCATGAAACTCTCCCTAATCCAAGCTATAGAGAAGGTATGATTAAAAGAAGGCATAAAGAAAGAAGATGAAAGTAAATAAAGCAATTAAAATAAGTAAAATAAAAAGAGGTAAATTGAAAAGAACAGAAGAACATTTATTGAGCTATCACCATCAATTATAAGCACTCTGCCTTCTCTTTATAATTCTTTCTCTTAAATTAAAAATTAAAATGATTGAAAAAGAAGACTAAAGAAAACCTAAGCTTTAATCTCTCCTTCGAGATGAGATTTTCTATATGCTCTACCTCTCTATTTATAGTAGAAGTAGTGGATAGACTCCTAGTATAAGTGGTGCAACCATCAAGAGATATATCTTCAGAACTTGAATTTAAACTTTGAATATTAAGATAACATCCTATCTCTTGACTTGGGGAGCAAGCTGTTATCAATTTCTGAATTTGAATTCTCTCTTTATCTCCAAACTTGATTTGTTTTATCCAGAATTTTTGTGAAAATTCAATTCTAAATTGATCTGCAGCTAATCGGGGTATTGATTGCGGAACATGACTCATCAAACGACAGAATTAGAAATAGTGGTCAACATAAAAATTATATCTCTTAAGTTCTCTTTCTAGAGCATCTTGAAGCATCATATTTGTGTTTCTATAGCAAAAGTTATACCCAAAATGCTAAAAGGTATCCATTCTAAATCTGAGTCTAAATTGATTAGAACTCCAAATTTACTTGAATTTTTCTCCTTTTCTCCAAATATGATTGCTTCAACTTCTCTATTCATCAAGAGATATATCCTTGGAATCATCATTTGGACTTTAAATTTTGAGGGAATATTCTTTCTCTTTAACTTGGGAAGTAAGTCATCTCCAAATCCGAGTTTAAATTTGAATTCTCCTTTTTAATCTTTAACTTGGATCTTAAACAACTTGAATTTAAGTTAATTTTCTCCTTTATCTCCAATTTGTATTGGGATTATCTCTGAATTTTTTTAGCTTGTTGGCTTTTTGGGCTTCTTTTTAATCTTTTGGGCTTCTTTTCTTTTCTTCTTTTAATTATAGAGGTTTGCACACTACTAAACAAAAATACAATTACATAGCATTATTTTATAAAAAATAAATATGAAAATATGACTAAAAATATGCACATTTGATGAACAATCACACCCCCACACCTATCTTTTTGCTCGTCCTAGAGTAAAACAAAAGAAAAAAATTAAACTAACCTAACTCACTTTCATAAGAATCATGATTGTACTTAGCACGTGCAACAAGCCGTTAAATCTCTATATTACCCTTAGAGGACGAGTTTTGCCTTGTGAGGGTTTTTAGTGAATTATACCCACAAAATCCATAAAGAAATAGAAAAAAGTTTTAGTATTTTTGAAAACGCATTTTGAAAAGAAAAGAAATATTTGAAGTATTTTTGCAGGATTTAACCAATCTATAAGTTATAAGAATACCAAACTGTTCATTCCTAAACTTAGTTTTTATTCAAAAACTCGTTACAATCAAGGTTAGAAGTCAAACTGTATTTCTCATCTAGTCTATTGTTTTACTCTAAGCCATATGCACCTTTGTGACAGTGAAATTTTGACTTGGGATTCTTTAATTCTAACTCTTATGTCTTGTTTTTTATTTTTCATATTTTTTATGGTTTTTCAGTGCGCGTGTGCAAGTATCTAACAAAAATAACTCCCAAGCAATAACAGACAAGTGTGTTCCTAAGGTATACGCAATACAGATGTACTTTGGCTCCAACACTCTTCAATAATAATTTAAATGTAACGATTTAAAAAAAATTGCCTAGAATGCAATGTCTAAATATTTTTTTAGCATTAACAAACAACCATATTCCAGTTGAGGTTAAAACAGTGTTCAGAATATATTAAACAGGAAAACTATAAACTAAAGTAGCTAAATCCTTGAATTTTAAGCAACCTGCAAGAAATTATAATTCATCATAGTTGTGGGCTATGATGCTCTGCCTTCTTGGACAGAGACACAGAGTAGCAATTATCCACTGTAGCTTTAGTTTTCAAGTATTAGCCCCTACACAATAAAACAAAGAGGAATGGTTAAACGGTTTAAAGTAAATCAAAAAGAATAAAACTTATCGTCCCTCCCCAGCAACGGCGTCAAAATTTGATTGAGCCAAACCTGAGCAGAAAAATACAGAGTTTTGGATCAGTGCTAGGTCCTCAATGTTACCGTGTAGCCTAGGGGTAACGGGTCATGATCCACATGGAGTAATAGCGATGAAAGGGTTGTGTAAGTCTTCTTCCTAAGTTACTACACCAGTTAAAGATCTTCTTTGTTTTAAAAGAAAAGAAAAGATTAAGTTAAATTAGAATGAAAGTGAGAGGTAGAAGAAGAAAATGGTGTTGGCATTTTGAATACTAAGTTAAAAAGAAAGAAAATAAACAAGAGAAGAAAGAACATTCCTTGGAATAATTAAAGGAAAGCAAGCGATCAATTAAGTTGAGTAACGATGAAGAGAAGTGAGATAGTCTCATTGGCTGTCACTCTCAATATAACTATCTTTAAAGAAGATTATATCTATTGTCACTCTAAATATAATTCATCCTCTCTTTTCTGTCATGAAACTCTCCCTAATCCAAATAAAGAAGGCATGATTAAAAAGAAGGCATAAAGAAAGCAGATAAAAGTAAATAAAGCAATTAAAGTAACTAAAAATACAAAGAGGTAAATTGAAAAGAACAAAAGAACCTTTATTGAGTCGTCACCATTAATTACAAGCACTCTGTCTTCTCTTTACAATTCTTTCTCTCAAATTGAAAATTATAATGAACATTTAGAAAAGAATACTAAAGAAAATCCTAAGCTTTGATCTCTCCTTCGAGATGAGATTTTTCCTATGCTCTACCTCTCATTTATAATAGAAATAGTAGACAGACTCATAGTAGAAGTTGTGCAAGCATTAAGAGATATATTTAAGAACTTAAATTTGAACTTTGGATATTAAGAATATATCATATCTCTTGACTTGGGGAGCAAGCTATTATCAATTTTTAAATTTGAGTTCTTCCCTTATCTCCAAACTTGATTTGATTTATCTAAAATTTTATGTGAAAATTCAATTCTAAATTACTCTGCAACTAGTCGGCGGAATATGACTCATCAAATGACAGAATTGAAAATAGTATTCAACATAAGAATTTTAAGTTCTACTTTTGGAGCATCTTAAATCATAATATTTGTTTTTCTATAGCGAAAGTTATGCTCAAAATGCTAAAAGGTATCTAGTTTTTATCCGAGTCTAAATTGATTTATAACTCCGAATTTACTTGGATTTTCCTCCTTATCTCCAAAAATGATTGCTTCATCTTATCTATTCATTAAAAGATATATCCTTAGAATCTTCATTGAACTTTGAATTTTGAGAGAATATTCTTTTTTTTTAACTTGGAAAATAAATCATCTCCAAATCTGAGTTTAAATTTGAATTCTCCCTTTTTATCTTTGACTTGGAGCTTAAGCAACTTGAATTTAAGTTGATTTTCTCCTTTATCTCCAAATAGTATTGGGATTATCTCTGAATTTATTTGACTTGTTGGGCTTTTGGGATTCTTTTTAATCTCTTGGGCTTCTTTTCTTTTCTTCTTATAATTATAGAAGTTTGCACATTACTAAACAAAATACAATTACATAGCATTATTTTATAAAAAATAAATATGAAAATATGACTAAAAATATTTATATTTGATAAACAATCACAGACTCTCTATTTACCAATTTTTTTCTTCAGGAGGACGAGATTAGTGAGCCAGGCGGGGTAGAACGTCTCTCGGATGAAGCCCGCTTAAAGTTAGAGATCGACCTCGTCGCGGATGGCGCGACTTCTTTCTTCGTTCATTCTCCTAAGATTTTGCTTTACTGGCTTAGCATCCGCCTTGATAGAAAGCTTATGACAGATGACTTCTAGGTCGATTCCAAGCATATTGGTTGGGGACCACGCAAATACATCTGAATTTTTTGACAATAATTTTTCAACAATATCTTTTCATGAGGGTGCAGATTTGAGCCAATTCAGAGTGTCGCTCTGGGTGATGTGGGTCTACACCGAATGACTCTGGCTCTTCCTCGATCCTGCTATCTGGGGTTCCCGATTCGGTGGGTGAGTCAAGATCTCGATTTCACCGTAGTGTGATTGCTATTGACCATCAATCCTCTTCTGTTTCTTGTCTACATGAGAGTCTTTGTTGGGGCCTGCTCAGAAGGTCTTTTGCGCCCATCCCGATCTCTTCCGGGATACTTCCACTATCGTCCTAGCCATTGCCTAGTCACCCCTTATATTTGCCATTCCGGATGGCATGAGGTATTTCAGTAGTTGATGATGGGTGAACAGGACCGGTCTCATCGTATGGATCACGGCCTTTTGAAGATGGCATTATAGGGGGATTGGACGTCGAGGACACAGAACTCTATGATGACATTGAAAGGATCAGCGCGGACTAGGAACTCGACCGTGCTGGGGGAACAGGCTTCGCTCTCATAGAAATCGTAGAGGAGTGACTGGTCAGGGGGTTGATCAACTTTCGGGCCAGCTTGGGGGTATTCGCCATTCGATTTAGAGCATGGTTGTACAAGATGTTGACCTACTTCCCCATCCACCAAGATCTTTGATACTTTGTAGCAGCTGATATATACCATCACGATCAAGGTGTCATTATGCGAGAATGCACGAAATAGGCATCTTCTTCTGAGAAAGAGACTGGCCTGCCAAGAGATGTAGGAGGGCGAGTCACTATTGCCAGATTGTTGCCCCTTCGGGCTTCGTTGACATAGATGGTCCTCTCCTTGTAGTGGTGCCTTCTATCGGGGAGTTTTCAAAGATGGCGTTCATCTCCTTATATTGGATGAGGGTGCTTCCTGGGCATTCGTATGTGGTTTCAGGCTGCCTATACCCTATAATCTACAAGGGTAGGGTTAAGGGTGAACTCTCGGAGGTATCCTTCATTGACCAGGTCATGAAGGTAAGGCTTTGACAGTCCACTGTGAAGTGACCCCTCCCTTCATGGAAGACACAGTAGTCTCTAGATCCAGGTCCTTTCGGAATCGGTGGGAAAGGTCTAGTCAGGCGCCTGACCTAAGGCTAGTCTTTGATAGCATTAAAAATGTGATCGATGGGTATCCTAAATGGGACGAAGTCAGGCTCTGCTTTATTTCCCTTGTTGAATTCAATAGGACGCCTGGCTGGCTTGTAGATAATAGAAGCATTGTGGCTCAGATTCTTCCTCAGGGGGAACTGTAGCTTTGGTTTCTTAACTTCGAGCGCTTATCTCGGGGGACGACTGGAGGCGACCCGTGTTGTCTTTTCTATCTGGAGGTTTTTCTACACCCGGACAAGGATATCTCTCATCTTGGTTACGTCGTTCTTCACCAGATGTTTATAGAAGGCATGGATGACTTGTAGCCCACTGATAAAGATGATAGAGACTATGTCCTTGTTATAGTTGTGTATCAGGGTCATCTGGCTCTGAAAGTAGTTGACATAATTCTTCAGACTCTTCCTTAATTTCATCTTGACCGTGAGGAGATGGTTGTTGTTTCTCTGGAATTTCCTTCGAGAAGAAAAATGATCATAGAAAGCATCAGTCGTGTCATGAAATCTCCAGAGTAAACGCTTCAGGAACGAGTAAAACCAGTGGTAGCTGACTCCCTTGAGGCTAAAAAGGAATGCTCGGCAGAAGAGAAGATCATTATGAGCGTAGACTTCCATTTAGTCTTGATACACATAAACTGCCATTTAGTCATGATACAAGTGGAGGTGCAGAGGGATCGGAGATTCCCGAATAGTGGTCGAAGGTCGGCATCATGAAGTTCTCTGGAAGTGGAGCATGGTGATTTTCCTTGACAGTGGTAAGTCGGCTGACTCGTTTGGTTGAGTCACTTCTGGACCAGATTCGCGATGTCCTAGAGGCGAGGCTACTTTGAGGTTTAAAACGCTCTGAGTCCTCAGAATTCTTGATCGAGCTCCTCCTGTACACAGAAAAATAGAAGTTAAGGAATAGTGCAAGGTCCTCAATGTTATCGTGTAGCCTAGGCTAATGGGTCATGATCCACAAGGAGGGACTGCGATGAAAGGTTTGTGCAAGTTTCTTCTTTAATTTACAAAAACAAGTTAATCTTTCTTTTCTTAGTTTTGAAAGAAAATAAAAATAGTTAAATCTAAGTTAAGTTAAAGGAAAATCCAAAGGAAAGAAGAAGATAGTTTTGTTGATAAGAAGAAAAGAGAAAGATATAGTTAACGAAGAAGAAATGAAAAGATAAAAAGATAAAAAGAATTAAAGAAAGAGTATATACCTTTGTAAATTAATATACCTTGAATCTGTGTTAAGTTTACCTTGAAATAAAATGAGGAAGTAGAAAAGAAGAACATGGAAGCATTGCTTGGTTAGATCGAGCATAATGAAGAAGGTTGAAAATTATACTGGCTGTCACTTCAATAAAACTCTCTCTTGAATAAGAAATACATCCAATGTCACTCTACATATAACTCTTCCTCTCCTTCTCTCATATAACTCTCTTTAACCTAAGGTATAAAGAAAGCAAAAAATTACATTTGAAAAGAAAAAAGAAAAATCTAAACTAAAACTAAAAAACAACCTAATCCTAACTCTCTGCTGGAAAGATGCCTTTTGCCTTCAGAAATGCAGGTATTTATAGTAAAAACTGGATAAGGGAGAGCGATATAGGCAAAATCTCTAACCCAATAGAAACATTTTCTGATAAGGTTGGAGATAAATTTTTTATCCCTTGATCTTCAGTTAGAATGTGTCTTATCTTTTTGAATCTTTCGAATATACATCCAAATCCTTTAGATAACCCTTTGTATATTAATAGGGTTGCCTTTGGACTTCGGGATTTGCCTATATCTCTTTGATTTTTCATCTAATAAAATAAATTCAACTAAATCTGATTTAGTTGGATTAGATTTGTGATGATCTTCAGCTAACCAAATAGACCCATATAAATATGATTTAATCGGTATTTAATTGGTATTAGCTTCGCTCCCGTCTTTAAGACAAATCTGCAAAATAAGATAAAAGGCAAGAAATTAGCAGGATTTATTACAGGATAGATGTAAGAATATAATAATAGATATGCAATAAACATGTACAATCACTCCCACACCTATTTTTAGTTCATCCTCGAGCAAAACAAGTAAAAATAGAGATAACCTAATCTAACTCACTTTTATAGGAATCACGGTTGCACTTAGCACATGCAACAAGCTATTAAATCTTTAGCTTACCTCTAGAGGATAAGTTTTATCTCATGAGGGTTTTCAGTGGATTACACCCACAAATCCATAAATAAAGAGAAACAAAGTGTTAGTATTTTTGAAAACGCGTTTTGAAAAGAAAAAAATATTTGAAGTATTTTTGCAAGAATTAAACAATCTATAAGTTATAGAAATACAAAACTATTCATTCCTAAACTTAGTCTCTATTCAAAAAAACTTGTTATCAATTAAGATTAGAAGTCAAAATATATTTCTCATCTAGTCTATTATTTTACCCTAAGTTATAGGCACCTTCGTCACCGTGAATATTTTACTAAGGTTTCTTTTTCAATTCTTATGCCTTATTATACATATTATCTTGGCAGTAATTGTTGGCCCAAAAGGTTACACTCTCCATTTGTTTAAGTTTTGATGATAACAAAACACATAGAAGCTATTTGATACTAATAAGTTATTTAGAATGAGTTTCAGATTAGTACCATTCTTGATGGCCTTTCGTAGCTATTGCAAGGTTTGCAAGGTTTATGATGCTTATAAGGCAAATGGCGCAAGAGGAAGTTTTCATAGAAGAGAAGGCTCTACCTTGGTGTAGCGTGGCTCAGAGACTTCATTTCTTTGTTTTTATATTTTAGTTTGTTAAAGAATAGTGAATAGGTTTGAAGCTCAAAATTCCCCACACACAAGATTTTGTGCACATGATATTTCTAAAAGAAATTTCTCCTATATACAAAATTATTTTTAAACATATTTTATTACTTACAAACTCTATTTTATATGTATACCATGTCTTGATCAAAGTACTTTGAAAAATTATCAAGATCTTCAAAACATTTTTCAAAAGAATAGTTTTTGGCCTGTTGCGGTCGACCGGCCAGAGAGTCGTTGCTCTCTAGTTCTGGGCGCGGTCGACCAGGCGGTCGACCGGCAGTTTTTGTTCTCTGTTTTTATGCTCAAAATTCTCTCTCTTTACTGAAGTTTTTGGTTCAAAACTCTCTTCAAATTTATTCTCTTTTTCATTTACAATACTTGAGCTTCAATCCTACAGTTTATTCTATAGGATTTTTGTAAGGGAAAAAGGTTTTTCAAAAGAGGGTTTGTGGTCTTTTGATCACCAAGAAATTCTTGTATTTGTGGCTCCACTACCTCTGGACTAGAGGAGTGTGATTGAGGAGTTGGGTATTCCAGTGTGATTGTAACTCTTTGTGAAAGTTATAGTGGTTAGAAATCCTTCTGGGTGAAGGCGGGGACGTAGAGCTGGGTGCTCGAAGCTCGAAAAAATTCTCTGTGTTTGTGATTGGTTTAATTGCTTCATTTACTTGCTTTATATTCATTGCTATATTCACTTGCTTCATATTCATTGCTATATTGTCGATCAATACTCACACAACAAGATTGCATTGCGCACATCAAACTCTTATCTAGAGGAATCACGAGGAAGGAGTTCAGAGCCCTTCACAGGGTATTCGGCTTCTAGTCTTGTTTCGACTGATCGTTGCATCATAACTTTTTAATTTGTGTATTGATTAGCATTATCACCTATTCACCCCCTCTAGGTGATTTCAGTAATATCCCTTAGTTCAATTAGGCTTTCTGATTCGACCATGTAACCTTAGTCGGTGACTCCCAAACCGGACGGTATTAGGGCATCGGATGAGAAAACACTCCTAGGACTTAAGGACTCGAGCAAATAAGGCCACAAAAGTAAGAGTTTTTATTTACAATATGGATCACTTTTAGGCTTGAATGTTTATGCTTTATGAAGTACAAATGCCAGCTTAATTAGAGAATTTTATATATATATATATATATATATATATATATATATATATATATATATATATATATATATTTCTTTTCCTTTTGTTGAAAGGTATAAGAATCTTCATTTTTGAACTTTAAGTGTGTAAGTGTATAAAGTATGCATATTTCATCAAGATAAAAATCAAGACTAAATTACTTTTTCAATTTTTCTTCCTAACCCTAGAATTAAAATAAATAATCTTATTTTGACTAAGTATAAGAAATCCTAATTATGATTCTCCTATTCCTTAAAATTAACTTAATTTCTTACAAAAAATAGGTCAAAATATTGTTTCTCTTTTCAAAAAAAATTTAAAAGAAAAGAAAAGAAAAGATTTTTTTATATATATAAAAAAATAAGAAAACCTATGTTAGAACTCTCCCCGACACATATCTCATGCATTGTCCTCAATGTATGAATGAATGCATATATGCATGAAAAAGAAGAAAAAGAAGAAAAAATATTACCTTAAGGTGGTAGTTCCGATGGTGGTCGGATTGGGCCAAGTGTTGCTACCAATCTAAATAATATTGATTATCAAAGAACTTATCTTTGATGACCTCTTTTTTATTTACATTGTTACACTCCCTAATATGAATAGGATCATGTAAGATCCTAATATGAAACTTATCCAGGTTATATGACCAATTTTTGAATATCATCACTGAGTCGTATGTCTATACCTTGGTCCAACAATGGAATGTGATTCAGTGTTGTGGTTGATTTGGGCTCGGGAATGAAAGGAACGGGAACCAATACTGACTTATAGAATTGACTTAAATCAAGTTTGGGTTCAAGAGTCGGATTCGATTCAAGAGTTTGGTCCAAATCAAAGAATTAAAATTCACATTCATTTGTCAATTATGGAATGTGACTATCCACAATAGGTGAATCATGTTCAAAATCTATAGTACGGGAATCAATGTTGGCTCGAGAATTGAGTCCAAATCGAATAAGGACCCCGGAGTCAACATAGATTCGAAAAGTGAAACTAAATCACAAAATTGGGGATCGGTGTTACATTCAAAATCAAGTTCAATTTTATTGAAATAAAAATTTGCCAATTTGTGAATGGTTTGGTATTAGTCAAGCTCAAGATGGTGTGATGAAATTGAATCTTTATTAAAGTTTTCAAGACACAATGATTCTTCGTCCTTATCAATATGGTTAAGAAAATCGGGAATGGTCAAAGATAGGGTGAGGAGAGTTTCCTCTTCCTTATCATTTATGTTGACCAAACGACTTAATTGTGCTTCTAACATATTGACGAATTGGTACAAAGAATTTTGGCTTTGAATCAAATATTTTATACTCTTTTCTAAGTCAATAGATTCTTCTTGTTGTGGTGGGACTTAAAAAATGGAGTAAGAATCTTGGACTTGGGAATTTTTTGCAAGTATTGAGTCCGTCGAGATTTGGAATTATCGTGTGGACTCAAGAAAGGCGTTGAAACTCTTTTCCAAAGAAGATTTTTCTTTTATAGGTTGATCTTGATATTGATTATACGAAGCTGAATGTTGGTCAAGTTGTTGATAGTATGACTCGGCGGAGGTGTATCCCCACTAACTCGATGAAAAGTGGTGATGATCTTCCCAATCTTGTTCATAATACTGGAGTTGGGGCATATACTGATTCGGATAAGACCAATCCGCATACTTTGTTGGTTAAATTTATGAAATGCCTGGTTGGTAATATCCGAATCAAAAGAGGTAGATGTGAAGTATGGATCACATTATGCATTAGAATAATTGTAATTGTAATCTATATCACAAAAAAATGTCAAAAACAAAAACAAACAAAATAAACAAAGAAAAATCTAGTCTAAATTAGGGTAGACTTTAGATCTAGATGACTCCTAACTAGTTAGACTGTCCATGCGGGTATATTATAGAATCTGACTACAGGTTAATCGGTCAGATCAGGGCAAGATTGGTGGGAGGTATTCATGCTAAAAGCGACGGGCCTAATTAAGAGAAATCATCAGTTTTCGACGTTTCGTCTCTCAATCCCCAACATTTGACATTGATTTTGCAAGAGTCAAATTTTAATCAACTTTCTCCTTGGATCAGTCTCCTATTGAGTCTGAGATGTCTCCAGGGCCATCATCTACTCAATTTTAAGTTAGGCTGGGTTAGTGAGTGAGGAGATTATTTTTAGGCTAAGGAAGGGTAATGACATCCCCATCTTATCTTGTTTATAGGACAAGTGTGTATGTATATAGCTAAATAACACTTAAGCTATATATTATACAAGTGTGTTTCCTAAGCTACATGCAATGTAAACGTATCTTGCTCCAGTACTCCTCAATAGAAATAAAAAATGTAACAAAATAGACAAATGCCCTAGAATGCAATGTCTAAATTTTTTTAAGAATTTACAACAATTAAGTTATTGTTAAGGTTAGAACAGTGTGCTGATCAAGTTAAAAGAAAAAATAGACATTGCAGAATACTGAGAATTGTAATTCAAGCAACCTGCACTAAAACAGATTAGTAGTTCTTCCTATTATGCCACGTAAATGCGCCTTTGGCCGCATTTTCGCGGCAATAGTGAGGACCCCTGAGCTCTGCTTTCTAGAGCAGAGACTCTTGTAGCTTTCTAGAGCAGAGATTCAGGTAGCTATATGTCCACTGCAGCTGTTTCATTTCAGAAATTAGTACCTGCACACCAAAATAGAGAAAAAAAATAGTTAACCGTTAAGAAACTAGATAAAAAACTTACTGTCCCTCCCCGACAACGGTGCCAAAATTTTATCTAGCCAAACATGTATAGAAAAATACAGACTTTAGGAATAGTGCTAGTCCTCAATGCTATCGTGTAGCTAGGGCTAACGGGTCATGATCCACAAGGAGCGACTGCGATGAAAGCGTTTGTGCAAGTTTCTTCTTTTAATTTACGAAAACAAGTTAATTTTCTTTTCTCAGTTTTAAAAAAATAAAAATAGTTAAAGCAATTAAGTTAAAGGGAAATCCCAAGGGTAAGAAAAAGATGATTCTGTTGATAAGAAGAAAAGAGAAGATGATGAAGAAGAATTGAAAAGATGAAAAGAATTAAATAAAATGTATTTACCTTTGTGTAGATTAACATACCTTGAATCTTTGTGAAGTTTACCTTAAAATAAAGCAAAGCAGTAGAAAAGAAGAATATGAAAGCATTGCTTGGCTAGCTCGAGCACAATGAAGAAGGTTGAAAATTATATTGGCTGTCACTTCAATATAACTCTCTTCAAGAAGAAGGATTACATCCAATATCACTCTACATATAATTCTTCCTCTCATTCTCTCATGTAACTCTCTTTAACCTAAGCTATAAAGAAAGCATAAAATTACATTTGAAAAGAAAAAATCTAAACTAAAACTAAAGAATAGCCTAATCCTAAATCTCTGCTTGAGTGGTGCGTGCCTTCAAAATTATAGGTATTTATAGCCAAAACTGGATAGGGAAGAGCAAACGAAGATATGGGCAAAATCTCTTGCCCAACAAAAAAGATCTTCTGATAAGGTTGGATATAAAATTTTGTTTTATCCCTTGATTTTTAGTTAGATTGTGTCTTATCTCTTTGAATCTTCTGAGTATACATCCCAATCCTATAGATATCCCTTTGTATATTGATAGGGTTGACTTTGGACTTCTGGATTTGTCTCTATCTCTTTGAATTTTCAGCTAATAAAATAAATCTAACTAAATCTAATTTAGCTGGATTAGATTTGTGATAATCTTCAGCTAACTAAATCGATCCATATAAATATGATTTAACCAGTATTTATTTGGTATTATCTTCTCTCCCTTCTTTAAGACAAATCTGTAAATTAAGACATTAAGACAAGGAATTAGCAGGATTTATTACAGGATAGATGTGAGAATATAATAATAGATATGTAATAAATGTGTATAATCAATCTACATTATTGTACACTATTAATTAGTTGCGCCTCGAGCTTCCGATGGAGTGCACAAATTCCTGGGCACGCGATGGTGGCGGAGAAATCCGCGCATTTCCTTCCGCCATAAGGGAAGATCGCGACTTTCGTAGCATCCCAATTTGTTTGAGTAATCATGTTTGGACACGGCTTATTGCATCTTTTTCAAGAACAACATCCTCGAAGAGTCAGATTATCTCTGTTTGCTGGTCCTCCATCTGTTTCCGCAGAGTAGAAAGCATCTGGAGGAGTTGTCATCGTTGGGTCGAGGTTCAATTTGGCTGCTTGCGTCCCACATGGTGATGCAGGGTTTGAGTGAGAATCTCCAGCGTCGGAGATGTGGACGTCAGATAGAATGGGCTGACAGTCCACAGGCTCAGGCACTTCGATAGTTTTCCCCTTTCCTTTCGGAGCGGCGGGGACCACGGCCGTAGCCTGGGTGATGTTCCTCCTTGATGAAACCATATCGGTCATGCGAGGCTGTTTAGAGGAATGGTTAGGGTATGGATTGTGGAGAAATCTTAAGTAAAGATTCAGAAGCTCTCAATAAAAGTACCAATTGATGTGGATAATTCCTAAGGAATTAATCTATGCACCAAAAATAGAGGGAGTAAAATCAAATCACAGAAAAGCTAATACGAACATAGAAAATTATGTGGAAACCCAAATGGGAGAAAACGACGGAGAGACAGAAATTTCACTATGTCAACGGCAATTACAGGTGGAGATTCCCTGGTGAGCTCGAGTTTTTGGATTCCGATCTCTTTCTTCTTGGAATGGTTTTTCTATATATACAAGTCATGTCTTTTCATAAGGCTAATGAGTCCTGCTTAGTCCCTTATCTTGGAGGTGGTTTTGTCGACCACCTAGATTTGAATGAGGCAGATGAGAGTCCATCTTTTTCTGATTTTCTGCGTCCAACTGTTGATATAGTTGATCAATTCCTGAGGTATAACTGCTGAGTTCACATAGAGTTTGGCTTACACATAGAGATCCTCACAACTGATTCTATCTCTTTCTTTTAATTATATGAGCCTCTAGGGTTTGAATTGGATGGGCACTCCCGGTCAAAGATTCTGGAAGTCCACATGTCACTCCCTGTTTGGTGCTAAATGGATACGTGGCGTGATCCAGGAGAGAGGAAACTGACCACTACAACTGATAATATGTATTGATTTTACAAGTTTTTGGCATTATAACTAGTATTTGCATCAGTTTATTTTAGATTAATATTGGTACAACTTCCCTTGCACGTTTGTTAAATCCTTCTGTCTCATTATTAGTTTAAGCTATTTTCACATCGAAGATTGTTTTGTTGGTGAAACATACCAAAGTTTTGTTCTATCACTGAATTCTGGCTCACACATGTACACTTTTTCACATCACAAAATTTTTAATTTTTTTTTTGTAGGAGTTCTCTTGTTCCTATGAATTAGCTGTATGCAAAATCATAAGTTTTCATCCATTTTTACCTGTTCGAATATTTGAGGTACTAATTTATACTATAGTTTTATTCAATTCCATGAACTTACTTTTGTCACATGTTGTGTGGTCACTATAACTGTCACGTCCCACTTCCCAAAATACGTGAAAACGGAGACGCAACAAGAGTCGGCGACATATATACGCGAGCAAAGTACCCCACTGATATACACTAAGCCTAAAGTAACAATAAAAGCGACTATAATAGATTATAATCACTTCAATACTACATATTGGTATCCACACATGATATCATATGAATGCAGAAAAGGAATAACGACTGATTATAAGGTATAGAGAATCAAGAAAACTGCAAAAACAACAAGAATGGAAAGGAAGACAATATTACCGGAATAGGTAGAAAAAACTCTAGCTCCTCGCAACATGTACGATCTCCACGAACACCTGATCAATAACATGAAACATCCAGTATCTAGAAGTACGAATTCAGGGTCGTTAGAAAGCAACCTAATGAGTGTATAAGAAAAAGGGAAAGTGCTCGTGCATATAAATAGTGTGTACAACATGATAAACCATGAATAAAATAACTGATAATCAATATCATGAAAAAGACTATGAAAATATGCACTAAAATAAGACTATACATGCTAAACATAAACGAACAATAAGAAGGGCAGTCAATACTAGAGTCAGATGTCCAATAGGGTCAGATGTATCATTGGGTGTTCAATATACATACATGTATCTGGCAAGAACAATCAGTTATAGTACATTTTAACAGATCATTATTATTTATTATGTCAGTGAACACTAATTGCCACATATATAATAGATGCATCCCATATTATACCTACTACATGTGTCAATCAGGGTCCTAAATTATTGAAACTGGTTGGTTGGAGACATTGTCCATGCTTTAGGTGGGTCCCGTACATACTCGGGACCACGGCCGCAGATGCCTGGTGCTGAACCAGGCCTGTACCGCTAGGAACTCAGTAACAGTAATAGTAATAGTAACAGTAACAGTATCAGATGGATGCCAGTCATCCCCAGGAACCCTACAGTGGAACTCTCATTTCGGCTGCGTAACCTGTATCCTATGTCCACCTAAAATACAGATGATGTCTTCTCTATCAATTTTTTCAATCCTAGTATAAGTTGTCTATTTATATTATTATTTAATTCAGTTAAACAATCAATATCATGTTACCTAGAATACTGGGACGATACAGTGACAGTAACAGTACAGTAACAATAAACAATAATCGTATACACAGTGAACAGTAATAAGAACTGTGAACAGTAACAGTAACCGTGTATACAATGAATAGAGTTGTAGCAAGCGTTACGGTCTAACGATATTTTCCCAGAAACTTTCAGTAACATGAATGATTACAGAAAAAGGTCTAGACACTGATTCCATACAATACCATCCCATCTAGAATCAGTCAAATCACATCCCATGGTGAATTCAAAGTCAATATATGTTACAGTAACCACCTCAATAAATCAAAAATCAGTTACCTCGATCATGTCGATCTACCCCAATCCTTTATATTATCTGCATATCATCCTTAGTCACCGATATATCAGAGTCCTAATATGAATAATCAGACATCTCTAATTAATTTATCCCGATCTCAAAATAATCAGCTAACTACTCAATTATCTCTAATTAATTCCTCATTAAACAATTCAATCAATATACTCCTACTTCAGTCAAGTTCAATCAAATATCCATATACCAAGGTAATCATCAACTGTAATAAATATGAAGTCCAGGAACTTAGACAAATCCAATATACACCCATCTCCCAATCTCGGGTAATTAAAATAGACCGGCATTCAAGATTCACTCTATTCTATTAGTCCAACTCTGCTAATCAATTCACCCAAGCATTCACACCTATAGCTATAATCATGGACCAATTAAAATCCGGAATCCAAATTCAATCACCGTCTAAGTTATATCATAGATAATGCCAAATCTGAACACATGAAATGATAAGATAAGAATATCTCAGTCATACTAACTAATAGGAGAATCCATAATAATATCCCCTAACAGTCCAAAAGTTAGTATAATGTATACTGCAAATAATCCTGAACCTGAAACGATAAACAATCTATACATGAAGAGATAAGACAAGAATATCTCAGTATAAGACAACAAATCCATAAACGCATGAATATCAAGATACCTCAGATCTATCATCTGTAGTTTATATAAACTCTCCCTCAGTGTGACAATATGATTGAGGTTTAAAACCTGCACACAAAAAATACGAAATTTCAGAACTTAAGAATAAAGAGTGCAAGGTGCTCAATACTACCGCTATAGCAAGTGGCTATGCGGGTCGTGATCCACAAGGAGGAACTAGCGACGGAAGCTTTTTTAGTAAATTCTCTTTAGGTTACAAAGAATGGTTAAAATTCATTTTTTAGTTCTTAAAAAGAAAAGAGTAAAATGGAGTTAAAGTCAAGTTAGGAAGAAAGTGGTAGAATGAGAAGATGGAGAAAATAGAAGTGATATGTACAAAGAAATTGAAAGAGTGAAAGAGATTTGGGTGATTATGGTGTTGGTGATCTACACTAAAAGTTACAAGAAAAGAAAGAAAAACTAAAACCTAAAAAATATACTTACCTCTTCGGCGCCTGCTTACCGTTTACCCGTATCGACAATGTACCTTTACTTGAAGGCGAGCGAAGCATGGCAGATGAGATCTTCCCCATTCCCGATTTACACTATAAAATGAAGGGGCGAGCTATACTACCATAGAAATGGATATCCATCACCATAAGCCATCAACGGCACTTGCAAAGACAAGGCAACTTCGAGGCTATCGGTTTCATTTGGATCCACAAACACAAAAGAGGAAAGCGAACAAAAACAAGAATAGAAAAGAAAAGAAAACCTCGATTCGATTCAAATAACAATGGAAGAAAAGATCACTTACACCGGTGTCACCTTCAGTACAAGTTTGCTCTCATTCCTCTATGAAAGTCTCCTCTCCTCATAGTTACATAAATAAAATAAAAATTACATGAAAGAAAACTAAAAACCTAAGTTACAAACTACAAATTAGCCTCGTTTTACTCTCTGCTTGGTCGTTCCCCCTTTTGCCTTTGAGATTGCAGGTATTTATAGGAGACATGCAGAGGGTAAAGGAGTATGAAGATAAGGGAAGCTGGCTATTTCTGAATTTGAATCCTTCCCTTATCTCCAAACTTGATGTGATGTGGATATTCAGTTCTGATCTGTAGCTTATTGGCATATTGATTGCTAAATATAACTTATCAAATAATAGAATTAGAAATAATGATCAACTTAAGAGTTGTAACCCTTTAAGTCCTCTCTCTGGATCATTTTGAATCATCAGATTTGATTTCTTGTAGAGAAAGTTAGGATTCAAATACTAAAATGTATCCAGCCAGAATCTGAGTCAGAATTGCTTCATCTCATCCGTTGATCTTCTCTCTATCCATTTATCTCTTTGGATTTGGACTCTGTATTTGACGTTATCCTCAGTTGATCTTTAACTTTAACCACCTGATTCACCAAAAACTGAATTTAACTAAGTGAATTTGGGATCATCCTCCTCTAACCAAATAGATCTAGTTAAATCTGAATTTAACTGATATTTATTTGATTTTATTCTCTTTCTCCTCATGATTATCTTCTGCAAAATAGGCATTTAAGACAAGGAATTTAGCAGATTTATTACATGATAAATGTGGAATGTAATAAAGAATAATGCAATAAATGTGTCCAATCACAATACGAGTCTAGTAATCCATTATACATCTTCCAGGTTTATTATTCCACTAGTTTTATCTGTCCTAACCTCGAGTCAACTTTATTCCAATTAAGTCCATTAATATACCCAAAAATCAACTACTAAATAACTCCAAATATAAGGTCAACAGTCTCTCAAATACATTCCAGTCCCATACTTTCATGCATGCATGTATATGTAAATAACACACATGAAATAATTAAAAACCCACTAACATTAATTAAAACCATCCTTACATAATTCCAAACATATGCACATACACATTTAGTCAACAAAGAGAAAGAGATAATGAGAATGAGTGCAATGAAACACGAAAGAATGAGAGGAGAACTCATGCATGCGGGGGAAGGATGGATGCAGTGCCAAGATGGAGGCCTGGTCGTGGCTTGCGTATGCTCCGAGGTTCGCCGGAGATGATGCTGAAGAGCGCGGAGGAGGTTGACGGCTCCGCGGGGTTGCTGGGTTTGCCATAGAGGAGTCATCGGGCTCCGGCGCGTTGCTTACGGCTAGCATAGGGCGCCTATGACGCCCGAACCCAAGCTACATGGCCCGTGTGATCACACCATCTCAAAAAGCCCTGCTCGGTTGTTGAACTCGGCCAACCAAGGAGGCAGCCGACCTAGGCTGCTGGGGGCGGCTCGGCCAGTGCACGAGTGTTGGCCCAAAGGTTACAATTCCCGGTTTGTATTTTGATGATAACAAAGCATATGAAGTTATTTGGTACCAATCAAGTTCAAGAGTGTATTTCAGGATTCAAAAAGATCTAACAGGGTTCAAGAAGATCTAACAGGTTTCTTCCTCTAAAGGAAGGTGTTGATGGCTCAAGGGTACTCAAGAATGGGATCATAACTCAAAGCACTCAGTGTCGCTCAAAAGTCACTATCAGAGAAGCCCTCTTGACGATTCTTGTAGTCGATTAGAACCTTGTAAGAAACTAGTTCGTTAAAAAGTAGAATATAAATTTGAAGCTTAAAGATATATACACACAAAAGTGTTGTTTTCAAAAGTATGAATTTGACATGTTTGGTTTTGATACTTGTTCCACATTTTCTTAGAAATTTCTATTTTAGTTTAGAACTTGTATCTTATGGCTATACATGTCTTCTCTCTTCCAAAATTCAAACAAAGTTTATTTGAAAATTTTCTTAATCTTCAAAAAAAAAATACCTTGACCTAGTTTTTGGCCTAAGTCGGTCGACCGGGCGGTCGACCGTGCCTATTATAGGCCAGAACGGTTGACCGCACTGTCAACCGAATCTCTGACAATTGGGGTGTGCATGTTGTGCACATTCTCCATCGAACGATCGGTCGACCGTAAAAGGTCGACCGGGCGATCGATCGACTGTAACTAGTTTGGTCTCAATTAAACACGGACGACAAACCGGTCAGCCGAGAGCCAATGATCAAATTTTTTTGAATGGCTGGTTGACCGATCGGTCGACTGACAGACTGTCAGATTAGCAGTAATAGCCAGTTCTTTTAAATCTATTTTTAAACATGTTTCTTTTAAAACGTGAAAAGTTGAATTTCTACGGTCAATTTCTTCCTTTTTAAACCTGGTAAAACTATTCTAAAAAAGTTATTCTAAAACCTATATAAAGAGTCATTGGGATTAAATATTTCATAACAACAAATTCTATTGAAAATCTAGTTTTTGCTTTTAAAGAGAAAAAATTTCAAGTTTTCTTTTATGCTCTTATTTTCAAAGTTTTAATTGAGTTTTTTGCTCTTAAAATCTTTCTTTTCTGATTTTTCATCTCACTTACATCCTTGAGCTTCAAGTTTACATTTTACTCTATAAAATTTCTGTAAGAGAGTTGCAAAGAGAGTGTTTGTGATCTCTTGATCACCCAGAGCTTGTTATCTTAATTGACTTTGTGCTGTCTCTGGTGTAGAGAATTGAGTTGGAGAGTTATGTACTCCAAGTGGTTGTAATTCCATGTTGTAAGGTCCTATGTGAAGGATCCAATAGTGGATAGTGAAATCCTTCATGGTGGTGAAGGCGGGGACATAGAGTGGCGGCTCGAACCTTGGAACAATTTTTTTGTTTGCGATTGCTTTATTGTCTCTATTTACTTGTTATCGTTAATTTATTCTTGTTGATCAATAATCATCTCAATAAGATAGCAACTGAGCACCTCAACTCTTATCTAGAGGAATCATGATGAGAAGTTCAGAGCCCTTCCCGGGGAATCCAGCTTCAGGTCTTATTTTGAGTGATCGGTTGCATTATTTCATATTAAATTATCTAGAAATTTCATTTGATTAGCTATGCACTTATTCACCCCCCCTCTTGGTGTAATTTCAATTGGAATCAGAGCCTTGGTCTCTAGATTTTGGCTTAACAAACTTAGAGAGATCTTAGTTGCTAATTATTTCATTGACATCTTCATTCTCACCCACTATAGTAAAAATGGCCGAAGGTATTAAGACCTCTCCTAAGTTTGATGGGCTTAACTTTCCCATATGGAAGGTTAAGATGACCGTGTTTTTTCAAATTCCTAGGAATCCGGGTTGCAAAGGCGATGACTAAACCCTTTAATGTACCCACTGATGATTAGGACACTTGGTCCGATATTGCCACCAAGGAGTTTGATGCCAATGCAATGGCACACTATGTATTGCTTCAAGCCTTGAACGATGATGACATAGCTAGGGTCATTCATCGCACATCCGCCTATGAGATTTGGTCACACCTAGTGGTCACTCATGAGGGAACATCACAACCCAAAAGGGCTAAAATTGATCTCTTGCGTTCCCAATATGAAAACTTCACTATGCATAAAAATGAGTCCATTGATGATATGGTTACAAAATTTACTAAAATAACTAATGGTCTTGCTTTTTTAGGTGATGCCATTGACAATGATCAAAAAGTCTGGAAGGTCATTCATGCACTTCCACCCTCATGGGAAGTCAAAGCTATTACATTGAAAGAGTTAAATGACAAAAAAGAGATGGAGCTCATCGGTCTTATCGGTAACCTTAAGACCCATGAGATGGAGAGGAAGGCTAAAGAAAAAATGACACCACAAAAGAAGAAGAAAATTGCCTTCAAGTCTACTCCTACCATCTCCGACGATGATGAAGAAGAAGAAGATGATGAAGATCTTTTCCTCTTTGTAAGAAATGTAAGGAGGATGTACAACAAGACAAAAATCAACAATAGGAGATGATGACAATGAAAGGAGGAAAAGAAAATCATCTGTTTCAACTATAAGAAAACCAAACATATCATTACCGAATGTCCGGATATCAAAAACAAGCCATCTTCCTCAAACAAGCCAAAGAATCATTTAAGAAGAAAGCTATCAAAGCTACATAGGATTCAGAAAGTGAATCCGAAGAGGAGGTGGACACAACAAACGTATGTTTCATGGCAAATAATAACACACCTAAGGTAACTTCTGAACCATCCTTTGATGGTTGTGATTTAACTATAGATGAATTAGGAGACGCATTTATAGAACTTTCAAATAATTATGATTTTCTAAAGAAGAAATATCTAAAAATGAAAAAGTAAAATAAAGTTCTTCAAAATAAAATAATCATTTTTTCTAAAGAAAAAGATGATTTATCTTTCACTCTTTTATCCACACAAAAAGATTTTAATGCATACAAGATTTCATGTAAAGCAAAGTTTTCCATGATTGATGAAAATAAAATTTCTACTTTAAAAACTAAAATCAACACTTTGAGAAATGTTTTAAAGAAATATGAGTTTGATAAAGCTAAATTAGAGACCATGTTTTTTAAGAAAAATTCTTCAAAGAAACATATTCATACTGCACATGCTCACACTTCTAAATCACAGAGTAAGCATGCTCATGCTTTGCATGCTCGTCATAAACATCATGCATTCATGTATGGTAGAGTTTATTCATGTATTTATTGTGGCCGAAAGGGTCACTTAGCTAAATTTTATTTTTATCGTATAAATGCTTCTAAAAATCATATTTGGGTTCGAAGTACTTACATCATACGAACCAAGAAAATATGGGTACCAAAATCAATAACTTCATTATTTGATGTAGGTACATGCCAAGACTCCAAGACGTAGGGAGCGGTGGTATCTTGATAGTGGTTGCTCAAGGCACATGACTTGGGATATCAATAATTTTGCAACCCTATCAAGATATCATGAAGATGGCACCGTCACCTTCGAAGATGACTCAAAGGGTAACATTATCGGTATAGGTAACATTAAAATTGGTTCATCTCTATTGATTGAAAATGTTATTTTAGTTGATGGACTCAAACAAAACCTCTTGAGTATTAGTCAACTATGTGATCGAGATTTCAAAGTTATTTTTGATGATTCTTCTTGTAATATTTTATATGGTAAAACCGATGCTTGCAGTCTTTCCAGATTTTGAGAAAATAATGCATATATTATTGATATGCTAAATTTAGATTGTAATGCTACATGTTTAAATGCTTTCAATGAGGATTCTTGGTTATGGCATAGAAGATTAGGCCATGTATTTTTTGATCATCTATCTAGAATTAACTCTAAGGAATCAGTGAAGGGTATTCCTTACTCGAAGTTTGAAAATGACCGCATTTGTGATGTGTGCAAACTTGAGAAACAAACCAAGTCCTTTTTCTAATCAATCAAGGATATCATGATATCTGGACCATTAGAGTTAATCCATATGGATTCATTTGGTCCTACTAAAACTAAGAGTTTAAATGGAAATCGTTTTGTTTTTGTATTAGTTGAAGATTTTTCTCGTACATGGGTTTTCTTTTTGGAACATAAAGCTCAAGTTTTTCGCATTTTAATGTTTTTGAAAAAAGGTTGAAAAAGAAAAAAATGTTTGATTTTGCGCATAAGAAGTGATAGAGATGGTGAATTCATTAACCATTCTTTTATCAGTTATTGTGAAGAAAATAGAATTAGGCATGAATTATCTTGTCCTAAAACTCCACAACAAAATAGAGTTGTTGAAAGGAAGAATCCTACTCTTCAAGAAATGGCTAGGACAATGATTTGTGAATACGGACTCCCTCAATATTTATGGGCCGAGGCCATAAACACTTCATGTTACATATAAAATGGAATTTATTTTTATAAAAATACTTTCAAAACTTCTTTTGAAATTCACTAGTTGAGAAGCCTAATATTTCTTATTTTAGAGTTTTTGAATGTAAATGTTTTATTTTAAACACCAAAGATAACTTAGGTAAATTTGATACTAAAACTTTTGAAGCTATTTTTGTTGGTTATTCTAACACTAGTAAGGCTTATAGAATCTTCAATAAATCTACTTTGATAATTGAAAAATATATGCATGTTAAGTTTGAAGAGTCTAATGCTTTTGTAATGAATGTTGTAGAGATTGATTCTTTAGGTGAATACATGGAGAAAGTAACTTTGAAGGACTCACCTATCCAAGAAGATAAGCCAAAGCTTGGTAAATAAGGTGAAGTTCAAGAGGTTGATGTGGCACCAACACTACCATTTCCAAAAGATTGAAGATTTGCTACAAGTCATCCCAAGGAACTCATCATAGGTGATGTATCAAAAGGGGTAACTACTCGCTCCAAACTCCATGATTTTTGTGGTAATTTTGCTTTTATTTCTCATATTGAACCAAAGAACATCCTTAAAGCCAGGGCAACTCATACTAGTTGATAGCAATGTTCAATCAATTTGAGCACAACCAAGTTTGGCACTTTATTCCTAGACCCCATGATAGACCAACAATTGGTACTAAATGAATTTTTAGGAACAAGTTGGATGAGTCGGATAATATTGTTAGAAATAAAGCTAGGTTAGTGGCCCAAAGTTATACCCAAATTGAAGGTATCGATTTTGAGGAAACCTTTGCACCCGTAGCACGGCTTGAAGCCATATGGATTACACTTGCTTTTACTTCTTATAAAGATTTCAAACTTTTCAAATGTATGTCAAAAGCGCATTTTTAAATAGTTTTATTGAAGAGGAAGTGTATGTTGAACAACCCCCCAGATTTGTTGATCCTACACATCCGAATTTTGTTTTCAAATTACATAAAGCTTTATATGGTTTAAAACAAGTTCTTAGAGCTTGGTATGAAAGACTTTCAACATTTTTTATTTCAAATGGTTTTGTAAAAGGGAAAATAGATACCACCTTGTTTACAAAATATGTAGATAGTGATATTCTTATTATTCAAATTTATATTGATGATATTATATTTGGATCTGCTAATGAAAAGTTTTACAAAGATTTTGAATCATGCATGAAGAATGAGTTTGAGATGTCTATGATGGGCGAGCTATACTACTTCCTTGGACTCCAAATCAAGCAAAGGAGTGATGAGAGTTTTATAAATCAAGCCAATTACACAGGGGAACTCATCAAGAAATTTGGATTTGAAGGGGCAAAGATGAGCAAAACTCCCATGGCTACCACAATAAAACTTGACAAGAATGAACAAGGTATAAATGTAGATATTAAACTTTATAGAAGCATGATTGGTAGTTTACTTTATTTAACAGCTAGTGGGCCGGATATCATATTTAGTGTATATTTATGTACTAGATTTCAATCTTATCCTAAAGAGTCACACTTGATTGCGGTAAAACACATTATTAGATATCTTAAAGGCACTAATGGAATGGAGGCTTGTGGTAACCGAAGACTGGACAATTTTTCATGACGAGTTTTTTGGATGCTGACTATGCCAGTTGTAGAGTGGATAGGAAGATTACAAGTGAACTTGTCAGTTTCTAGGAAATTGTCTTGTTTCATGGTCTTCCAAGAAATAAAATTCTGTAGCCCTCTCAACCGTCAAGGCGGAGTATGTTGCGGTCGGGGCTTGTTGTACACAAGTCCTTTGGATGAAACATACTCTCCTTGACTATGATTTGCATTATGATCATATTAAGATATCTTGTGATAATACTATTATTATTCATATGACTAAAAATACAAATCAATATAGTAAGACAAAGCACATAGAAATTCGACATCACTTTCTTAGAGATCACTATGAGAAAGGTGATATTGAAATTGATTATGTTTTAACTGATTTTTAACTAGTAGATATTTTTATTAAGTCACTTGATTTTAACAGATTCTCTTTCATTTATGGAGAACTAAATGTTTGTATTGTTGATTCATGAGTTTTTCTTCTGATGAAATCTACATATATCTTAATTTTTGGTTGTTTTGCTTACCTTTTTTGATTCATCATAAAAGGGGGAGAAGTATTTATGAGTATTTATTTGTATTTGTTTGATCATGCTCTTATTCAATGCTTTATCATGTAACTTGTTGATATCTTGTACTTGATAGTTAGCATAACTTGAGAGGGAGTTTTTTCAAAGCTCTTTTCCTAGATTTTCTTTTAAATAGTTTATATGTTTTGTCAACATCAAAAAGGGGGAAATTGTTGGCCCAAAAGTTACAATCCCTGGTTTAGTGCTTTTATGATAACAAAGTATGTGAAGTTATTTGGTACTGATCAAGTTCAAGAGTGTATTTCAGGGTTCAAAAAGATCTAATAGGATTCAAGAAGATCTAGTAGGTTTCTTCCCCTAAATTAAGGTGGTGATGGCTCAAGTGTTGGCCCAGAGGCCCTTCACTCTAGTTTTGATGATGATTAACTCATGTAGTTATTATTTACTAATAATCTTGTGATATTTAGTTTCAGATATTTGATCAAGATATTAGTAGGTGATTAACTTCAACAAAGGTGTTTTAGAGATTTCACATGTTAATTCAAGAGCTCAAGCGTTATGATCGCATCTAGTACTCGGATAGAGTCAAGCTCGTTTGGATCGATTTTGGATCGAGTCAACTTGGAGACGGAGTTTTACAAGAAGACATCGGTTTGTTTAGTTTAAAATTGTGTTTAGATCATTGTAATGATTAGATAGTATTGATATGCTCAAGTTCATAATACACACACAAGTTTAAAGTTTCATGTGTTTGATTTTTCGGTTTAACCAGTTTCGATTTTTCATATGGTTTTCATGGATAGATAGAATCAAAACAAGTTTACATGGTTTAATGTATATTAGATTTGATCTTTATACATCTATACTTCATCTATTTAGAAAAACTTATTTTGATAGTCTATTTCATGAGTTTGGAGTTTTGTATTTAAACAAAACTTATTTTTGTATTAAATGTCAAAAATATAGATATAATATCTTTCATGTATATTAGATTGTATCCAAATACAATATGCTTCAAAGTTGTTTCAATATCATGTTTTTGTATTTGCATGAGTTTTGGAGAAAACAGTTTTCCATTTCAAAATCCTAGTTTTTGGAAAATACGATTTTTGATTTAAGGCAAATTTTTAAGAATACAAAAATGGTTTAAATTGTTTAAAATATATGTTGAGTTTTTGTCACACATATTTGTATTTCAAAGATCTAATAAGAACTGATTTTTGTGGAATTTATGTGATTTTATGGGATTTAAATTGAAGATAAAAACCCAATTTTTAATCCTTATAATGTTGGACCAGGCTGTCTGCCGGTCGACCGGTCCGGTCGACCGACATGCAGAGACGTGCACACAGCTAAGGCTGGGAGGCCGGTCGACTGCCAGAAAGCTTCTGCTCTCTGGAAATGGCCCCGGTCGATCGCCCGGTCGACCGGCAGAGAGCTCTGCTCTCTGTTTCTAGTTTCTGGTCGACCGGCCGGTCGACCGGTTGCTCAACGGTCATAAATATGACCGTTGGCCGGTCGACTGCCCGGTCGACCGGAAGGGCAATTCTGCTCTTTCCAGCTGCCAACGAGTAGATTTGTTTTGGGGCTATATATACCCCATTTCTTGAGCTGATTTCATCAAGATTTCAAGAGAGAAAATTTTCGCATTTTTAAAGTATTTTCAACAAAAGTTTTGGGTTCAAAAGATTTATTCTTTATTTTGTTTTAAAGGATTGGAAAAATCAAAGTAAAGAAAAAACTTTGGGATTAGTTTTCGATCTTCATTTCTATAGCTATTCTAGAAGTTTTCCCAAGAGTTTTTCTTTGTATTTTTTGATTTCCAAACTCTTTTTTTCTCACACTTGAGCCATCATATCTATCCTATCTATTAGGATCTATTTTTGTGGGAAAATTAGTTTGTGATTGAGAGAGACCACTAAGTGTTGTAACCTTCCATACTTTGTGATATCCCTCTAGTGAGAGGTGATTGTGTTGATATCCCTCTAGTGAGAGGTGATTGTGGAAGTGGTGTTTGCATCCCTCTAGTGAGAGGTGATTGAGTTAGAATCCCTCAAATGTGAGGTGATTGTTGTTTGGCTAAGTGCCCATCCCTCTAAGTGTAGAGGTGATTTGAGCTGTGCCTTGCCTCTAGTGAGAGGTTGTATTTGTTGAGAGAGGAGTTGTGTACTCCCGAGTTGTATTTGCCCAAATCCTCAGTGGTGGTTCCCTGTGTGGGAAGTCCTGTATGGACGTTATAGTGGAAATCCTCTGTGTGAAAGCGGGGACGTAGAGCTGGGTGCTTGAACCTCGAAACATACCTTTGTGTTTGCGTTTGATTCACTTTCTCTAACTCTCTCTCTTATATTGTGCCTTGCATTGATTCATATTGTTCATTCATACTTATATGCTTGGTATTGTTTGTTTGTGTGCCTCACTTGTGTTGAACCAAGAGAGCTTCATATAGTATCTCAACTCTTATTTAGAGGAATTTAGAAGAGATAGTCCAGAGCCCTTTACTGGGAATTCGGCTACACTCTTTGGTTACACTAAGTGTTTTGCAATTTATTTTTAATTCCGCATCATTTGTCATTAAATTAGCCTTACACCTATTTACCCTCCCTCTGGGCTTATTTCATTGGTATCAGAGCCTACACTCCTGATATTAGTTTTACCATCTAGGAGTGAGATCTTGGTTGCTAATCTAGTTTTTGCATTTGCACACATACTTGTTTACATACACTCATAGATTATCTCGCACCTCCTATGTTTGATGTTTCTAACATCAATATGTGGAAACTTAGAATGAGTATGTACCTAAAAACCTTAGGTTTGCATGTTTTTCTTACCGCTACCAAGAAATCTTATCTTGGTAATAGCAAGCATATAGAGGCCAATGCACAAAACCTTGAGGCACTTAGAAGCACATTGAGTAAAGAATATTTGTATTTAGTTTCTCATTGTGATTCCGCCTTTGCAGTGTGGAACACCTTGACCTCTCCCGCGCTACAAACGCCAAACATTGTGGAGGAGGAATCTAGTGGAGGAGAATCCGAACAACATTGTTACATGGTCCAAGGGAATGACTCCCTTGAGGTACATTCAGAAACTCAACTAGATGATTGTGCTAGTTCTTCCGGCGATGATCATATTGATGCCGATGCATTAAATGAAGAACTATCTATTGTATGTGAAAAATTGTTCGAAAAATGTAATCTTTTAAAAAAGAAAAGTTTTACATTAAAAGAAGAAAATAAAAATTTATCTTCTAGACTTGAGATTGTTTTGCAAAAGAGGGATGAGATTTCAAGTGAACGCGATTCATTGAACTTGCACTTAATGAAAACAAAATTTTGAAAAATAAAAATGATTGTGATGAAGTTTTGAAGAAAAATGAAGTTCTATCTTCAACACTTGTTTTTGTTTTAAAAGAAAATGATTCTTTGAAAAACAAAATTATTTCTATTTCAAGTGAATTGGACTTGGTTTCTAATAAAAATATTTCTTTGAAAAATGATTTAGATACTCATGTTTGCCATGCTAGTGTAGCTTCATCATCTAGCATATCTATTGCATGCACCTCTTATACTATTCTTGAAAATGATATAAATATTTTAAAGAAGAGTGTTGATTGTTTGGTTTCCACTTTGAGCCAATGTGCCATGAACCACACACGGTTGGAATCCATGTTTCGAAAGAAACAAGTTTCACCTATGCACGCACATAAACCACGGCATACACATGCTCCTCACGTTCATACACATAATACTATGTATGCTCATGTGTACACTTGTACACATTGTGAACGTAAGGACATGATTCAAATTTTGCAAATAAGTTTGTTTGGGTTAGGAAAGGAGCTAACCCCAATGGACCCCATAGAGTATGGGTACCAAAGACCACTCCTATCTTATTTGATGTAGGTGTGGGCTTTCACTCGACGTGAGGGTATTGGTGCCTTGAGGTGGATGCGTTCCGAGCTTAATGGTGATAATTTTGGATGCATCACTTTCAAGGGGAGTTTGATGGGAGGACCACCTTGGTTTGGAGACCTAGAGATGTGCCCTCATGGTTTTGGTAATGATCTTTAACTCCCATTTAATTTACATGCTTTCATTTTTAGCATGTTTTAGTTTTTCATGATTAGTATGTTAAATGCCATGATATTTAGACCTATGACATACATGCATAGTGTTTGAGATACACCCATGTTTATATGGACCTATATTTTGTGTTCTCATTATAGTTTAGCTATTGTGTATATCATAGCTCTAATAACATGTGCATTTACTTAATGATCATATAAGTTTATGTTTTATTTTTATGCTTCATGTTTTGATTACATGTTTAGATGTAATCTTCATTAAAACTTGTGTATATACTTGTACAACTATTGAGCCACAAATAGATTATTATATGTTTGTGCTTGATTTCCAAACTCTTTATTTTCTCACACTTGAACCTATCATATCTATCCTATCTATTAGGATCTATTTTTGTGGGAAAATTGGTTTGTGGTTGAGAGAGACCACCAAGTGTTGTAACCTTCCATACTTTGTAATATCCCTCTAGTGAGAGGTGATTGTGTTGATATCCTTATAGTGAGAGGTGATTGTGGAAGTGGTGTTTGCATCTCTCTAGTGAGAGGTGATTGAGTTAGAATCCCTCAAGTGTGAGGTGATTGTTGTTTGGCTAAGTGCCCATCCCTCTAAGCGTAGAGGTGATTTGAGTTGTGCCTTGCCTCTAGTGAGAGGTTGTATTTGTTGAGAGAGGAGTTGTGTACTCCCAAGTTGTATTTGCCCAAATCCTTAGTGGAGGTTCCCTGTGCGGGAAGCCTTGTGTCGACGCTGTTGGCCCAGAGGCCTTCCACTCTAGTTTTGATAATGATTAACTCATGTAGTTATATTTACTAATTATCTTGTGATGTTTAGTTTCAGATCATTAACCAAGATATTAGTTGGTGATTTCTTCAACAAAGGAGTTTTGAAGCCTTTCACATGGTGTTTCCAGAGCCCGAGCAACAAGATCATACATAGCACTCCTTGGAGTCTAGCTCGGTGGATCACGGAGTTTTGGATCGAGTCGGCTTGAAGACGGCGCTCTACAAGAAGACTTCGGTATCCTAGTTTAGTTTGTATTTTAGATCCATGTGTAAAGATTAGAATAGTGTGATATGCTCAAGTTCACAACACACACACGTTTTATGTTTTGGATATTAGTTTTGGTTTTTGGTTTAACCGATATTGGTTTTCATGAATAGATAGATCAAAGCAAGTTTAAATGATTTTATGTATAGTAGATTCATTCTATATACATGCTTGCTTAACTTCCTAGACAAACTTATTTTGACTTACCTATTCATGTGGTTTAGGTTTTGGATTTTCAACAAAAAATATTTTTGAATTAAAAGTCAAAAACATGAAAATATAAATGTTTCTTGTATATTGGATTTCTATCCATATGCAACATGCTTCAAAGTGTTTAAGTATCATGTTTATGTATTTGGATAAGTTTTGGAAAAATCGGATGTTCATTTGGAAAATTCAAGTTTGGAAAAATACAGGTTTTGGTTTTCGGCAATATTTTCTTAACACAAAAATGGTTCAAAATGTTTGAAATTTGTGTTGGAATTTTTCACACAAGTTTATATTTCAATGTATAATGATAAAACTATTTTTTGTGGATTTTTAGAAGATTTATGAGATTTTTCAGAATAATAAAAACCAAGGTTTTCAATCCCTTGACCTTGTCTGCCAGGCTCTGGCGGTCGACCGCACAGTCGACCGGACCAGGAGCCGGTCGACCGGAGCGGTCGACCGACGTGCACAAGAACGTGCACGCTGGCCTGCCCATTAAGCCGGTCGACCGACTAAAAGCAACCCACTCTCGGGTTGCTCCGGTCGACCGGCCAGAGAGCCGTTGCTCCCTGGTTCAGGGCCCGGTCGACCGGGCGGTCGACCGGTAGTAGCTAACAGTCAAAAATCGACCGTTGGCCGGTCGACCGGCCGGTCGACCGGAAGGTCAAATCTGCCTAAAATTGCTGCTAACGGCTAGTTTTGAAAAGGGGCTATAAATACCCCATTGGAAAGAGTTTTTCTCCAAGAATTTTTGAGATAATTTTTTCTTACTCTCTAGTGTTTTCACAGCAATCAAAAAAAAGTTTTGGGCTCTAAAGTTTACAATCTATTTGGTGTTTTTCTAGGGTTTGGAAAATCAAAGAAAAGTGATTTTTGGGAAAAGTGTTTTGATTCAACTTCTTCATCTTTACCTCTAATTTTTCCCAAGGATTTCTTGAGTATTTGTTTTCCATTCCTTTAATTTTTCACACACTTGAGCTTCATTCTATCCTATCTATAGGATCTTTATATTTGTGAGAAAAGAGATTGGTTTGTGATCTTTTGATCACCAAGTTGTAAACCCTAATTATTGCTTGGCTTTGTGCCTTTCCCTCATAGTGTTGAGGAGGTTGTGCAATTGGGTTGTATCCCTCAAGTTGTGAGGTGATCCTTGTGTAGCTTTGTGCTTATCCCTCAAGTTGTGAGGTGATAGTTTTGTTGGCTTGGTGCTTAGCCTCTTGTGAGAGGTTGTGGTTGTAACGAGAGGAGTAAGGTACTCCTAGTTATTGTATTGCCCCAAATCCTCAGTGGAGATTCCCTGTGTGGGAGTCCTGTGTGGACTAGTGGATTCGAAATCCTTCTGGGTGAAGGCGGGGATGTAGAGCTAGGTGCTCGAACCTCGAAACACATCTTGCTGTTTGCGTTTGATCGATTGACTCTCTCTCTCTCTCTCTCTTTATTTACTTTGTGCATTGATTCATATTGCTATATCATATACTTGCTTGTGTAGTGTTGCAATTAATTTTAAATTCCGCATTTAGCTATTAGATTAGCATTATCACCTATTCACCCCCCCTCTAGGTGATTTCAATTGGTATCAGAGCCTACGCTCTTGATATTTGGTTTAACCACCTAGGAGTGAGATCTTTGTTTGCTAATCTGTCATTTGCATTTGCACTTGCACACACATATAGTTTGCACTCATGGATAGCCCTCCTATGTTTGATATTTATAGACTTGATATTTGGAAGGCCAAGATGAGTTGTCATTTGAAAGCATTAGGATATAAATTTATCAAGCCATTACCAAGGAATCCTACCCCAATGATAGCAAACATAAAAAGGCCAATGCATTAACCCTTAAAGCACTTAGAGCATCTCTTGATAAAGATTTATTACATGTGTTTGCTCACTATGATTCGGCTTTTGCAGTATGGAGCATTTTAACTTCTCCCGAGCTACCAAAGATCATCGATAAGATAAGGAGATCTAGGAGAGACAAGTCCGACGAGCATTGCCTCATGGTCCAAGGGAATGACTCCCTTGAGGTACAATTGAAATCTCAACTAGATGCTAGCACTAGTTCCTATTGTTATGGGTGTTTAGAAGTTCAAACCTTAAATATGGAACTTGCTACTAAGTTTGAAATTTTTTTGGAAAAACATGATCTTTTGAAAAGAAGAATTTGAACTAAAAGAAGAATATGAGGATTTGTGTTCAAGATTTGATTTAATTTTGCAAGAGAAGGAAGAGATTTGTAGTGAACGTGACTCACTTAAATCTCAACTAGACCTTGCCATAAAGGAAAATGAATTTTTAAAAAGTAAAAATGATTGTGATGATGTTGTGAAAAACAATGAGGTTTTATTTTCAAAATTAGATTTTATTTTAAAGGATAACCATTCTTTGAAAAATGAAATTGAGTTTATTTCAAAAGAATTAGATTTAGTTTTAAATAAAAATAAATCTTTAAAAAATGATATAGATTCACATGTTTGCCATGCTAGTGTAGCCTCACCTAGCACATTTATTGCATGCTCCACTTTATCTTCAAGTATTGAAAATGATATAAATGTTTTGAAGAAAAGTGTTGATTGTTTGGGCTCCACTTTGAGCCATTGTATTGTGAGTCATACACGCTTGGAATCTTTGTTTCGAAAGAAACAAGTTCCATCTATGCATGCACACCCTCCACGGCATACACATGCTACTCACGGTCACACCCATCACATGTATGCTCATGTGTACACTTGTACACATTGTGGACGAAAGGGCCACCTTGCTAAATTTTGTTATGATCGTATACATGATGTTAATTTAGCAACTAAATTTGTTTGGGTTAGGAAAGGTACTAACCCATATGGACCCAAAAGGAAATGGGTATCAAAGACCACCCCTATTGTATTTGATGTAGGTGTGGGCTCTCACATGACGTGAGAGTGGCGGTACCTTGCAGTGGATGCGTTCCGAGCTTCATGATGACTATTTGGATGCATCACTTTCAAGGGATGTTTGGTGGGAGGACCACCTTGGTTTGGAGAACTAGAGAGGTGCCTTCATCGGTTTTGGTATCGATCTCTAACTCCCGTTTATTCACATGCTTTCATATCATTATTTATAGCATGTTTTGTTTTATTGTTCATTATGATTATGCCATGCTAGTTAGATTAGTGATATACATGTTAGTTATATGAGATACTCATGTTTGATATGGACTTATATCTTTTGTGTTCACACTTTGTTTTTAAACTAATATGTATGTCCTAGATCTAATACATATGCATATACATAATGATCATATGGATGTTTATGATTTTTGTTTGATACTTCATGTTTTGATTAGTATGTTAAACGCCATGATTATTAGACCATTGACATGCATGTATAGCTTTTGAGATCACCCATGTTTAATATGGATCATTCTTTGTGTTCTCACATATGTTTAGCTATTATGTATATCATAGGTCTAATAGCATGTGGATTTACATAATGTTCGGTTTTATGTTTATCATGTTGATTTATGTCTTGTTTTATGCTTTATGATTTGAATATATGTTTAAATGTTAGTTTTCATTAAGACTAAGATTTATACTTGTACATATAGTGGGCCACAAATAAACTTTTATATGTTTGGGATTGAACTATTATTTGTACCCATTAGATGTGCTAGTATAGTCTAGTTTTGATGATTCATGCATTTAACTTGTATTCCTATTTTATCCATGTTTTTCATGTTTCTATGTTTTCACTTCATGTATATGTCCATCTTCTCTAAACTATTGATTATACATATACATCCTTTGAGGCACGTGCCTTAATGCATATACATTTGTGGACTCGTTATGTTTTGGATATGTATGTATACTTTAGTTTATACTTGACATACATATGCCTTGAAGAAATTTTGATGATTTTCATGTTTTGAGGAATATTGAGCTTGAATGTCTATTTTCATGATTATTTGTGTCACATAACACTTGTACACTCACTTCATTAAATGTTTCTCATGATTATGTTTTTCATGAATATGTATGGGTTTTATGGACTTCGAGTGTTTAGTGCCATGTGATTTACATGTATTTCATGAAATGTAATTTTGTTTTATTCCTTGCTTGAAGGATTTCGTACTAGTTTATAAGATTTTTCATTTAACTAGTTGCGGTATTCTTCGTTATGGTAGAGTTTTCAAACATACTATATTTTTCAAACCTATTTTTGAAAACCCCTACCTTTCAAGGGCGGTTGGATGGGGAGACCATGCACATGTATGCTTTATAGTGAAAATCATTTTAAACTTGAGCATGAAATGGGTGGTAGGAAATATGAGGTATACACTTGATATTATTGTTGTTTCAATTGGTATCATTGGACTTTTTCAATTGGTATCAATATTGACATGTTTCTTGTATACTCATAAATTATTTTTATGTATGTATGCTTTCACTTCATATTGTATCAATTTCGATTGGTATCTAATTTTTCATACATATATATATGTTTATGCTAAAGCTTGAATTTTTAATGACCATCATGTTTCAATTGATTAGTTTTCAATTGATATTTTAAACACAAGCTTATGTATCTTTTTAGTTGGTATTTCATAAAAGGGAGAAAATTTGTATTTTTATCTTTCAATTGGTATTTTGTTTACCGTTGATTTCTACTCCCACACTTTATGTTGAAAATTGATTTTATTTTGATATCATATGCTCTAAATGACAAATACTTACTATTGGTATCTTTTTGTATCAAGATGCTTATTTGAATACTTTCAATTGGTATCAAGATTTTATTTGTTTTCTCACTATTGGTATCAATGCCTTATTTACTTTCAAGTGGTATATGTTTACTTTCATTTGGTATCTAAATGTACTACATTGACACATTTTTAATTGGTATCATTATTGATTGCACCCCTTATTGATATCATTTTTTTTTTAGACAAAAAGGGGGAGAACATTTTTTATTGATTTTGACCCCTTTGTTGATGATTGACAAAAGGGGGGAGAATTATTTGAGTTTATATGCATGTTTTATATCATGTTTTGTTTATCTAGAAATATAGTTTTTATTAATTTGTTGTTTATTGGTATCAAGAGCGTTTTATTGCATTTTATTGGTATCAAGACCATTACTTAATTTCACTTATTTTTGGTATCAAGAGCTTTATTTAAAGAACATGTTTAATTTGGTATCAACAGATTTATTTAAAAGAACATGTTTATGAAAAGTAGCAATAATGTGTTTTGGTATCAAAAAGTATGTTTTATTTGGTTTTATTTGGTAATACAGTTTTACCGTTTAATTGGTATCAAGACCATGTTTCATTATTTTTGTGCATGTCTATGCATGTTCATGTTTTATATTCATTGCACATATTTATTGTTTATTGTGATGCATGAGTTAAGGGGGAGCTTCTTTGAAGCTTAACTTTAATCGATGCATATAAAACTCCATGAGTTTTGTCATCATCAAAAAGGGGGAGATTGTTGGCCCAGAGGCCTTCCACTCTAGTTTTGATGATGATTAACTCATGTAGTTATGTTACTAATTATCTTGTGATGCTTAGTTTCAGATCATTAACCAAGATATTAGTTGGTGATTGCTTCAACAAAGGAGTTTTGAAGCCTTTCACATGGTGTTTCCAGAGCCCGAGCAACAAGATCATACATAGCACTCGTTGGAGTCTAGCTCGGTGGATCACGGAGTTTTGGATCGAGTCGGCTTGGAGACGGCGCTCTACAAGAAGACTTCGGTATCCTAGTTTAGTTTGTGTTTTAGATCCGTGTGTAAAGATTAGAATAGTGTGATATGCTCAAGTTCACAACACACACACGTTTTATGTTTTGGATATTGGTTTTTGGTTTAACCGATATTGGTTTTCATGAATAGATAGATCAAAACAAGTTTAAATGGTTTTATGTATAGTAGATTCATTCTATATACATGCTTGCTTAACTTCCTAGACAAACTTATTTTGACTTACCTATTCATGTGGTTTAGGTTTTGGATTTTCAACAAAAAATATTTTTGAATTAACGTCAAAAACATGAAAATATATATGTTTCTTGTATATTGGATTTTTATCCATATGCAACATGTTTCAAAGTGTTTATGTATCATGTTTTTGTATTTGGATAAGTTTTGGAAAAATCGGATGTTCATTTGGAAAATTCAAGTTTGGAAAAATACAGGTTTTGGTTTTCAGCAATATTTTCTTAACACAAAAATGGTTCAAAATGTTTGAAATTTGTGTTGGAATTTTTCACACAAGTTTATATTTCAATGTATAATGATAAAACTATTTTTGTGAATTTTTAGAAGATTTATGGGATTTTTCAGAATAATAAAAACCAAAGTTTTCAATCCCTTAACCTTGTCTGCCAGGCTCTGGCGGTCGACCGCATGGTCGACCGGACCAGGAGCCGGTCGACCGGAGCGGTCGACCGACGTGCACAAGAACGTGCACGCTGGCCTGCCCATTAAACCGGTCGACCGAGCGGTCGACCGACTGAAAGCAACCCACTCTCGGGTTGCTCCGGTCGACCGAGCGGTCGACCAGCCAGAGAGCCGTTGCTCTCTGGTTCAGGCCCGGTCGACCGGCGGTCGACCGGTAGCAGCTAATGGTCAAAATCGATCGTTGGCCGGTCGACCGGAAGGTCAAATCTGCCTAAAATTGCTGCTAACGGCTAGTTTTGAAAAGGGGTTATAAATACCCCATTGGAAAGAGTTTTTCTCCAAGATTTTTGAGCTAATTTTTTCTTACTCTCTAGTGTTTTCACAGCAATCAAAAAAAGTTTTGGGCTCTAAAGTTTACAATCTATTTGGTGTTTTTCTAGGGTTTAGAAAATCAAAGAAAGTGATTTTTGGGAAAAGTGTTTTGATTCAACTTCTTCATCTTTATCTCTAGTTTTTCCCAAGGATTTTCTTTGAGTATTTGTTTTCCATTCCTTTGATTTTTCACACACTTGAGCTTCATTCTATCCAATCTATAGGATCTTTGTGTTTGTGAGAAAAGAGATTGGTTTGTGATCTTTTGATCACCAAGTTGTTGTAGGCTGTCCAAAAGTTACTGGAGGACAAGCGCGTTGAAAACCCGCGTCTCAGCATCAAGGCGCGTTGGCTCGACACCCGCGTCTCAGCATCAAGGCGCGTTGGCTCGACACCCGCGTCTCAGCATCAAGGCGCGTTGGCTCGACACCCGCGTCTCAGCATCAAGGCGCGTCGGCCTGACACCCGCGTCTCAGCATCAAGGCGCGTTGGCCTGACACCCGCGTCTCAGTTATAACCGCCTTGGTTAAGGGACCAATCACTGCCCACACGTAGGGGAGATCAGCCCCCATCGTGGCATGTCTTTAGCAAGCACGTGGGTTAGTTACCGCCCATGTAGCGGGGAAGTTGGCCCTCATTGTGGAGCGTTTTCAGGGGGCACGTTCACCCCTGGGACCTCTATAAATAGCCCCGTCGCTATGAAGAAGGGGTCGAATTTTTGGCGATCGGCATCAAGGGGAGGAGCATCAGAAGAAATCGAAGGGCATCAATAGACATAAAGAGACCGAGAGATATCAACAGGCGCGACACATACAGAGAGAGAGAGAGCTCGACTCTTCAAGCTAACTTGCTGCGTACAAGTTGCTCTTCGCCTACCTTCTCTTTTAGAGTTTTGGTAGACGGGGCTGAGTTACTCCTTCTACCTGCCAAGGAGAAGATCCCTTGACGGTCCAGACGGTCATCTGGTCAACGGAGAACAAGATTCACTCTCCACCGCCACACGAAGAACCCAGCACTAAACAAAGGGGGGATTCAAGCTTCAACATCCTCCCTCCCTTGTAACCGGAAGATTAGTCTGTTGTAATTTTTCATCTGATTCAAGGAAATTTTACACCTTCTTTTTCCGTGTCCAACAAGAGATGGCGACTCCGCTGGGGACTACGTTTGTCACTGACGAACAAGCCGTGGCGCAAGATGACTCCTCCGTAGGGAAAATGGTCGAGACACTTGTTGTGGAGTTCGACCAGGCGAAATTCGAAGAGTTTCTCTCTTCTGGCTCCAAGAGTCCAAAGACCCGCGTCTGTCGCAGGGTCTCGGCGGGGAATAACTCCGAAGCTCGATCTGAGGCTCTCTTGGGCGCCACTGCTACGGTCCCTTGTGCACAGAAGACCCGCGTCAACGCCTCTCAGAAGGCCAGCGTGGTCTCACGCGCGACTGCTGCTGCGACCAACTGCGTCGCACAAAAGACCCGCGTCAGTGTCCCTCAGAGGACCCGCGTGGTTAAAACCCCTGATGTTCAGCATCAGGATGTTGTCGGTTTCTCTCCTCCTCCGCGACGCAACCGAAATGCTGAGCGTCGACAGAGGAGACGCGCGCGTCAGCTGCAAGTTGGAACCATTGGTTGTCCGACTGAGGCTGGACGCGACGTGCAATCTGGCGCTTTGCCCGCGGCACGTCCAGTACGTGAAATCCGCGTTTGGCGGCCCAAGTGCGTAACTCCTCAAGTTGAGTCCTCTGAAGACCAGCTTACCAAACGCCAAAGCGAAGCTTCTGCGTCTCGTCAAACGCAAGAAACACGCGCTCACAGGCATGGGGCCCAGCAGCCCACTCTCTCTCACCCGTCTCTGCCCGGACGCACCAGGCATCAACGCAAGACTCGCGTCTCATCTCAACAGAGACGCCAGGCGCGCATCAGACAGCCGCGACGCGAGAGCTGCGTCCCTGAAGTCTGCGTCCATTCTGCACAGCACATGGATGCCTCCCGTCTTCGACGTTGTGAGGCTAGTCTCTTTGATCCCTCTTCCATGGATTTGAGGGATTATTTAACAAAGAAAAGAAGTGCCCACCAGGTCACTTCATCTTGCTGCTGCCAACGGCTCATCTCCATGCTCTCGGAGTGCCGTTGCGGGTCGAGTGTGCACCAGCAGTCTTTAGTTAGACAGCTGACCTCGATCCCCCCGTCAGCCAAAAGAAGGCGCTCCCATAGAAGGAGAATCTTCTCTGACGTTGAATACCCGGAGCTTACTGCGAACATGACAAGCAGAAGCAAGGGAAAAGGACTTGCAGTCAGCTCAGATGAGTCTGACTCTGAACCGGAAGGGGTGTATCAACACACTCGTACCCGGACTGGGGCCATTCCCCCGGTTGACTATAATGCCTTAGCCCATGGCATTAAAGTGAACGATTCCCACTCCGCCGTAGTGGAATCAGGGGCTTCAAACTCCTCCGTTGAGAAGGAGACCTCTGCCTACATGACAGGCACTCCTGATGAGACAGCTAGACGTCTGGAACAGATCCAAAAGAGACAAATGGAGATGATTGTGTCTCAACAGGAATCTATCGATGCTATCAAGCTGGCGCTTGCACAGCTGCTCGAAGACAGGAGGAGATCTCCTCCTAGGAGGTCGAGGGACAGAGAGAGAAAGGGAGGAAGCTCATCTTCCGAGCCTTCTGAAGAGAAGCCTCGATCTACTTCTGGCTCGTCCAAACCCTCGTCAAAGGGCGACCGAGACCCAGGGAAGGCTCATGCTAAAAGGATGAGTCAATTGGAGGAACGCCTCAATGCCCTTGCCAGTCGCAAAGACCTCCAAGAAGCTGGAGTGGTCCGGCCCTATCCAGCTGAGTGGGATTTAGTCCCGTACCCTCCTAAGTTCAAGGCTCCAACCCTCCAAGCCTTTGATGGGAAGGGGTCCCCTAATCAGCACATCTACTACTTCAAATCCCAAACCGGGAATGTAGTAGATAATGACGCCATCCTGGCGCGACTGTTCATCGGCACCCTGAAAGGGTTGGCCTTTGAGTGGTTCATGAAACTCCCGGAAGGTTCTATCAAGAACTGGGGCGACTTGGAGAAGCTGTTCTTAACACGCTTCTTCGAAGATGACTCCGAGGTCACAATGCCCACCCTGTTAGCTACGAGACAGCGAAAGGGAGAGTCCGTCAAATCTTTCGTGGAAAGATTTCGGAACGTGGCACTCCGGTGTCCAAGCGGTATGACCCAGGCCACCCTGGTGGAAACATGCCGCCACAACCTCCAAACCTCACTCCTTGCTCAAATAGGAGTTGCTGAAAGCCGCACCTGGAAACAATTAGTCCAACAAGGTGAACAGGCTGAGGAGATTGTTGCCCGCGTCAGGGCAGAAGAAGGCAAGCCGCGGCCGGAGAGGTCAACTAGGCGAGCGCCAGACACCTCCCTCCAGACAAAGCGGAAGGATAATTTGGCGACGGAGACCAAATCTCCCACCAAACCTCAACCAGCCAAGGCGAGTGGCTCTTCAAGCCAACCCCGCGCCAACAAGCAGTATTCCTTCAAGGAGGAACATGTCGATTCGCTCTTCAAGCTACTCAACAAGAGCAACCGACTGAAGCTCCCTGAGGCCAGGCGCCCTCAGGAAGTCGGCAAGACCGACAACCCCAACTACTGCTTGTACCACAGGATGTTGGGACACCCTACCAGAAGCTGTTACATCTTCAAGGACATCCTTCAGGCTCTGATTGACGCGGAGGTGTTGAAACTCCGACCAGAACAGAAGGAGGTGACAGCCAACATGACGTCGGTTCTCCAGTTTGGAAAACAACCTCCAGCACCTGCAGGGGTGGTCCCAATCCCAAGAGGAGAACTAAGAGTGGTCAACACAGACCCTCACCAGCAGCAGGAGAAGGGCTTGGTACCCGTCCCTACGCCTCAAGGGGAAATCATGTGGGTCCACCCTGACCTAGTGGACAGCCAGCAGTGGACTACTGTAACCAACAGGAAGTCCAAAGGCAAGGCAAAAGCTTCGTCCTGCCATGTGGTATGTGCTTCCTCCCGAGAAGCAGAGGATGATGTTCCCTCACTGACTGATTCAGAAGAGGAAACAATAGTCTTGGCCGCAGAGCCCAACCAACCAATGACGGGGACTCGTTCAGGACAGCCCTACTTGAAGCAGTACGGCGAAGTGGCGGCAAACCCTCCACAACCGGCTGCAGAGCCAACTAGGCCCTCCACGAAGCCACCAGTGGAGAAACAAAAAGAGACTCGATTCTCTCGAGCTCTTCAAAAGGGTATAGCGGAAGGATCCACAACGCCTTACCGCTTTGATGTCTTGGCTCAATTGGCCAACATCCCGGCGCGGATCACCCTGTATGAGCTTCTAAGACTATCAAAGTCGACCAGGGAGGCTCTACAAGAAGCTCTGGCAAATGCTGAGGTCTTTATGACCCAGGTGCCAAAGAAGGAAGATGTAGAGAATTGTCTCCACACCTCCCAGAATGCTCCCTGCATTACCTTCACGGCAGATGATATGCAGGTTAAAGGGAAGCATGATCGACCCCTGTACTTCACAGGTTATATCGGATCATCTGAGGTGAACCGCATTCAGGTAGATCCAGGGTCCGCATTGAGCATCATGCCCCGCCGAGTCATGCAACACCTCGGCATCCCTACCCACCGTCTGAGCCCTACACAGACGACCATCTACGGGTTCAATGCCAACGGCACCCGTCCGATGGGGAAGATCAAGCTCAAGTGCCAGATTGGGAGCCTCAAGTCGGAGGTGACGTGCTACGTCATCGATGCCGACACTTCCTACAATCTGCTGCTGGGACGACCATGGATCCACCGCAACTCCATCGTTCCCTCCACTCTTCACCAAGTCATGAAATACATTGACGCGAGTGGGAAGGTGCAAACGTTGGTTGCCGAAAGGTATCCGTTTAAGGGGGTCGAAAATTATTTCACGGACTCCCTCCTATATCAGGATCCGGTGGATGAAACCCCGCAACTGGAGGTGCCAGACTCTGGTAATGAGGCTGACACTGAGCCCGAGCAAGAAGAGTGCCTGTGGAAGTTGGAACCACTTGTAAAGAGCACTAATAAGCTCGATGTTGATAATACCACCGACGATGCAGGCGGTTGGTATATTAATGAGAATTTAGACTTTGAGTATTTTTCTGCGTGTGCATCCGATTCAATACCGTCGGATACTAGTACCGACGTAGACGATGACATCTGGTCGGCAATGGATGCTTTGACATCATTGCATGTACCAGTAAAATCATCTTTCGGGACATACCAGGATAATGGTGATGCGCAGGAATCTATATTCATGGTTCCGACAAGACGAAAAGGCCAAAAACCAATCCTTTTTGGGCGAATGACGACTGAACCAACGCCCCGCGAAGAATCGGAAAGTGAGGAGGAATCCCCTCAGCTCAGTCATTATGAACCAAAAGCGCTCAAAATGATGAAGTGCATGGGGTATGATCTAACCAACAGACCCGGGTTGAACTTCGGCAAAGGAAGGAGAACGCTACTTCGATCCTTTGTGCCGAAAGGGAAGGCCCCCGATTATTATCATCGGACGCGCCGGGGGTTGGGCTATGTATCAACTCCGGTCCCATCAGCCTCCGATTCTCAAGAATCGTCGAGCAACGATTACTCTTCAGACACATCATCTTGGGAGTCAGATGTCAGTGTCGGCAACATCTTCAAGGAACTTTCAGTGAACATGGTTTCGACAAGCCACCTGGAAGATGGAAATGAAGAAATGATCCAATCTGATACAGATCCTTGGATCAAACATTTAAATGCTCTTTGGGATACCCGCTTTGAACAGCGTGAGCCACCCACAGAAGACAAGGTTGTTCAGATCAACCTAGGAGATGAGGCTAACCCTAAGCCCATCTTCATAAGTGACGGCCTGTCACCTTCAGAGAAGAAGGATCTAATATCTCTTGTACAAGAGTATATAGACGTCTTCGCCTGGAATTATGAGGACATGCCAGGACTTGATCCTCAAGTGGCCATGCACCGCCTCAACATCAATCCGGACGTAAAGCCTGTCAAACAACAACAGCGACGGTTTCGCCCAGAAATAATGGAGGCAATTCAATCAGAAGTCAGAAAACTTATTGATTCTGGCTTCATCAGGGAAGAACAACATCCCGACTGGGTAGCCAACATCGTCCCCGTTTCCAAGAAGAACGGGAAGATCAGGATCTGCATCGACTTCCGCGATCTAAACGAGGCCTGCCCCAAAGACGAATTCCCATTGCCAATCACAGATGTTATGATTGACAATACTTGTGGATTCGAACGAATGTCCTTCATGGACGGATTCTCAGGATACAATCAAATCAAAATGTATCCTGATGATGAAAAGCATACCTCCTTCAGGACTCCTCTAGGGGTATATTGCTATACTGTCATGCCTTTTGGACTGAAGAATGCGGGGGCAACCTACCAAAGGGCCATGAATGCCATTTTCCATCAGCAAATGCGCAAAACGGTGGAATGTTATGTCGATGACATTGCGGTGAAAAGTCGCATTAAAGGAGATCACATAGCTGATCTGAAGGTGGTCTTCGACATCATGCGGGCTCATCAATTGAAGATGAACCCCACCAAGTCCTTCCTGGGGGTAGCCAGTGGCAAATTCCTAGGATTTGTTGTGACTTCCACAGGAATCCATTTGGATCCGGAGAAAGTCCGCGCTATCCAAGAGATGCAACCCCCGAGAAACCTCAAGGAACTCAGGGGTTTACAGGGTCGATTGGCGTACATCCGCAGGTTCATCTCAAACCTCTCCGGAAGATGCCAGCCCTTCGCTAAGTTGATGAAGAAGGGTGTCTCGTTCATTTGGGACGATGCTTGCCAACAAGCGTTTGAGGAAATCAAACAATACCTCACCCAACCACCAGTCCTTGCAGCCCCGGTGTCCGGAAAGCCTTTCCTGGTGTACGTCCGGGCAATGGACCATTCTTTGGGAGCTCTACTAGCTCAGAATGATGAAGAAGGACGAGAACAGGCAATCTACTATCTGAGTAGAACAATGATCGGAGCCGAACATCGGTACAACCCGATCGAGAAGGAATGTTTGGCACTAGTGTTCGCCATTCAGAAAATGCGACACTATCTGGTAGGCCAGACTATAAATGTCATATCAAAAGTCAACCCCCTGAGGTTACTTATGACAAAGCCTTCTTCACTAAATGGCCGGCTGGCAAAATGGGCCATGTTGCTATCCCAGTATGATATGCACTTTCTGCCGCAGAAAGCCATTAAGGGACAAGCGGTGGCAGACTTCCTAGCTGAACACCCAGATCCGAGGGCAGCCAAAGTCTACGAGGATCTCCCAGACGAAGTGGCCGAAGTCTACCTGACTCAGACATCGTTCGAAAGTCAAGTGTGGCAACTTTTCTTCGACGGTGCATCAAGGACAAGCCCCAAGGGACACGTAGTGGCGGGGGTAGGAGTAGTACTTGTCTCCCCACAAAATTATGTGATCCCCCGAGCTGTCTCGCTAACGGAGCCTTGTTCCAACAATGTGGCGGAGTACAATGCTCTATTGATCGGGATGCAGCTCGCCGATGAGATTGGCGTTAAAAATCTCGAGGCATACGGTGACTCTAAACTCATCGTCAGCCAAATTCGCGGGGAGTACGAAGTCAGACATGAAGACTTAGTACCCTATTACAACGCAACTATCCGCATGGCCGAGGGGTTTGCTAACTTCTACATCGACCATGTACCGCGCAGGCAAAATGCGCACGCCGATGCACTCGCATCCCTTGCAGCCTCCCTAGCTCTTCCAGCTGGAGCAATGGAGAAAATATTCGTCTACAGCCACGACTTGCATTGCCCGAAAAATACTCTCGAGGACTATCAGGAGTCAAAGGGAGATTGTCGAGGCAAAGAAGTGCTGGAATTGTCGGCCGGTCCAGAGCTTAAAGACTGGCGATTCCCCTACATCGACTATGTCTTGTACGGCATCCTGCCTGAGGACGCCAAAGAGGCGGCTGCCATTCGAAGGAAAGCCCCTAAGTTTTACTATAATGCGATTACACGAACATTGTATCGTCGGTCGCATGACGGGATCTTACTCCGGTGCCTCTCACCAAAAGAGGCCCAGGAGGTATTGAAAGAGGCCCACGACGGTACGTGCGGAGCCCATCAACCTGGCCCAAAACTGGCACATCGACTCCAAAGGTTGGGTTACTATTGGCCCAAGATGGTTGCCGACGCCGTCGCCTATGCCAAAAGATGTCACGCTTGCCAAATACATGGAGATTTTATCCATCAAGCACCAGGGTACCTCCACTCTACGACCTCTACATGGCCATTTGAAATGTGGGGGATGGATGTGGTTGGTCCTATCAGCCCACCATCATCAAAGGGACATCGGTTCATTCTAGCAATAACTGATTACTTTTCCAAATGGGCCGAAGCCATTCCTTTGAAGGAGGTGAAGTCGTCCAACGTGATCAAGTTCGTAAAACATCACGTTATTTACCGTTTCGGTGTACCTCGGCGGATTGTCCATGACAATGGACCCCAGTTCATCAGCCAGGCATTCCAGAGATTCTGCGCTAAGTTCAGAATCCAGAGTGTGTCCTCAACGGCATACTATCCTGCCGCTAATGGCCTCGCAGAAGCTTTCAACAAGACCATTGGCAAGCTTCTCAAAAAGTTCGTCTCGAAGAGTCAACGCGACTGGGACGACAAGCTAGGCGAATGCTTATGGGCCTATCGCACAACAGTGCGAACCCCGACAAAGGCCACGCCGTTTTCCTTGGTATACGGATGTGAAGCCGTGCTTCCCCTGGAAATCCAAATTCCATCTCTACGCGTCGCCTTGACAGCGGAGATGACGACAGAGGAGAAGCATCGACAGCGACTCCAGGAACTGGAGGCCTTAGACGACAAGCGTCTGCAAGCCCAACAGCAAATCGAGCTCTACCAAGCTCGAATCACCAGAGCCTTCAACAAGAAAGTTAAAGTACGAACTTTCAAGAAAGGCGATCTTGTCTTAGCCGTCAGAAGACCCATGGTGATGACGCACAAGACAAAAGGAAAATTCCAACCCAAATGGGAAGGACCATTTGTGGTAGAGTCAGTCTACTCGAATGGATCATATCGCCTCATAACCTCGAATGGCGATACACTTATGATGCCAATCAATGGCAGATTCCTGAAGAAGTACTATCCTTAGATGGTATTCTTCCGCTGATCAAGTTAATAGTACACCTCTGATCAAAGCAAGAAGAATTTCTTCATTAACATCCGACGCCTCCAACGGCTAAGGATAGAGGAAAATGTTGGCTTTTAAGCCCAACATAAGTCTTCGACAACTCATCATGCTGAGGGGAATAGCATGGCTAGCCCAACTCAAACGGTAGTTGGTAAAGGCACCTCAAATCCGTTGATAGCTGGGGGTTTGCTAAAAATCCTAAGTGGACTTGATTCCACTCTTTCCTCCAAAATCCCTTACCAATTCTCATCCACAGAATGGTAGGACCACAAAAAAAAAACAATCGTTGCCAAGTTAACACCATACCTCTGGTAATGAGATACCCCTTGTAGAGTACAAATCTTGCTTGTCAACTCTACATTTTGCCAAGTTAACACTACACCTCTGGCACTTCAAATCTCACTTGTCAATTCTCATCCATAGAATGACAGGTCCTCAAACTGTTTTCGGCTCAAGCCAATTCTTGTCAAGTTAATATCACACCTCTGACAAAACTACTGTTTAAGTTAACATTATACCTCTAAGCAGTACTTCAAGTTTCTGCCAGGTTTAATATTACACCTCTGACAGTCACTTTTCTTCAGTCTTCCACATCGAAGCTGAAATGAATGATGCCAAGTTAACACTACACCTCTAGCATCTGAGTCATCGCTAAGTTCAACAATACACCTATGGCCATGACCTTTCCTCGACTTCCTTGTCCAAGTCGAGATGACCAATGCTAAGTTCAACATTACACCTCTAGCATTACCTCACTGTTAAGTTAAACATCACACCTATGGCAGTGACATTCTCAGTTTTTCCTAAACAAAACTGAAATACTTCTGAGTTAAGGTAATATCACACCTCTGACTCGCATCCTTGTCAAGTTAACATTACACTTCCGACAAGACCACTTTCAACCCGTCAAGTTAATATCACACCTCTGATGGTAACAAACCTTCCTAGACTCTCCACGAGTCTAATCTCACTTGTTATTCTCTTCAATAGAATAACAGGTCCACCTAAAAACATTGTTAGGTTAATATTACACCAATTAACAGTGTTTTCATCAAATCCCCAGCTGAACTCGATTAAGTTAATTCTAAACCTCTGATCAGAGTTCACCCTCCCTGGGGGTACCAATTATACTTGTCACTTTCTCTTACAAAGTGGCAGGTTCATCAAAAATTTCATCCCTGTCAAGTTAACATCACACCTCTGACAGTATTGTGAGAGTTCCTGAAATAGGATCTTTCTTACAAAAGATTATTCATACCATCATAATTTAACAAAGTCAAAGATTCTTTGCTTCTATGAGTCTAAGAACAAAAAAGTTCAAGACACTGAAAGAGGCAAAAAGAAAAGTGTCACTTTTATTTATTTCCAAACATATGAAAGTGATACAAAACGCTCTCTTATACAATAAGATTGAGTGTTACAGTAAAAACGCTCTCTTATACAATAAGATTGAGTGTTACAATTAAGGAGTACAAAGAAGTCCCTCTCTCTCTCAGAGGTTGCACTCACTCCTTATAAGCCGCGTCTGATTCCAAGTGCGCGATGTTTTGTGGCTACAATAGAAGCTGGTTACACCACGATGCATGATGTAAACATCGAAAGCGCCCTAGCTGACTAAGCTAAGAGCAATGGTGTTCTTGAGGTCTGGTGGCAACAGAAAGTCCTGCAACCCTTCGTTCAGGAGCGTCTCTTCCCTAGCAGGCCATCCAACGGACATGGACTGTCCTTGATGTGACTTCTGGAGTGGGAGAGGAAGAGGATCTTGTCCGCCACCACAACCGCCGGAACCCTCATCGCCGTCATGCATAGCCTGACCATCTCTTGCCAGCAGGCATGAATGGCGAAGCAGATCTGAAGAGACCTTGGCGAGGGTTGGGTCCTCGTCAGAGACGTAATATACTCTCTTATAGGTGACGAGGACCATAATATACTCTCTTATAGGTGAACATCGAACAAGTTCGCCGGCCAAAGCATCCTTCCAGGGGCCCAGCAAACCAGCAAGTCTACCTGCAAGGAATGAAACAAAGGAATCAGAACAATCTGCAACTTAGTATGTTTCAACAGAGAAAAACTAAGTCGCAAATGCAGACTGCAGACGCGGGAATGATCCACGCAGTCAGCCAAGCAGACGCGGGAATGACCCACGCAGTGAGCCAAACTGCTGCGTCAGCAGAGACAAACGCGAATCAAAACGCGGTCTCATTCTGCGCCCAAGTCGAAAGCACAGACGCCGAAAAGGCACAGACGCCGAAAGTTGCCATCTCCTTGTTGAGTGAACAAGAGTTGCAAGGCTCGGGTCTGAAACCTTTTTGGAATTCGTCCAAAGCAGTGGCTATAAAACGCGCCAAGACAGTGGCTTTGAAACGCAAGCTTTGTGAACAAAGCCAGCGCCAAGTGCCAAAGACCCCTGCACTCGCGTCCAGAGAAGTTCAAGTCTGTGGCGCAAATTCCAGAAGGAATGCACCAACACAGACTTCGTGAGGGGGTCCAGATAATGATGATGCCAAGGTACAGGCCGTGGTAGATTAAAATATCATGGCTAATCGGGACGGCGTACCAACAGAGGCTTCTACCAAGAGTCGGGCTCTCTGCGTCCAGACGCGGACGTGCAAGATGATCAGAGAGACACTCTGCCCCGAAGAGACCAAACAGGAGCATACAAGCCCTGGGTCATCTTCATCCACAGAGCCATCCTCATCCATGGAGACAATACTCTGAAGAGGATGAAGGTTCTCAGAGCGCTCGCTCTCAAAAAGAAAACAGTCCAAAGATTGGGTTGAAGGGAGAGGGTGCGCCCTATTTATAGGCAGCCCCCGATAACTGCAATTAATGATCTCCTAATCTGAACCGCCGGCCTTAATGACCGCACGATTGTCAAGGTCCAATAAGGGACTGACGCGTGTAACGCCGCTTCGAAAACCGTCGCAGGCGCCAATCTCCAACCACCCGCATCGGTTTCTCATTAAAGGGAATTAACGCTCAAGACCAATAAGAAGCCGACGCGTGGATAACCGCTTCGGGAAACAGCGGAAAATCTGCATTCCCGATCATCAATAGAGATTTGAAGATCACATCAAATCTTTATGACAGGCTGTATGTAACGCCTGGGAGGTTACACCAAGACGCAGACTGAAGAACCGTATCCAAAATTCGCGTCCCCTCCCCAGATTGGATGACGATCACCCGCGTCCTAGAGGAATGTCCGCGTGATGCAAAGTCGCGTCCCCTCAGCAAACGGGGTCCTTTTTAAAGGAGAACACTTAGTCCATTTTGGGATTAATGGAAAATGCACAAGGCTGCGTCCCTCGCGTCTGCTTGATCCGCGTCTTTCCTAGCGAAGCAGATTCGCGTCTCTCCCTACAGACGGATGCCGCGTCTTCTGAACTCATGGCCGCGTCTCCCTATGGATTGACGCTGCGTTTCATCATGCCCAAGTTCTTCTGAACTCATGGCCGCGTCTCCTTATGGATTGACGCTGCGTCTCATCAAAAGAACTTGGTTCTGCCCAAGTCCTTCTGAACTCATGGCCGCGTCTCCCTATGGATTGACGCTGCGTCTCATCAAAAGAACTTGGTTCTGCCCAAGTCCTTCTGAACTCATGGCCGCGTCTCCCTATGGATCGACGCTGCGTTTCGCCCAAAGAACTTGGTTCTGCCCAAGTTCTTCTGAACTGATACCCGCGTCTCCCTGTGAACAGAGGCCGCGAGTCGATGCTGCGTTTCATTGAAAGAACTTAGTCTTACCTAAGTTCAGTATTCACAGCCAGTGATCAAGAAGTTGGATTCATCCACAGCTAAGCAAAGAAGATGGAACAAAAAATGTCCTTTTTATATCAAAAGTGGATACAAACACTCTGATAAATAGAGTGTCCTTTTCTTTACAAAAAAAAAGAAAAGAAGGCTAAATGTCCTGGTTCGCCAAGGAACGGATTTGCTCCCTGAGATGATGCATCTTGATCTGACGTGCCTTCTCAGCCTCCATCATGGCTTGGACCCGCAGCTCCTCTTCAGATAGGAAGGGTTTTGCAGCCAGCTGCGCTCGCAGAGATTCCACCCTGGAAGAATGTAGAGACAGACTCTCTTCAGCTCGCGCCTTAGCCGCCTGTTGCTCCGCAAGCTCCTCTTTGATGGTAACAAGCTTCTTCTCATTGATCGCAAGCACAGCTTCTGCCTTGGCAATGGTGTCCCGAGCCTTGGCAATGGTGTCCCGAGCACTGATGATGACGTGCTCCGTGCTCTGCATGACAATCTCGGATTCCCTTGAATCGTCAGTTAGTTTCTGACATTCAGCCTGGGAATATTCGAGGCTGCGGATCTCTGCATCTATTTGTGCCTCTGCCTCCTGTCGCTCTTGTTCTTGAGCAGCTAAGAGCCGGGTTAGGGTGGCCTGGGCCTCACTAGAAGAGCTGGCATTTTCCAAAGACTTCAGCTCGTGCAGGTCGTCTCCCAGTTGCTCCACCACCCGCAGACACGCCTGGGCAAGTGAGGGGCCTCCGGTTAATTCGACGTTCTCGGCCAGATTTCTGAGAAGCGTCTGGGCAAAATTGAAGGAGCTGCTTCCACGTAAGATGAGATCAATACATGATCCCATCGAAGCAAAGAATTGTTGCACCATCTGGCGTGCCAGTTCCCCCATATCGTCACCACCTGGGAAGCTTCCCGACCCCTTTTCTGTCACGGGATAAGGCGGATCTTCTCGCACAAGAGTTGTGCTGACCACCGATACGGCTAGAGCAGAAGTAGCCTCGGGCGTTTCCAGAGGTGCTATCTCTGCAGGAACCTCCTCCTCAGAAACTTCAGCCGAGACCTGAGCCGTGTGGCCTTCTGGAGGGATATCAATCATTGGACTCTCCACCTGAGCCCCCTTAGTTCTCTCTGCAAATGACCACAACATTAGCCACAAAGGTGAAAAGCGAAACATTCAAAATATCAGAACTTCCTTACCACCTGGGAGGTCCAGAGATAGCGAACCCTTGGGTGAATCCTGCAGAGTGAGAGCTTCCCCAGCCTCAGTGGGTACCTCCTTTTCCGGCAAAGCGGAGGGCTCCCTAGTTTCCGCAATCGCCCCTTCCGAAGTTGTCTCGCCAACCGAAGCCTCAACTCCTTCGAGCTGGGTCACCTCTTTTACCATCTCCTCGATATGCGAGGAGGTTGTAGTCTCGGCATCCTCAGCCAACCCTGCAGCGTAAAAGAAGAATGTTAAGACACCTTCTTCAAAACCAAAGAGGAAATCGGGTGAAAGTACCTGCAATGGGAGCAACTGTCGCCAACGGTGATGGCGCCGTCAACGGTTCCCCCCCGTACATTTCTTCCTCCGAGATATGGGAGAACTTGCTCGGATCAGGAAGAGTGGGTTCATCACCGTAGTCGACCTTGTCTTCAAACTCGCTTTCCCCTGAGTACGAGGAAGAAGACAGCTCAACGCGAGGAAGCTCTGCAACCGGAGCCTTGCCTCCAATTACCCCAGTGGTAGGACTGGGATCAATTGCCCGAGGACTGGAGATGAAGACACAAGGAGACCCCGACTGCTGTGCCTCATCTCTTCTTTCATGAGTAGAAGAAGGCTCGGGATGAGCTAAAATCCCCAGAATATCGACATCTCCTCCGCTCATGATGTCGACCTCTAGCTGCTCATCCTCGTCAGTGGCGGTGGATCGATCAACAAGCTCCCCTTCCTCCGCAGACCCGTGGCTTCTGCTAAGCGACCTGGGAACACGGACTAGAGGAGTTTCTTCTTCAGCTATATCCTCCTCCCTCAGTTCCCTGACACCAGAAGGGATGGCCGCTGGTAGAGAAACTGCTGGCGCCAAGTCTCTCCGCACCTTCTTACGGGCAGGCCCAGCAGTAGAAGTAGAGCCCTGACGACGCTTGCTCACCGCCTGTCGAGACTTAGTTGCTTGCGGCTCTGCCCTTGTTGCTCGCGGCTCCGCCTTAGTCGCTTGCGGCTCCGCCCTTGGTGGTCGTGGCTCCGTGGCTCGTGGCTCCCTTCTCGTTCTTCTCCCGACCTCCTTCTGGGCCTTCAGGTACTGTTCTACGAGTTTCGACGGTTTACCGGACTCTGTCCTTGCCTCGAGACTTGCATTGATGCTCTCGATGCATGAAGACGCCGGAAAAAAGTCTGGTGTCTGGATGGCTTGGGAGTACCAAGTGCAGAAGCTGAGGCTCATATGGCACTTGGGCCCCTCGAGAGGTAGACGGAAAGTTGCTCCCGTCCCTCCAGCCACACTGTAGTACCAGGCCCGAGCACCCTCGAACAGGTTCCCTTCGAAGGCGAGTCGAGCATTGGGGTTCCCGACATAGAGCTGATCATAGCCGAACTGTCGAGCGAAGCGATTCGGCATGTACGGCTCAATGGTGCATGACGTCCCTTGCCGGAAAAGCACATATCCGGGCCGAATATTGAGCAACCACCAGAAGGCTCCCGTGGATAACCTCGTGAAATCATCTGGGCCCGCGGAATCAATAAGTAGATCCCCGAAAGATGCACCAGGGATCTGGGGGAGGCAACGATTGAGCTGGTAGTTCGCAGGGTCTGAAAGGCACTTCCGGACGTAATATATATAAGGATCACGCCAGTTCGAACCCTCCAACCGCTGTACAAAAGGGACAGAACTCTCCCTCCAACGCACCGCCGTCATCAAGGAAGGGCAATGCATCACGTACCAAGCCATGAGGTACGTGTAAGGCAGCTCGACCCGAGGGTTGGGACGCTTCACCGTCGGATTCCCCTCTGAGTCAACATACAGCTTTCCCTCGGAGTCTGCAGTTTTCGGTGGCTCGCAGAAATTCTTAGCTAGCGCCCGCAGCCCGCTCTGAATACCAGCCGCCACGGCCGGGAGAAGGGCTATGGGGTTGCCATGAGCCAGGAGCACCGCCGGGTACACCACGTCAGCAACAATAACTTCATGTGGCAGCGTGGGCACCACACAACGCTTCAGCCACAGCATCAGAAAGCCCGCCAACAGCGCCCGATCGGAGATAGGGGTCCGGGCTTGATGGTGAAAGCTTTCAAAAACCAAGTCAGGGTCGAAACCGTCCTCGTTCGACTCCGTGGTGTAGAAACTGTCAGAAGCCTGGTCGATCCTGTCTTCAATCTCCCTATCGGAGCTGGGAGCCAATCGGGTTATCAGATGGTCTTTGGTGTTGACGTTGTTGAACAAGTAACTGGCCCAAGACAGTTGCTTGACTCCCTGCGACCGCCATTTGGTTATCTGGCCGCAAATGTGGAAGTGACATAGCACTTCCCAGTAGGTCTCATATATTAGGGGATACTCCTCCTTCAAAAGGTGAAGCTCCACAGTGGTCGGGACATATTCCTCATAGGGAATGTCCCCTGTTGCCAATCCTGAGACTTCATGCAGCTCGTGCAGAGCGAGGCCCATCTCCCCGACCGGAGTGAAGAACGTCCCCGTCAAAGAATTATAACGCTCTAGAACCCCGAAGAAGTTCTGAGAGCTTTGAGGGATCCCCCACTGCACGGCCCTGACTGCCGAGTACAGTCCCACACGCTTTAGCAGATCCCCGAGCTCGGTAAGGACAAAGCCGACCATCCTGCCCCACCAATAGTTCTCCGTGGAATGGACCCACCCGGGCGCACGGAACCCAACCGGATAATCACCCTCCGCTTCCATGAATGCGTTGAGGAAGGTAGTGCCAAGTTGTGATATCTCTCCAGCCGGAACCTCAGACTTGCGCGACCCAGGGAAAAGGCCGATAACCGACCTGTCATGGCTATCATGACGGTGTACTTTATGGGAGCCCAAATCACCGAGAGTAATCTCAGGGACATATCGAGAAAGGTCCCATTCCATCTTCCGAGGGACGGACATGTGCTGGAAATAGGACAGCGGGAACATCCTCTCCATGCCCGGAAGAAAGAATCTTTCACCCCTTATTTGACGGAGCCATTTGTAAGTTCCGTCATACACGCGATAGCCGCCATCGTGGATACGATCTCCGAAGAAGAAGGCAGGCTTCTCCAGCTTGATGCCAGCATCCGTTGTGAATGCTGCATCGGTCATAAGCACCCGAAGAGTCCTCATGTCAACATTCGAGAGCCTCTCCTCACGAGCCTGCGACTGGTCAGCAGTCACAGGGACAGTCCTTTGTAGCACAAAGGTCAAGTCCCGGTCAGCACCACCTACATGTCCAAAGTGGCGCGTCTTGGCGAGTGAAGTAGTAAGGTCTGGCGCTGCAAAAAGAAAAGGACACTTAGTTAGATACTTTATCAAAAGCAAGGAAAAAATGCTAAGTGTTCATAACCCAGACGCAGAAGAGACACTGGACGCACGAATTATCAAATCCGCGTCCAGACCTGCGCATCCACGTCCAAACGCAGAAGAGACACTGGACGCAGGAATTATCAAATCCGCGTCCAGACCTGCGCATCCACGTCCAAACGCAGAAGAGATACTAGACGCAGGAATTATCAAACCCGCGTCCAGACCTGCGAATCCACGTCCAAACGCAGAGGAGATACTGGACGCAGGAATTATCAAATCCGCGTCCAGACCTGCAAGATCCGCGTTTTGCAAACCAAGACTTATGAGATTCAAGTACTTGGACTCAGGCGCCAGACCGTAAGAACCAGCACCTGATGTTGCAGAACGCAAGGATCAAAGTCCGCGTTTAAACCCTTCACAATTAGAAATATTCTAAGTGAAGGGTCCAAAAGGCAGGACCTAATGGCACCGGGTCATCAAACCCGCGCCTCGGTTATCAACCCAAAGACTGCGTCTGGGAATCAAACACGATTTAAATTTGTGTGTTAAGGGTTCTTAAGGGTTCTTTGAACTTCCTTTAATGGCGAAATTCACGCCTAAAAGGCATTTTACCTTGGAGACCTTGGAGAACAACATCCTGCGCAGAGGAGGAGCTGCCCCTCCGGGCCTCGGCGACGGTCGCCTTTGAAGAAGAAGCAGTCGGCTTGGTCTTGGGTGCCATTGCTAATTCAATCCGAGGTTAAACAGATGAACAGAAGGGGAAATTCTCTTTCTTAATTTTATCAGCGAGTGCGTTCGGAGAAGAAGAGGAATCTTCCCAACTGTGGCCTTTTATAGGCACAAGGATTCGCGAAGATACGCAGCGTATGGCCCGATGAATTCTGCGGCGAATCTCTGTTCGACGCGTGGAACAAAATCACTTTAACGCACAGAGAAGATCATGCGCCACGACTCTGCAGCGAATCGTCGCTCGACACGTGGCACAGATCATTTAATGAGCCAGGAAATCCGCGCGCCAAAAGGTGAAATCCCGTCGGTTCCCCAGGCCAACTGGCAGCGCAATCATGACGTGGCACGGACTCGCACCCGACGGCCATGTCTCTTCGATGGATATGCCCCGTCAGCATCGCCATAAATGCGCCCAGACAATCGCGTCTATATTCAAAAGATGCGTCTCTCTGAAGTTCGCGTCTTCAGCTGAACATCGCGTCTGCCTTATGAAGATCAGTCGCGTTTCCATTGCCAAAAGGTCGCGTCTCGCTAAGAAGTCGCGTCTTTAAAGCAGTCTCATCTCTGCTTTTCAAAAAGGAACCCGCGTTCAGTCCCTGCTTCTGCGAATCAGTTCAACAGTACACTGGCACAAGCAGAAGACCAACCACTCCTGGCTTAAAGCGCACCCGTGACAGACTTAAAAGCAAACGGGGAGGTTTAGACTGTGTATCTAGACACTCAACATGATCAATGATCAACTCCGGTGGCTTCAAAGAGTTCAACAGTACACTCACGAAGACCAACTCCAGAATAGATCAAACCCGGAGCATTAACAGTCTAGTCATGAAGGCGAATTCAGCTAGAGTCCAAAGTATTTCGAAATCCGTCCCAGTTAACTGCGGAATATCGAAAACTTTGGAGGGGGTTCTGTAGGCTGTCCAAAAGTTACTGGAGGACAAGCCATTGAAAAGCAAAGTTTCAAGCTCTAGACGCGAGGGACTATCACCCGCGTCTCAGCATCAAGACGCGAGGGACTATCACCCGCGTCTCAGCATCAAGGCGCGTTGGCTCGACACCCGCGTCTCAGCATCAAGGCGCATTGGCTCGACACCCGCGTCTCAGCATCAAGGCGCGTCGGCCTGACACCCGCGTCTCAGCATCAAGGCGCGTTGGCCTGACACCCGCGTCTCAGTTATAACCGCCTTGGTTAAGGGACCAATCACTGCCCACACGTAGGGGAGATCAGCCCCCATCGTGGCATGTCTTTAGCAAGCACGTGGGTTAGTTACCGCCCATGTAGCGGGGAAGTTGGCCCTCATTGTGGAGCGTTTTCAGGGGGCACGTTCACCCCTGGGACCTCTATAAATAGCCCCGTCGCTATGAAGAAGGGGTCGAATTTTTGGCGATCGGCATCAAGGGGAGGAGCATCAGAAGAAATCGAAGGGCATCAATAGACATAAAGAGACCGAGAGATATCAACAGGCGCGACACATACAGAGAGAGAGAGCTCGACTCTTCAAGCTAACTTGCTGCGTACAAGTTGCTCTTCGCCTACCTTCTCTTTTAGAGTTTTGGTAGACGGTGCTGAGTTACTCCTTCTACCTGCCAAGGAGAAGATCCCTTGACGGTCCAGACGATCATCTGGTCAACGGAGAACAAGATTCACTCTCCACCGCCACACGAAGAACCCAGCACTAAACAAAGGGGGGATTCAAGCTTCAACATCCTCCCTCCCTTGTAACCGGAAGATTAGTCTGTTGTAATTTTTCATCTGATTCAAGGAAATTTTACACCTTCCTTCTTTTTCCGTGTCCAACACTCGCTAATATGGTCTCCAAAGAAGAAAGCAGGCTTCTCCATCGGAGCGCGAGCATCCGTTGTGAATGCCGCGTTAGTCATAAGCTCCCGAAAGGTTGCCGCGTCAACATTGGCAAGCTTCTCCCTTCGCTTCTTCGACTTGTCGGCAGTCACAGGAGCAGTCCTTTGCAGCACAAAGGTTAAATCACGGTCAGCACCACCTACGTGCCCGAAGTGGCGCCTCTTGGAGAGTGGGCTGGAAGAGTGTCGCACTGCATAAGAAAATGACACTTGATCAGAAGTCTAAACGAAAATGATTAAGTGTCTATAATTCAGACGCAGAAGAGATACTGGACGCAGAAATTATCAAAATCCGCGTCCAGACCTGAGGATCCGCGTCCAGACCTGAGGACCATGAGGCCAGCAGGGAGTCTGCGTTTTCAAAATCCAAGACTTATGAAAAATATCTAAGTACTTGGACTCGGTGCAAGATTCATAAAAACCAGCGTCTGATGTCACAGAACGCAAGAATCAAGTCTGCGTCCGAATCTTTCACAATTAGAAACATTCTAAGTGATGACTCCGGAACGCAAGTCTTACTGGCGCCATGTTCAACAAACAAGTACATTCTCAAGTGGATAAAAGCGATAGGGTCATCAAACCCGCGCCTTGTTTGCTAACTCAAAGAATGCGTCTGAGAACTAAACGCGGTTTCGAATCCACGTTGGCGGTTCTCTTTCAAAGAAGGGATTTTTAGGGTTATAAGAACTCCATAAACCCCTCTAATGGCGAAGATCAAGCCTGATGGCGTTATAACTGAGATAGGGGCTTCCTGCATGGAGGAACCGCCCCTTTGGGCCTCAATGACGACCGCCTTCGACGATGAAGCAGTTCGCTTGGCCTTGGGTGCCATTGCGAAGCAAGAATCTAATGCTAAACGGAAGAGAAGGGAACAAAGAGAACTTCTTTCTCAAAACCCTAACAAATGCAAGCGAAGACGAAAGAGAGATTGATAATGACTCTCTCAATGACTGTCGCCCTTTATAGGCACGGTGATTCGCAAAGATACGCGGCGCTTGGCTCGACGCCGAATCACCACCTGACGCGTGGACAATGCATTTAATGCAGCGTGAAGTTCGCACGCCAAAAAGAAAGTATCTCGTCGGCTCCACAGGACACGTGGCAGTGCACTCATGGCATGGCACGGATTCGCACCCAATAGCCGCGCCCCTTGAATGGACGCATCCCTTCAGCTAGTCATTGTTGCGTCCAATAAGTCGCGTCTTTACTCCAAAAAGATGCGTCTCTCTGAAAGTTCGCATCCTTCCAATCAGCCCAAGAATCGCGTCTGAATAACAGTCGCGTTTTCATTCCAAAAGATGCAGCCCTATGAAAGTCGCAACTTTAAAGCTGGCGTTCAGTCCTTGCTTCTGCAGAACAGTTCAACAGTACACTGGCACAAGCAGACGACCGTCCACTCCTGGCTTTAAAGTGCACCCACGACAGACTTAAAGCAATCGGGGAGGTTTAGACTGTGCATCTAGACACTCAACACGATCAACTTTGGTGGCTTCAAAGAGTTCCACAGTACACTCACGAAGACCATACTCCAGACAAGATCAAACCCGGAGCATTGACAGTCCAGTCACGAGGGTGAGCTCAGATAGAGTCCAAAGTATTTCGAAATCCGTCCCACTTAACTGCGGAATGTCGAAAACTTTGGAGGGGGTTCTGTAGGCTGTCTAAAAATCACTAAAAGACAAGCCATTAAAAAGCAGAATTCCAAGTTCTAGGCGCGAGAGTCGAAACCCGCGTCTCAGCCGCACCAAGGCGCGAGGGTCGAAACCCGCGTCTCAGCAGCATCAAGGCGCGAGGGTCGAAACCCGCGTCTCAGCTGCACCAAGGCACGAGGCTCGACAGTCGCGTCAAGGCGAGAGGGTCGAAACCCGCGTCTTAACCGCACCAAGGCGCGAGGGTCAAAACCCGCGTCTCAGCCGCACCAAGGCACGAGGCTTGACAGCCGTGTCAAGGCGCGAGGGTCGAAACCCGCATCTCAGCCGCACCAAGGCGCGAGGGTCGAAACCCGCGTCTCAGCAGCACCAAGGCGTGAGGGTCGAAACCCGCGTCTCAGCAGCATCAAGGCGCGAGGGTCGAAACCCGCGTCTCAGCCGCAGCAAGGCACGAGGCTCGACAGCCGCGTCAAGGCGCGAGGGTCGAAACCCGCGTCTCAGCCGCACCAAGGCGCGAGGGTCGAAACCCGCGTCTCAGCCGCACCAAGGCGCGTGGGTCGAAACCCGCGTCTCAGCAGCATCAAGGCGCGAGGGTCGAAACCCGCGTCTCAGCCGCACCAAGGCACGAGGCTCGACAGCCGTGTCAAGGCGCGAGGGTCGAAACCCGCGTCTCAGCCGCACCAAGGCGCGAGGGTCGAAACCCGCGTCTCAGCAGCACCAAGGCGCGTAGGTCAAAACCCGCGTCTCAACAGCTCTAAGGCGCGTGGGCTGACACCCGCGTCTCAGTTGTAACCGTCCCGGTTTCGGGGCCAATTACGGCCCACATAACGGGGAAAGTTAGCCCCCATTATGGAGCATTTTTAGGAGGCACGTACGCCCCTGAAACCCTTATAAATAGCCCCGTCGCTATGAAGAAGGGGTCGGATTTTCGGACGAATTGAAGAGAGGAGATTGACAGTCGAATTTTCGGTCAGAGGACTTCTGGAAGAAAAGAGCTCTGAGAGAAAAGAGAGAGAGTTAAACCCTTCAGAGAACTTGCTGTGTTCAAGTTGTTCTTTGCCTACCTTCTCTTTGAGAGTTTTGGTAGACAGAGCTGAGTTACTCTATCTACCATCCGAAGAGGAGATCCCTGGAAGGTCTCGACGGTCACCCGGTCAACGGAGAACAAGATTCACTCTCCATCGTCACTTGAAGAACCCAGCCTTAAACAAAGGGAGGATTCAAGACTCAACATCCTCCCTCCCTTGTAATCGGAAGACCGATCTGTTGTAATCTTCTATCCAATCAAAAGAATTTTACAATCGAATCCTCCTTTTCCGACGCATACAGGTGGTGGTTCCAGTGGGGGTCGGATTGGGCCAAGTGTTGTTACCCAATCAAGATAATGTAGTGGGTCACGGAACTCACTTTTTATGACCTCTTTTCTATTTACATATTTACAATCCCCAATATGAATTGGATCATGCAAGATCCTATCTTGAAAATTATCCCCTTCATATGACCAATCTGGGAATATCTTCTTGGACTCATTATGGTCTATACTTTGGTCCAACAATAAAATATGATTTTCTGAAATAGATGATTTAGACTTAGAATGGAAGGAACTAGAACCAACACTGCAATCATATCCGTGCGATATAACTTTGTCATGTGTTCATGTTACTGTGATCATATCCGTGCAATGTAACTTTTACATAGACACTAGCTATTGATATTAGTTTATCAGTTTTTTGAATATACCAGTAAGATTGTTTTTAAAGACTATTCTTTTTTTATTATTATTGAGAGAAATTTGGGTGCTATTGTTGAAACCTAGGCTACTACTGTACAATAATCATCACAAATAATGCCAAATCACCCAGCAAATTCAGTTCAAAAAGACTACTGTTTTTTTTAGGAAACTTAGAATACTATTAAAGGAACCCTAGGGTTCCTTGTACACGCAATTACCAAACTACCCTCGCAATTGCACGCACTGCTCTTTTTTCCGACAAAGATGCGACTAGGGGTGAGCATCGGTCGGTTCGGTTCGGTTTTTGCTAATTTTTGCAAAACCGAATCGAACCGATTAGACTTAGTAACCGAACCGAACCGAACCGACTAAGTTCGGTTCGTTTTTCGGTTTTTTCGGTTAGGCCAATATTTTTCCATCATTTCTTACATTTTTTAATCACCATATATTATCATCCTTTAATATTCTAATCTCAAATATTCAATACCCAAATTAAAAATAAGAAAAATACCCTAACCTTAATGTGAATTAAAATTTCATATTCTAAAACTTTTACGCTATATTTAGCCTTTTATATCAAAATTCACATAATTATTACTAACTTTTAATGGCAAGAATGAAAAAAAAAAGAACTATATTAATATAAATATTATTCTTAATTGTGATGGTGTACTTAACATAACTTTCACATATTCAACATAAAAAAGATGATATTGCTAGAAGTAATGAGATAAGTTTTCACCAATTTTTTTTATGAATTATAAGATTCACTAAATTGAATTTGGGTGGGGTGATATATAGGGTAAGAGATTCGGTTCGGTTCGGTTGAGTTCGGTTTTTGAAACACAAAACCGAAATCGAACCGAACTAGAGCGGTTCGGTTCGGTTCGGGTTCGGGTTTCGGTTTTTGGTCGGTTATTTCGGTTATAACCGAACTCTGCTCACCCCTAGATGCGACCCAATGGCACGCGCATCTTTCGGAGACTCCCAAATTTAATTAGCCACGCAGGGCCATTAGTGGCATTCTCGTAATTTATCACCAATACAGTGCCCCTTTCTTAGCTAACTTTTGCTGCAACTCCTCTAAATTAATATTCTTGGGACCCACTCTTGAGTATTAATTTGGAGGGGTTATTAATTTGAAAGGTTTTATCTTGTAAATTGTTATTTTATCTTAAAAAATGCGTCTGTTTAATGTTTCACGTCCTTCAAACTCCTCCAACTGTTCTAATCTCCTTGAAAATCTCAATTGGTTGGTAAGCTCCTTAAAAATATCTTTGCAAATATATCTTATCACTAGTAAGAATTTAGTTGAAACCTTTTGGTTACAACAAGAAAGTGAACAAAATAACTTCTTGAGGACAATTCGAAAGATGAAAGATGAAGTCAAAAATATCAAATATGATGACTTTCTGCGAAGTAGCATCTTAAAGTACTTTTCTACTTCTTGAATATTGTATGTAGTGTATTTTGTACTTTTATAAAAATATTACTTTATGTGACAATCGAGACTAAAATTTTACACTAAATTTCAAAAAGAAATTATTAATTATTATGATACAGCGATTTATTAATTTTTTACACTAACTCGAATCGGGACCGAGATTTTTTATTAATTTAAAAATGTTATTAACTTAGAGGAGATTAATTTATAAAAATTCTACTGAATATCTCCCCCCCTCCTGGGGATGGCATCTTCCTCCCGGTTTAAAAAATACACTATAAATTGATGCAAGCGAGATTTGAACTTCGATCATTTTGCTCTGAGAAAAGCTTTATAGTGTCTCTTCTGCTTTAGTTTCCTCACTTAGTTTGATTGTTTCGTGTTGTTTCTTCAAGTTTAGATAGTTTTAAATATTCTCCGATCTCATGGCGGATGGTTTAAGCGAATTCTTCGAAGACCCGGAGTTCCAAAGCACCAATTTGACCGGGGCCGCATCGCCGGAGGACCTCTTCAGCATGTTAGTGACCTTAGAAGATGCTAGCAACGACATCATCCCTTTCACCCCATTTGATGAGCCCATCTTCAGCCCTAGAGACGGCAGCAACGAGACCACGACAGGGCTCACATCCCAGAGATCGAACACTTCCAACACTAGGCCTCGTGAGACCGACGAGGACGTCGTGGAGGACGCCTTGTCCCGAAAGAAGCTGAAGTTTGCCGCGGCGGTCTCCTCGGCCGAGGAGACGGCCCAGGACGGGCAGGCAAACGTGTCGCACATCAGCGTGGAGCGCAACCGAAGGAAGCAGATGAACGAGCACCTGTCCGTGCTCCGGTCCCTCATGCCTTGCTTCTATGTCAAAAGGGTAAAACATAGTCACCTGTTTTATTAAAGAGAATATAATGAAACATAGATTTTGAAATTTTGTGTGATATATCTAGAGAGATCAAGCATCCATAATAGGAGGGGTGGTGGACTACATCAAGGAGCTGCAGCAAGTGCTGCAGTCATTGGAGGCCAAGAAACAGAGGAAGGTGTACAGTGAGGTGCTTAGCCCTAGGTCAGTAGCGTCGAGCCCTAGGCCGCCACCACTGAGCCCAAGGCCCTCACCACTGAGCCCAAGCTTAGGGCTGCCCATAAGCCCTACGACTCCACAGCCAGGGAGCCCTTACAAGCCAAGGGTAGTCAACAACATTGCATCAGCTCCCCCTCCCTCGTCTCCGTCCTTGGACGCCACTGCTTGCTGTTCAAGCAGTGAGCTTGTCGCCAACTCGAAATCCCCCGTCGCTGGCGTGGAGGTCAAGTTCTCGGGGCCGAACGTGCTGCTCAACACGGTGTCGCACCGGATCCCCGGCCAGTCGACGAAGATCATCGCTGCGCTCGAGGGGCACTCACTTGAGATACTTCAAGTGAACATCAACACACTTGATAAGACCGTGCTCAACTCCTTCACCATCAAGGTAAAAGCTCTCTATATTTTGAAAGAGTTTAATTATTAAGAATATTGAAAATTTTACACATAGCCTGATTTCTTAAAAAACTTAATAAATTTTAAAAGTTTTATAAATTTTATAGATAAACTCATGAAAAATTGTCGGAATTAATTGAAATGTTTTGCCGTTGAAAAAAAAAGGGACCGTGCAAGACTGCAACAGTTGCATGTCGAGCAGCAGATCAGCATTTAATGAGCACATTCAAGTTGATGAGCTATGTTTTTAATGGCTTCACACTTTCACTGTGTTGCAGCACAGAATTATCATTATCACCGATCCATTAATTCAATATTTCAAGAACTTCTTGATGTTTCTTTCTACTTGCATTTTCTGACAAGGGAAAAAAAAAACATGAGTCTCAACTCCCCATCACTCACAAAAAAAAAAAAAGTACTAATTTCTCTAATTAGAAAATAAAGAAAAAAATGTGTTCATTTTCACTCTGGGATTTATCTTTGTGCAGATTGGAATCGAGTGCGAGCTCAGCGCAGAAGAACTCGCAGATGAGATTCAACAAACATTCTCATGACCCGAATCATTTAAAAAATCGCATCGACATACCATTATTGTTAAACCCCCCGAGATCTAATGACCTATTAATATCTGATCATTTTCTCAATATTTTCCTCTCTAATGGAAATATAATTAGTAGTAGTAGTAGCTAGCAATGAGATTCCGGGAGGCACCTACAATCAAGTCCAATTGTAGTTACAACATGATGGCATTGTAGTCTTTAGTTGTAACTTTGTAACCCCAATGTATTAATTCCTCACTTTTTTTTTAGATTATGCTTTTTTTTTTTAATGTTTTTATCATTTATTTGAAGACTATTGCACTGATGAGATGCTTGTTGTAACTTATGGACTCAACATCTATGCACCGAAGTTAATTTGTGGATTTATTGCTATCATTTTTAATTCACTTAAATTTGATATAAGCATACCTATGATTGTGAGAAGTGATCTTCATATAGGTTTTTCTTCGGTTAGGATCTTATCATTTTGATTTTCCATTTTACTGCTTTTTTTATTTTAAGAGAGAAGGATATGATTATAGGAATGAAATTATTCTTTTCAGTTTGAGTAGCTTAACTAGCTCTTCTCCAAAAAAGTTTCTTCTTGAGCTATTCAAGATAGATATAATTGAGCAGCTATACAGAGCTCTTATCCAAGAATAAATATTTGTTCTATTTCAGTTTGTATACACAATAGGCAAAACAAGCATCATGGAGCACTTTTAAAGGGATGTACAAAGATTAAGAAGGTAAAAAAGACAGAAAAGTAGAGTTTATAAAGTGAAAGTGTAAGTCTCGAACGTTTGTATTAGGAGCAAAACTTTAAGACAAAGGTTTTTCTTCAAATTGCACTAATAAGAGAAATGGGTTTTCACAGCGTTTAAAACTATCGTTAAAAGCAACGACGGCGGTTCAAAAACCGCCGTCTATCTGAGTGGCATGAAAAATTCACGGCAATTTTGATCGTCAAATCAAACATGTCACGACGGTTCAGGATATAACCTCCAGGAAAACACGGATTTTTCAAGACGATTATACATATAGCTGTCATGAAAAAAAAAATTTAACCTTTCATGGCGGTTCTTTAAATAACCGCCATGAAAGATTGTAGTTCACAGCAGTTATTGTTAGAAAGAAGTCTTATTTTTAAAAAATAAAAATAATAGAGTACAAATTTACAGAAACATTCATACAACAACAGATACAAAATTAGAGATACAGAAGATTTCCAAGTAACAAATTAACATGTTTGCAAATGTTGTATTACAAAAACAAAATATGTAAACAAATACTGGATTACAGAAACAAAACATGCCTGATTTCCTTGTATCAAAAATATGTAAAAAAAAAATTGGATTACAAAAATAAATTACAGATACAAAAATTAAAAACTCTTCAATTTTTGAATTATAGAAACAAATTACAGATACAACTGCTGAGGGGCATCATTGAAGCAAATTACAAAAGCAAATTACAAATACAAATTACAGAAACAAATTGAGGGGCATTACTAAAGCTGAACCAATGTTATACTAGTAGGTGGGTGTGTACATGTGTGTGTATGTACATTTATATATATGTGTGTGTGTGTACATGTATATTTATATGTATATGTGTGGGTACATGTATGTGTCTACATGTGTGTGTGTACATGTATATATGTGTGTGTATGTATACATGTATATTTATGTGTGTACATGTATGTATGTGTACATGTACATGTGTACATATATATGTGTGTGTCTACATATGTATAGATGTGTGTGCGCACGTGTGCGCATATGTGTATATGTGTGTGTGTATGTGTGTATGTGTATAGATGTGTGTGCATGTATATGTGTATGTTCATAGCTTTATTGAGTTTAGTTCTTAAGATTACAATGTTTTCGTTTCTGCATACGTACATTAATTTTTCTTCATACACATATTAATTTTTATACATAGACCACATGCACGAACACACACCACATGAGCGCATGTGCATACCCCCACCACCTACCCCACACTCACACACCCCTGTTTCTTTGAAAATTGACAGGATTTATTAACGCAAAAGAAAATTACAATAGCGACAATACCCGATTATAAAAGAGGGAAGAAAGTTGATTGATCTTCCTGTTATTTAATTGTTGAGTTCTTCTTGTGGCGATAGAGATTGAATCTTGTTCTTGTTAGCCCGAAAGCCTTCCTCTCTAGTTTTGATGATGATTAACTCATGTAGTTATGTTTACTAATAATCTTGTGATTTTAGTTTCAGATCACTAATCAAGATATTAGTTGGAGATTGCTTCAAAAAGAGGAGTTTGGAAGCCTTCACTTGGTGATTCCCGAGCCCGAGCGTCAAGATGATACATAGCCATACTCGTTGGATCACGGTGTTTGGACCGAGTCGACTTGAAGATGAAGATCGTCAAGAAGACTTAGGTATCATAGAGTTTAGTGTGTTTTAGATCCAGTTGTAAAACTTAGTATAGTTGATATGCTCAAGTGCACAACACACACGTTTTTATGTTTGGATATTGGTTTTTCGGTTTTTAATTTAACCGATATTTATTTTCATGGATAGTTGATCAAAACAAGTTTAAATGGTTTATATGTATAATAGATGTATTCTAGTTATACATGCATGCTTAAACTTCCTATACAAACTTATTTTGACTTTCCTATTCATGTATTGAAAAATTCAAGTTTGATAAAATACATGTTTTGGTTTTTGATAAAATTTGCAAAACAAAAATGATTCCTAATGTTTAATATTGTCTTGAAATTTTATCACAAGTTTGTGTTTCAATATAAAATGTTAAAACAATTTCTATGATATTTTTAGAAGAGATAAAAGATTTTTAACATGTTTTTCTGACCCAATTTCTAACCCAGAACTGTGCTGACAGGCCTTGCCGGTCGACTGGGCGGTTGACCGACGTGCACAGACCTGTACACGTCTGCTGGCACAGTGGGCCGGTCGGCCGACCGGATCAGAGAGCCTTACTCTTTGTATCTGGGCGGCCGACCGAGCGGTCGACCGGAGCAGAGAAGTCTGCTCTCTGTATCTGGGCGGTCGGCCGTGCGGTCGACCGGATGCCCCAACGGTCATATTTCTGACCGTTGGCGGTCGACCGGGCCGGTCGACTGCAAGCCTGTCAGGCTGCCAGATCAGCCTAACGGCTAGTTTTCTATTTGGGCTATAAATACCCTATTTCTTGGGGGTTTTGGCTAAGATTTTCTAGAGCAAAAATTTCCCATTCTCTGGTTTTAAAAATAAGTTTTCAAAAGTGTTTAAAGAGCCAAAAGATCAATCATGTTTGTTTTTAAGTGTTTTGTTATTTTCAAAGAAAATAAGTTTTTGGGAATTGGTTTCTTGTTCTTCATTTCTATATCAATTTGGTATTTTCCCAAGAGATTTTCTTTGATCAAAACACTTTGTTTTTTCACACTTGAGCTATCATCCATCCTATTCTATTAGGATCTTGTTTTGTGAAAAAGAGAGATTGTTTGTGGTTGAAAGAAACCACTTGTTGTACACCCTTGCTTTTGTTGTATCCCTCTTTGGTAGAGGTTGATCGGGTGATTGCCTCTATTGTGAGGTGGAGATTATTTGTTGGCTACGGGCCTTATCCCTCTTCGGTAGAGGTGGATTGTGGTTGTATTATCTCGGTGGCATTGTAAGGTTGAGAGAGGAGTTCGGTACTCCTTTAGTGGATTAGAAATCCTTCCGGCAAAGGCGGGGACGTAGAGCTAGGGGCTCGAATCTCGGAACATATCATTGTGCGTTTGATCCATTGCCTCTAAACCCTCTCTCTCTATTATTTGTGCAAAGCATCTTTCATTCATTCATATCTTATTGCTTGCATTTGTGCCTTGCATTATTTCATATTGTTCATCTTTATATGCTTGGCTTGCTTGTGTGTGTGCCTCACTTATACTTAACCACAAGAGCTTCATATAGCACCTCAACCCTTATCTAGGGGAATCAAGAGGAGTTAGTCCAGAGCCCTTCACGGGGAATTCGGTTACACTTGTTGGTTGTATTAAGTGTGATTGTAAAATTTGTTTAAGCTTCCGCATTTAGCGCATTTAGGTTCTAGATTAGCATTAACACCTATTCACCCCCTCTAGGTGTTTTTCAATTGGTATCAGAGCCTACGCTCCTGATACTTAGGCTTAACATCCTAGGAGTGAGATCCTTTTGTTTGCTAATCTATCATTTGCATTTGCTTGTTTGCACACTTTTGTTGTTTGCAAACATATAGTTTGCACTCATGGATAGCCCTCCTATGTTTGACATTTCTAGACTTGAGATTTGGAAGGTTATGATGAGTTGTCATTTAAAAGCCCTAGGATATAAAGTTCACCTTGCCATTACCAAGGAATCCTTCCTTAGTGATAGCAAGCATATAGAGGCCAATGCAATAGCCCTAGAAGCACTTAGAGCATCACTTCATAAAGATTATTTACATGTGTTTGCTCACTATGATTCAGCTTTTGCAGTTTGGAGTATTTTGACTTCTCCCGAGCTACCAAAGATTATCGAAAAGAAGAGAAGATCTAGAAGAGATGAGTCCGAAGAACATTGCTTCATGGTCCAAGGGAAAAACTCCCTTGAGGTACACTCGGACACTCAACTAGATGCTAGTTCTAATTCATATTGCAATGAATGTCTAGAGGCACAAGCTATGAATGATGAACTTGCTAGAAATTGTGAAAATTTGATTTCTAAATACAAAATATTGAAAAATGAGAATCTTGTTTTAAAAGAAGAAAAGAAAAATTTATCATCTAAAATTGAGATTGTTTTGTAAGAGAAGGAAGAGGTTTCTAGTGAATGTGACTCACTTAGATCTCAACTTAATCTTGTTTTAAAAGAAAATGAATTGTTGAAATCTAAAAATGATTGTGATGATGTGTTGAAGAAAAATGAGTTTTTATCTTCAAAAGTTGATGTTGTTTTAAAAGAGAATGTTGCTTTGAAAAATAAAATTATTTCTATTTCAAATGATTTAAATGTTTGTTTAAAGAAAAAATAAAGTTTTACAAAATAAGATTGATGCACATGTTTGCCATGCTAGGGTGTATCTCACACTTCACCTATCACTTGGCAAACATGAAATTTATCCAAACGATTTAAACTTCAAGGCATATGTATGTCATGAACAAACTAAAGTATACATACATATCCTAAACATAATGAGTCCACAAAAGTATATGCATGAAGGCACGTGGCTCAAGGATGTATATGTATAAATGATAGTTTGGACAAGATGAACATATACATGAAGTTAAAACAAGTAAAATGATGAATACAAGTCAAATGCAAGAATCATCTAAACTAGACTATACTAGTACATCAAGTGAATACAAATGAGCGTTCAAGCACAAACATATATAAAAGTCTATTTGTAGCTCACTAGTTGTACAAGTATAAATCCTAGTCTTAATTAAAACTTATCATTTAATCAAGTAGTTAAAACATGAAGCATAAAACGGGAATCATAACCCAATATGATGAACATAATAATCAAAAACATGAATTATTAAAACAAAAAGTCATAGTCAACCATATGATTAGCATGACAAAGACATGTGCATTAGATCTATGATTAACATGATAACTAAAACATAAAGAGAACACAAAATATGGGTCCATACTAAACATGGGTGTCTCAACAACTAATCATGTAAAGCATAAGTCTAATAAACATGGCAAATATCATACTAATCATGAAACAATAAAACATGATTCAACAAAACAAAAATCATAAACATCCACATGATCATTATGTATATGCATGTGCATTAGATCTAGGGCATACATGTTAGTTTAAACAAGGTGAGAACACTAAATATAGATCCATATAAACCATGGGTGTTCAAGTAACCAAACATGTATAACACTAATCTAATCAGCATGACATAAGCATAATGAACAATAAAACAAGACATGCTATGAATAGATGAACATGAAAAGCATGCAAATAAAAATGGGAGTTAGAGAATGATACCAAAACCGATGAAGGTGCATCTCTACTTCTCCAAACCACGGTGGTCCTCCCACCAAATCCCCTTGAGTGTGAAACATCCAAATGGTTCTCTTTTAAACTTAGAACGCATCCACCTCAAGGCACCAATACTCTCACGTGATGCGAGAGCTCCCACCTACATCAAAAGTCAAGGAGGTGGTTTTTGGTACCCATTTCCTTTTAGGTCCACTGGGGTTAGTATCTTTTCTAACCCAAATAAGATTATTTGCTAAATTTTCATTATGTAAACGATCAAAGAAAAATCTAGCAAGATGACCTTTTCGGCCACAATGTGTACATGTGTACACATGAGCATACATGTAATGGTGGTGACCGTGGGAAGCAAGTGTATGCCGTGTAGGGTGTGCATGCAAAGATGGACCTTGTTTCTTGCGAACCAAGGTTTTCAAACATGAATGATTCAATGTGCATTGGCTCAAAGTGGAGCCCAAACATTCAACACTTTTCTTCAAAACATTTATATCATTTTCAATAGTGGAAGATAAAGTGGAGCATGCAATAGGAGTGCTAGAACAAGAAGAAGCTATACTAGCATGGCACACATGAGAATCAATATCAATTTTCAAAGATTCATTTTTCTTTAAAACTAAATCCAATTCTTTTGTAATTGAATCAATTTTATTTTTCAAAATAAGGTTATCTTTTAAAACGAAATCCAATTTAGAAGATAAAACCTCATTATTTTTCACAACATCATTACAATCATTTTTGTTTTTCAAAATATCAATCTCATCAAGGGCAAGGTCTAGTTGAGATCTTAGTGAGTCACGTTCACTAGTGATCTCTTCCTTTTCTTGCAAAACTAATTCAAAATTAGAACACAAATTCTTTAATTCATTTTTCAAAACAAGGTTGTCCTCTTTCAAAAGATTGTGTTTTTCCACAAAATTTTCAAGCTTTTGAGCAAGTTCCAAATTCAATGTTTGAACTTCAAAACAACCATGGCAATAGGAACTAGAGCTATCATCTATTTGAGAATCCGATTGTACCTCAAGAGAGTTTTTCCCTTGGACCATGAGGCAATGCTCTTCGGACTTTTCTCTCTTAGATCTCCTCATCTTGTTGATAATCCTTGGAAGCTCGGGAGACGTCAATATGCTCCAAACTGCAAAAGCCGAGTCATAATGATCAAACACCGGTAAAAGATGTTCACTAAGAGATGCTCTAAGTGCTCTAAGTGCTAATGCATTAGCCTTTTTGTGTTTGCTACTAGTAGGGAAGGATTCCATAGTGGAGGCTTGATAAACTAGATGTCCTAGGCTTTTTAAATGTCTACTCATATTGGCCTTCCAAGCATCAAGTCTAAGATGGTCAAACATAGGAGGGCTATCCATGAGTGCAAACTAAATGAGTGCAAATGAACAATGTAAATGAAGATTAGCAAACCAAGATCTCACTCCTAGGTGGTTAAACCTAAATATCAGGAGCGTAGGCTCTGATACCAATTGAAAAATCACCTAGAGGGGGGTGAATAGGTGATTATGCTAATCTAATGAACTCAATGCGGAATTTAAAAACTTAATGCAATACACTCAAGTGCAATCAATAAGTGATGCACACACAACCAAGCCAAGCAATATGAATGCACAATATGAATAGTTGCAAGGTACAAAGTAAAGAGAGAGATAGAGAGAGTCAATGGATCAAGCGCAAACAACAAGATATGTTACGAGGTTCGAGCACCCAGCTCTACATCCCCGCCTTCGACACACGAAGGATTTCTACTCCACTAGCTAGTCCACAAAGAACTCTCACAAGGAGTACCCATCTCCTCTCTTTACAACAACAACCTCCTCCTTGAGGCAAGCTTCAATCCAACAAAACAATCACCTCACAACTTGAGGGATTAGCACAAAGCAAATAAGGATCACCTCACCACTTGAGGGATACAACCCAATAGCACAACCTCCTCAACACAATGAGGGAAAGGCACAAAGCCAAGCTAAGTTAGGGTTTTTAACTTGGTGGTCTAAACAACAACCATAAACAATCTCTTTCTCCCACACAAAGATCCTATAGAATAAGAAAGTAGATGTTACACAAGTGTGGAGAAAACCAATGGAATGGAAATCAAATCACAAAGAAAATCCTTGGGAAAAACTGAAACCAAGATATAGAAGATGAATCAAAACTCTTTTTCCCAAAACCCTTTTCTTTGAATTTCCAAACCCTAGCAAAAACACTAAATAGATTGTTCAATTTGAATCCAAAAACTTCTTTTGATTGCTGTGAAAACACCAGAGAGTAAGGAAAAATTCGCACAAAAAATCTTAGAGAAAAACTCTTTCCAATCGGGTATTTATAGCCCCCAGAAAAATATAGCCGTTGGCAGCAGAAAATGCCAGAAATACACTGCCGGTCGACCGGTCCAGTCGACCGTCCAACGGTCAAATTCTGCCCGTTGGTAGCTACCGTCGACCGCCCCGGTCGACCCAAACAAACAGAGAGCTCTGCTCTCAGACCCGGTCGACCCTGACGGTCGACCGTCCGTGTCTGCCAAACGTGCACTGATCTGTGCACGTCGGTCGACCGACCCGGTCGACCGACTTCATGCCAAGTCGACTTGGTCAGAAGACTAGTCGACTGGTTGAAGCCTGGAACAGAAAACTGGATCAGAAAAACAGTTTAAAAATATTTTGAAAAATCTTTTAACACTCCTAAAAATCACCAAAAATAGTTTTATCATTTTGCATTGATATATAAACATGTGGTAAAAAGTTTAGCTCAAATATCAATCAATATGAACTATTTTTGTGTCTTATCATTTTTACCAAAAACCAAAAAATGTATTTTCTAAAACTTGGATTCTTGAATAGAAAATACATTTTGTCCAAAACTCATCCAAATACAAAAACATGATATTAAACAACATTTAGGCATGATGTATATGGATATAATCCTATATACATGAAACATATATATATCCATGTTTTTGACATTAATTCCAAAATATGTTTTGTTAAAAATACCAAAACATAAAACACATGAATAAGTAAGTCAAAACTAAGTTTGTCTAGGAAATTAAGCATGCATGTATATAGAACAAATCTAATATACATTAAACCATGTAAACTTGTTTTGAATCTATCTATTCATGCAAACCAAGATCGGTTAAACCTAAAACCGAAAAACCGAAAACCAATATTCATAACATGAAACGTGTGTGTTTTGTGAACTTGAGCATATCATACTATTCTAATCTTTACAATTTGGATCTAAACACAAAACTAAACTATGGTACCGATGTCTTCTTGTAGAGCGCAATCTCCAAGCCGACTCGATCCAAAACTTCTTGATCCACCGAGCAATTGCTATATATGATCTTTGACGCTCGGGCTCTTGAATCAACATGTGAAAGCTTCCAAATCATCTTGTTGAAGCTAATCACCTACTAATAACTTGATTAATGATCTGAAACTAAAATCACAAGATTATTAGTACACATAACTACATGAGTTAATCATCATCAAAACTAGAGTGGAAGGCCTTTGGGCCAACAGATAGCTGTAATAGAAGAAGCGAATGATCTCTCAACAATGTTATTAGAAAACCTTATTGGTAATCTAATGGCATATGAAGTGCAACTCAAAGATAGAAAGAAGGATGAACAACAATTCAAGAAGAAAAAACTTGCCTTCCATGCATCCTCAGATACGGACAATTCAAATAACGATGAAGAGAAGATGGCAATGCTTTCAAGAAAATTCAGAAAGTTCTTGAAGCAAGATAAGTTTAAATGTTTTAATTATAATAAAACATGTCATATGAGGAAGAATTGCCCATTGCTCAAAAATAGAGGTAAATTCAAGAGCAAAAAGTTCAGAAAGAAGAAAGATTTGTTGGAACTTGTTTTGATGAAGATATTTGTGAAGCAAATCATTTGGAGCTCTAATACAAGCCAATTCAAGAGTTCTTCATGATCAAGATTTCCCAAGGAGAGTTGCTAATGATATGTATTGTAATGGTCAATAGCATTTTAAAAGCCTTGATGCGTACACACATATCATAGCCTATTAGTAGACTTGATCACCTATCAGTAGACTTGACCCTTCCTATTAGTAGACTTGACCCTTGCTATTAGCAGACTTGACCCTTCCTATTAGTAGACTAATAGGGTTATTAGTCGACTTATAAAAATGATTAGTCGACTAATACATGTTATTAGTCGACTTATAAAAAATACTAGTCGACTAATACATGGTATAGTCGACTTATAGGTTTCCCTAGTCGACTATCTTTTGTCCTGGAAGATCCCAACTCTCTGTTTGTCACTGTTAGTCGACTTAACAATTTATATAGTTGACTAATAGATGTTGTAGTCGACTTATACCCAATATTAGTCGACTAACCCAGTATAAATTGCCCAACTTAGTCAATTAACCCATATGTCAAGTTGACTATAGGCAGTTTCTGACTGTTGGACAGTTTCTGTATTCTGGTATTTTCTGCAACGTTATCCAACGTTTCAATCATTCAAAAGGCACCTATAACTACCCTAACTTACCCTAGAGTGCAGCTATATAAAGAGTTGTTATTCTAAAGGCCAAATACTAATCCTAATCTTCAGTTTTCTAAGATCAAAAAATTCTGCCAATCCTGAAAACTGTTCCCACTTCAGTTCTTCACCAAATTCTGATTCTCTAGTGAAGTTTTATGAAGTTTCTCCTATACTAGACCTTGTCCACGTTCATACACAGTACCAAGGCTTATAGGAAAGTGTTGTAATACTCAAAGCAATCATTGTACACGGGTGTCTTCTTGGTGTAGAAACAGTTGTACAAGGTGAAGATTGTTCTCTTGGTGGAAGAGAAGGTGTTCTCTTGGTGGAAGAGAAGGTGTACACATTTGGCAAAGGGGATTTGTCAAGTGGTGTGCATGGTTGTGATTTTGGGTGTACAAAATCAAGGATAAAGGAAAATCTCAAGCGGGTGGCTTGGGGACTGGATGTAGGTCACGAGGTTCGAATCAGGATAAATCTCTCGTGTTTGCATTGTCTAAACTTTTCTGAGATTTGATTTCCTTTATTGCAAGTTATTTATTTGTTTAACGTTAATCCTTCTTTGTTTAGTATTTGTGTTGACTTCGTGTTTTAGATCCATAAGTGCCAACAGAGAAAGTTCCGCATTTGGCATCATCTCGGGACCAACAAGATTATCAAGCATCATGAGAAAATAGTGATCCTCTTCATCTGATATATTTTTTGCAGGGGGAGAACACATGTTTTTCTATATTTGTTATAACCTGTTCTATGCAGGGGAGAACATATAATATATTTTCTGCAGGGGGAGTATTCGTGCACACAAAGTGTCATCATCAAAAAGGGGGAGAATGTTGGAACTTGATTTTGATGATACATTTGTGAAGCCATATTATTGGAGCTAAATCTCACAAGCCTATACAAGAGTTCTACATGCTCACGACTTCCCAAAGAGAGTGTCTTTGGATGTGTTTTGTAATATTTATTAGAATGTTAAAAGCCTTGAACACATACACACACATCATTAGCCCACTTAGTCGACTTATACTCTATATTAGTCGACTTATACATCTTATAGTCGACTAACTTTTGTCGTGCAAAGATACCAACTCTCTGTTTTGACCTATATGCACTATTAGTCGACTTAACAGTCTTTATAGTCGACTAATATATGACCTAGTCGACTTATACCTTCCACTGGTCGACTAGTGTCAGTTTCTAGAAACTTGTCTTTTGTTTCAATCATGCCCTAGTCGACTTGGCCCCTTTTATTAGTCGACTAACCCAATCTAAATTGCCTACCCTAGTCGACTAACCCTCAACCCCTAGTCGACTAATGGAAGTTTCTAACTGTTAGACAATTTCTATTTTCTGGTGTTTTATCTAACGTTTCAATATTAAAAATTGACATGATAACTACCCTAACTGACCATAGATTTCAGCTATAAATAGGGATGTTGTCCTAGGCTAAAAATACCAATTCATATCAATAGTTTTCTATCCAAAAACTCTGTTGAAAAATCTATTTTTTTTCAGAAAACTGTTTCTACTTTCAGTTCTTCATTCAAATTCCTACTCTATAGTGAAGATTTTTAAGAGTCCACCTATAAGAGCCCTTGTTCACGATCACATACAGATTCAAGGCTTATAGGATTGTTTGTAATCACTCAAAGAGGAGCATTGTACAAGAGCGTCTTCAGGTTGAAGAGAGGTTGTATAGGGTGGTGTCGTTTTCTTGGTTTTGTAAGAAGAGTTGTATACATTTGGCAAAGGAGATTTGTCACAAAGTGTTGATTTTGGGTGTACAAAGTCAAAGGATAAAGGAAAATCTCAAGCGGGTGACTTGGAGACTGGATGTAGGTCACAAGGATCGAACTACGATAAATCACTTGTGTTTGCGTTTGTTATATTTTTGTGATTTAATTTCCTTACTTGCAAGTTCTTTATATTTAATGCTAATATCTTTATTTGAGTGTTGACGTATATTTTATATCCTACAATTGGCATCATCTCGGAACCAACAAGAAGGAGAGACACGGAGACAGAGAGGGGAAGAGAGAGACAGAGGGAGAGAGGGAGAGAGATCAACGAAGAGAGAGTGGAGGGGAGAGAGAGACGGAGACAGAGACAGAGAGGGGGAGAGAGAGACGGAGACAGAAAGGGAGAGATGGACAAAGAGATCGACAGAGAGAAAGGGCGAGAGATAGATGCGGAGAGAGATGTAGAGGGAGAGAGGTGAGATCGACGGAGAGAGAAAGGGAGAGAGATCGACAGATAGAGGCGCAGAGGGAGAGAGATCGACGGAGAGAGAGAGAGAGAGAGAGGGAGAGAGATCGACGGAGAGAGAGACGCAAAGGGGAAGAGAGAGACAAAGATCGACGGGGCACCTATGAGGGCACGACGGAGTGACGGCGATGGCGGAGCGAGGACAACAGCGGAGCGAGGGCGAAAGACGGAATTTTTTTTGGTTTCCTTGCTCGCGCTCCTCTCTCTGCTTTATATTCGATCACGGGCACACAGTTGAACCCGAACCGAGTCGGCTCCGAGTCGGAACCGATTCGGGTTCGACTTAGACCCGCCCTTCGACTCGGACCCCCGAGTTGGCTCGGATCTGGCCGAGTCGGATACGACTTGGCCGAGTCTTCATTCCCTGATAACAAGTAACAACAGATCATGGCATGAACAAACATCCATTTGATACATGGTAATCAAAGATTCAAATATGAAACATCCATTGCAATCCCTATATTATAGTCCAAGCAACAATATGGCAATATTACAGTCCAAAATCTAAATATTTCAGTCCAAATAACAAAGCTCACAAGCAAATATTTCAAAGTAACAAAGCTCACAAATATTCCAGTCCAAATATTATAATCCACTAGCAAAGTAGTAGTCCAAATAGTTCATTACAATAATTAAAAGCAACAACACAAGAATAAAAAAGTTTTTCATAATAACAAGGTCTTTGTCCTTCGACAACTTGTTCTACTCTTCTCTTCTTAAACCTCCATGACTGTTGGTTCTGATGCCATTTTAGACAAATCTATGGTTAAAAGAAATAAATATTTACTCTAAGAAACAAAGTATTCTACTAAATCAAAAAACTAATAACTGAATCAAATATTCAACTCCAAAAAAATTTACCTATATCATGTATTTCAAGAGCATCCAAGTCTTCCTCAATACTCATTTTTGTTGATGACATTGTGACCCGAAGCCAATTTTCAGTGCATAAAAGAGATTCGACCATTCTTGGAGCCAATGAACTCCTAAACTGGTCAAGGATACGACCACCACTACTAAATGCTTATTCGGATGCAACAGTGGAGATGGAAACAGTTAAAACATCGCGAACAATTCGATATAAGATAGGAAATCTTGAGCTATTAATTTTTCAATACTCCAAGATGTTAAATGTAGAAAGATCGTCTTCACATCTTCACATAAAAAATTTTCCAATTTCGTCTGTCTCCTCACCTCCAACACCGGCTCTCATCCTTTTAAAGGGACTCCTCACATCTAATAATTGAGAAGAGGAAGAAGAAATATATGAAATATTGCTTAAAGATTGAACCATCTTACTCGATTGCTCGCTTGAACTTTCATACCCTAATTTGTAGTCATTGAACAATAATGATGCGAACTCTTTTACAATCTTCATCTTCTCCAAACTTTTACTTGCACCATAACAAAGTTTAAGAATAAATTATACATATTGTTCCTTGTATCGGGGGTCAAGAAGCACCGTAATGTAAATCAACATGTTGGTCTTCCCCAACATGTGGGCAATGTTGCTCAATTTTAAATCCCCACTTTCTTGTTGATCTATCAACTCACAAGCGACATTATTAATTTCATGAGGAAAATTATTGCTAGTTACATACATAAAATCAGAAACACACAAATTGAGTTCATAAAACTTTTCAAGAAAAGTGCACAACCTCCTTGCATTAGTCTAATCATCCTCTGATAACATCTTATTGTTTTCATTCTCACTTAACACTTAATTTTTAAAAAATAGGTCTTCATCATCATATCTTTCAAAAGCTTTTTCATACTTGCATGCGGTATTCAACATCAAATACGTGGAGTTCCGCCTAGTAGCCACATCCAAGCATAAGGTTTTGGACGATTCAATTTTCTCAATTTCAACACAATTCTTGAACTTTTATAATCAAAAAGGAGAGCGGCTCACATACTTCACGGCCGAGCGCACCCTACCAGCCAAAGAGCCCAATTATTTAATCCCATCATTAACAATAAGATTAACAATATGTGCAATACACTTCATATGAAGGTGTTTCCCATGTAGCATTATTCCATTCTAATTATTAAGCCTTTTCTTTAAATAGCCAACCATAATATCATTTAGAAGATGCATTGTGAATAGTTATGGTGAAGACATTTTCAATCCCCTATTCTACCAAATACCTCTCCACCGCCCTACCAAGTTCATCACCTCTGTGACTAGGAATTTGACAAAAGTTAAAAATTCTTTTGTTTAATTTTTAATCATTATCAATCCAATGTGCATTGAGATACATGTAATTGATATTTTGAATAGAAGTCCAAGTATCCGTGGTAAAAGATTTCATTTGATATGTAGCTTTCAATAAATTTCGTAAAATTTTCTTTCTCATCAATGTAAAATTGGTAACAATCCCTTTGGATTGTCCAATGAGACGAGGGATGAAACCTGGAGATGCAATAGACATGAAACATCGGAATCCAACACCTTCCGCTAATTTGAATGGTTGTTCATCAAGAATTATAAAGTATACAAGGGTTCTACTTATAGCCACTTCATCATACTCCCAATTGCTAGGATTACCTTCTCCACTATTTCCTCTTATTGAATGTTGAAAACATAAAGTTTTTATCGTGTTTCTTCATTATATGAGTTCTTATAATTTTTCTCGTGAGCAAGCATACCATTCACACATGGATCAACACCTTCTTACAATGCTTGCACTCTTCTTTAGCATGTTCATTTTCTTGAAAAGTTTTAAAATGCAACCATACCGTAAATCTTTTCATTAAGCTTTTTCTCTTGATTTTGTGAGTAGGCTGATGCTCCGCTGGATTCTCTCCTTGTTTAACCTACAAACAAATAAAATGTAGATAAGTCGTGGAGAAGGTAGTCTTGGCTCCACTAGATTCTCTCCTAAGATTTAAATTACATCAACTAACCTCAATTAAATCTGAAGATGAGGCAGTGGTCAACTGTTCGTGGGGCGGCAGAGATGCTTGAGGTGCAGTTGATGGCGTCAAAGGAGGCCGGGAGCTTGATGGTGCTAAAGAAGGTCGAGAGCTTGATGGGCCCGAAGGAGGTCGGGAGCTTGACGACAGTTGTTGACTACTTTCTTTTATATTTCAAATTTCCTTTTTGTGATGCCCTACAAAGAGAAGGAAAAATATATGCTTAAGCTGTTAAACCAACACATGCTTAACTTTAAAATAAACATAAATAGCTTTATAACTAGACAACCAGAAACATTCCAAGAATGAAATTAGAAATCTGAAATAAAATAGACATAAACCATCCAAAATCCTTTTGAGACAAAGTTTAAAACTAAGATAAATAGTTTTATAATTATATGTTTTCTGTGTCTTCTTCATAATGACATAACCATCCAAAATCCTTTTGAGAAATCTGAAATAAAACCATTTATAACCTTGTTAATTATGAATAACTTAATTTAGATTATAGATATTCATGTGGAGAACCTATTCATATATCTTGTACTTATTATGATTTATCTAACATGAATGAAAACATGAATGAAAAAATTCAATATGTACAGGCATTTTCCTCTGCTTGGAAGTTGGAATACATCCTGTGGAGTTGCTATGTCCTCTACCAAGATAGTCCCCTCCGGAAAGACATTTTGGTTGGTCCAGTAATCTTCTCAGACCCTTGCAAGTCTCTAGTTCACCTTCAGGTATTGTTCACACAATTAGGGGAAATTATTAGCCAAAATTCATAATTAATCTTAATCTCTCACTACACTTGTGAATATTTTAACCTAATTATGCTATATATATATATATATATATATATATATATATATATATATATATATGGGGTTATTGTACCTCAGTCGCCAGCTGAGAGAGTTTCTCAGCTACAACTGTTCCTCCACTAAAAAAATTACAGATCTGAAAATTTTGAGTGTTTTCAAATAAAAAAATTACAGATCTTGATTACTAAAATTTAGAAAAATAATTTATTTTAAAAGAATGTAACCATGGTCGCATTAATGTTCAAGTTTTTTTTGAAAGATGTTTTAATCACAATAAAAATATATTACTGTGACTTGAAACAGTTTATTTTATTTTATTTTATTTTTTTGTTTTCTGAAACTACAATCGAAGTTGCAGTTTCTGAAAAGAAAAATTTGGATTTAAATTTTTTAATATCATTTTCACTTTTTAGATTTATTTTTGTTTTACATTGTGACCTTTGTGGTCACAGTGTTGCAGACTTTTTTTTATTTTTTCGATTAAGTTCGTAGTATTTTTTCGACCTTGCTAAGCTAAATACGATACTGGGACCAGTCAATTGAAGTAGTGACGATAATCTCGTAAGTTAAATAATTAAGATGATTAAAAGATTGCGACTTCGGTCGCAATCTTATGTAACAGCACTCTCTTTGAGAATGTTTCGTTTGATAATAATGCGACCTAGGTCATAGTATTTTTTATTAAGTAATCTAAATAAAATATTGCGACCATGGTCACATTCTTATGAAACAAGAGACATAATCAATTGAATCAGTGAACAAGGTCTCGAAAATTAAGTAATTAAGATGATTAGAAGACTGCGACCGAAGACTGCGACATTGGTCTCAGTCTTATGTAATAGCAGTCTTTTTAAAAAGTTTTGTTTGATAACACTGCGACCTTGATCACAGTATGTCAGTATTTTATAACTTATTTTTCATTTTTGCGACCAAGGTCATAGTCTTTTTATTAATAAATTTTAATTGGACTGCGACTTTGGTCGTTGTCTTGTGAAATATATAGTTTGAAGATGAAATTTTATACTGCAACTATAGTCACAGAATTCAATTTTATCTGACAATTTATTATTATGAATGCGACCAAAGTCGCAGTCCTGATGAAAAGGATAGCTTTTAAAATAATTTTTTTCCTGCGACTTCAGTCGCATCTCTGACAGATTGGTTATATATTTATGTGTATTTTACTTTGTCTTTCAATTTTTAAATCGAATGACCAACATTTTCGATGATGAAAAATTTCAGATAGGCCTTCCTTTAGAAGAAGAAAAAGAAGAGAAGAATCACGATGAAAATATTAAAGCTGACATCCTGAGGGAACATGAATCTGCCAAAATAGCTGCTGGAGATCTAGGTCTGTAACTAAAAATTAATATCTGATCCCGCTCTTACTTTTTTAGAACGACATTCTCTACAAGTCAAAAGTTTAGATTTGATAGCGTGAGAAGACACAGAGAGATAGACATATAAAAGGAGAGAAAAAATAATAATAAAGAATATAAAACCAATATATCATTTCAAGAAAAAGATAAATGATAGGGACTTTTAGTAATTTCAATTATTTTCAAAAGCGAGGCGTCATATATGAATAATACTTGATGGGAGTATTGCGGCGCCTAATCAAGTATGGAAGCGATCCAAAAATGAACATTGGATTACAATTCTCGACATAACATTGGATTACAATCCAAAAATGAAAAATAAAAACATTAATTGGAGAACTCAAATCGATCAAAATCCTATTGGATTGCGAGGTTCTGATTTCATCAAATATGAAATATATACAGTAACTCCTCCATATATCTTTGTAAATCAAACTCTAAGTCGGTAATTCCTCCACAAATCCAACAGTAAATCCCCAACAAATCACAACAAAAATAATTATCTAAAACTCTAATATTTATCTGTTAAGTTAACGGTCAATAACTTAAAATTTTATAAAAATAAATCACAAAAAAAACCTAGGTTAAATATCTGAAAAACTGAAACCCTAGATTTGGTACTTGCACAGATTCGTGATTCCGCAGCTGTACTTGTAGATGTCGATCGAGATGTGAAGATGATGAGGAGGGATCAATCGTTGGAGATCGCGATGGGAAGATGAGGGGGAGGAGCTATCTGTCATTGGAGATCGCGATCGGAGACGAGGAGGAGCTTCCGACATCGCCTCGTCGGAGATGAGGAGGTCGCAATGGCCTAGGGAGACGAGGAGGAGCGACCGAGCGAGATGAGGAGAGGGAGATTTTCTGATTTAGGGGCCTAGGGCTCGCCGTCACTTGAGGTTGAGGGGAGAGATTCTGAGCGAAAGAAATTAAACTCATCAATTTGGAGGGATGTCGGGGCTCATGTGACCCTAGACAGCTGAGCTGGACTCCACTAGTCCACTGGCTCTTAGATCGGGCGTTGTTCAGTTGGGTCTGATTTCATTTTTACGAAATTGACCCGACCCGAAATAACCGAAGTCCACTTAAATTCGAACCGTAGCTGAACCAAAACGTAAATAAAATCGAACCGAACCGCCCAAAATTCAGTGGTTCGGTCGGGTTAACCGATTTTCGGGTTTAAATGCTCTCCCTTATGGGATGGTCTCTTGATTTCTTAGACCATACGGTCCATGGCTGATTCAAGAGTGGTGAGTTTCCATTCAACGGTGCTCACCCTTGCGGAAAGGCTTTATGATTCGTCGTCGTCTCCTGCCATGGTCGGAAAGTTGCCGATGCTCTGATACAATTGACGCTGAGCGGGAAAGCGAATGAAACTGGATAGATCTCGTTCTAACGCCAACAAACCCTGAAAGGATCTTCACGTAGAAAATGTACTCAAATCTACGAGTACAGCACTCGAATCCACGAGCAATTTAAAAGGAAAACTCAAAGTTTATTAGTCAAAAGCTAATGCAAAATAAAGAATACAAGGGTCTTTTTAATGGCTTACAAAAGAGCTCTAATCTATTTAGGAAATCTAAATTCAAAATAAAGAAAGATAAAATCAATCAGAGTCCAATTTAGATCCGAAAACAAAATCTTAAACTCACTCAGAATTGGGCTGATAGTCGTCTGGCGGTCGATTGCTAGGTCTTCTCAGCATGGCCGGTCGACCGCCCGGTTGACCAGTTATAAGACTGGGCTCGCTGGTCATGCACCTGCTTTTGGTCGGTCGACTGGACAATTGACCTACGTCTTCATCTGACTTTCCCGGTCGATCGGGGCTTTTCTCTGACCTGTTGTTGAGCCTAGATTTCAGGATCTGCCTTCGTACAACAGCTAGCCAAAGGTGGATGATCATGCCCATTAGATTATGTCTAATATTTGAGCATGATCAATGAAGACAAAGGTGTCTTTCCAAGTCTCTGAGATTCTCACAGAGAACTTTATGGGAATCTGGTGGGTTGTTCAAGAAATTTTAAAAGAATGGTTCCAATGTTGCTGTTTGTCTTGGTACCTAGTATATATCCATGGGTTTTGGGAACATGTACTGTAATCTCTAGTATAAAAATGCCGGTAAGTAGACAGAAGGATGATGTAGCTCAACTAATTTTATGTTAATGATACCAGCTATACTTAAATTATCAACATGTCATTGGCTCTCCACCAATTATGGTCATCTCTTTTATTGATTTCTGATCATCTGCTTTCTATATAGCCATAAAATATTAAGGTTGACTGTCTTTAAAATTGAGAAGCCGGCTACATTGTCACCTAAAGGACAAATAAACATTACGATATAATAACAGACCATTGACATAAAAGCTAGGGATGATAGGGGGAGAAAGACATCCATCAGTTTCTGATAGCCAAAATGGAGGTGGTGAGCACCAGAGTTTGTGTTACAGGAGGTGCTAGTTATATTGGGTCTTGGCTTGTCAATAAGCTTCTACAGAAAGGTTACACAGTTCATGCCACTCTAAGAAACTTAGGTGACCTCTTTAACGGCTCCCTTTCCCTATCCTTCTCCCTAATATTCAAGTACTGTAAGAATTAATTTGTAAATTTGCAGGTGATGAGTCTAAGGTTGGACTGCTGAAGGGACTCGCTGGAGCAGAGAACAGGCTACTGCTGTTTCAGGCTGACCTTTATAATGCCGAAGAGTTTGAACCTGCGATACGAGGATGTCAGTTTGTGTTTCTTGTTGCAACTCCAATGGCACACTATGCTAATAGCACTAAGGTTGGTGGACTGCCCTCCTTGTACTCTTGAAAAATCTGTAATCTAACCTTTTTGGTTTCTTGTATGGAACATAAGCTTTGTTTGTAGTTATTCTCAACTAGTGAATTGAATGTGTTACTTGTGTTTTTTTTTTTTTTTTCCTTCAATTTTTCTCGAATTGAAGAAATAGCTATGTCCATGGTAGAGTTATAGATAGATTCTTCTTTTTTGCTTTTTTAATGAAACCATAGAGTTTGTTTGTAGTTTTTCTCAACCAGTGAACTCAAATATGTCTAAATGAGTAGACATGAGTCCAGGAGGATATGATTTTTTTCATGCTTTCTAAATCTACACCAGACTTTTTCTTCTAACATTGGAGAAAATTCTTCTGGATATGCTTACTTCGTGGTTTGCCCCTTTGACCTCTCCCATAACAATCAAGCGCCTCAATCAACATGGCAAATTCCTCTTCTTGTACCTTATGTATCTTCATCTATGAACATATAACTGTTAATTAGGAAGCAGATATAGTTTCCTTAGACTACCGCTTAATACTCATATGAGCGGTTAACCAATAATGGTTACTCTCATTGTTGATCCATCCCAGTAACCACGTTAACACAATTCCTGTTGTGCTGCTGTGCCACTAGATTTGTTACACCTAATTCTATTCCATGAGAATCCTGTAGAGCATATTAATGATCAAGATAATAACTAAGGCTTTCCATATATCAGTGTATAATAAAGATTTTTAGGTAATACATTTGTCGGGCATCAAGCCGTGCTTGGTATAACTGATAGATTAGTCACACTGAGTCCTATTCTGAGAATCCCATGCAATCTATCTAATAATCAAGATAATGGACTAGTTTTTAACCCTGTAATATAACAGAGAATAGTAAGTGAATAGGCTTCTCAGTCACTCAGCAATGCTTGGTAGAATGGTAAAGAGGGGGATTGACCAAAGGAAGAGTAGGGTTAGGCTTGTTGTGAATTTCTCAGCTTGGTGCTCAATGATACATTTGCTTTTAAAATTTTGTTGTCATTTCTCCTAATGTGGAACTCATAAAACTGAAAACAGTATGTAGACACCACCGAAGCTGCAGTTGCTGCGGTACACAACATCTTGAGGTTATGCCAACAATCTGGATCAGTGAAGCGTGTAATCTACACCGGCTCTGTCACAGCTTCATCTCCACTGAAGGAAGATGGCACTGGCTTCAAGGATTTCATTGATGAATTTTGTTGGACGCCCCTTCATCTCTCATTTGCTCACTGTGAAGATTTTGCAAAGGTAGGCAGTCATTTCTCTATGGAAGTGCTCTAGTAAGTCATTATATTTTTCGATTGATTGTCTACATTATCTCCAATGAACAATTTTATCGCTCATCGATTGTTCTCTTAATTGACAAAAAATTAGTGAACACTACTGTTTAACAAAGTATTTCACAATTATTCATGTACTACTAGTTACTGGTAATGACCATCACAATCTGTTTACCTTTTCTTTATTATTTTTTATTTGGGACTTGTACGTGCATTAGACGAATCCCCAAGAGTTGACCTTGGATCTCTTTGTTCTTCTTTTGCGTTCATGCTTTTGAGTAGAAGGTTGTAATTTTCATCAACAAGCAAATGATGAATCAAAGTACAAAGGATCAGTAGACACCAAATCTCAAATTTACATGCCTACATGTTTGAAAGGCTGAATACATCTGATACAGCCAAAGAACTGTGAACACTATGAACTCTTAGAAATATATTCATCTTTCCTTCCCAAAGAGATAATAGTCTTGACATGGAAATTTTCTCCCGGTTTTGCAACCAATTTGTAGAAGTTATAGGCCCCTCTCCAGCGAGGGCATCGTCCAAAACAGAATTCTTTCCAGTAAGAGCGTCGATATAGAATGCCCGTAAGCTTCTAGCTTCCACCAGCACTTGAACCTTATTCCTGTTCTTAATGTTAATGATCTCCATCCCACCATGATTCTGTCCACACTACCTAACCCCAATTAATCAAGTCAAACCTTTTGTGTTCCTTTCTATTATGTCTTCACATAGTTTCTCCTAAGAGAGTCAATGCATTTGATCACCAAAGATGAGAGTTCAAGGAAAGACATGATATTGCCAAAGGATAGATAAGTTGCCTTCCACCCAGTGAATCCAGATGTTGCATTATCAATATTGCGGAACCAGTCTCTCATCACCAAACCTCACGGTTTAAGAGAATGCCCAGCCGCATAGGGTAAAAGGCTTTAGAGAGTTTAGCAGAGAGGCACAAATGGCACTGTCCTTGTCAAGTTCTTCAATAAAAGAATAGCATTCTTCTTTTTTTGAGGTTAACAGTATCACTCTTGTTAAAATTAATTCTGAGAGCAGTTTATGCCTCAAAGCATTATCACTTTCGAAATATCATCAGCCTCGCGTACCAGAGGATAGTTAGATATTTGTTGTTACCGTTCCCCACACCCCATGGAAGAGGCTTTCTAATTCACATCTATGATCATCTTTAGGAAGGCAACAACCACGAGCATTAAAAACTTAATAAAATCAAGGTGGAGTTCGAGATCTCCCTCTCTCACAAGTCAGGCCTCTATTACATCGTATTTTGCCTCTAGGTAAATGAGTAGAAACATAGCATTGCCTCCACACATACACATTCTCGTCCTCTTCATCCTTCTTGTCAAACCCCGCTTCACAAAATACGTGAAAATGGCACGACCAATATACGCAAGGAGAATACCCCATATGTACACGTTAAGTCTTATGTAACCTGAGCAAGTTATAAAATCTACTATAACAGTATTATAACAATGCAATATGACATATAATTTCTCACACAAAATATTATTTTATGAGTAATCGAATAGAATAAAAGATGAGTTCAATCAATATATAGAGAATCAATCAAACCAAATAAGAGGACTATATGTATGATATCAAGACTGGATCATCAAAAAAAAGAAACTCTGGACTCCTAACGCTATTTCACAATCTCCTCATATTACGTACGACACCTGATCAACAGAATAAAGTATCATCTATATCTGAACATGTAAATCCAGTAGAGTCAGAAAACTCCCAGCGAGTGTGTAAAATGAGGAAAAGTATAATATTATATCATAATAAATAATAAATTTTAATTATATTACAAGTACAGTAACATACGTGATTAGACCATGGTTAAGTGTTTATCAAAGCCCATGTATACAAGCGGAAACACATCAATTTACAGTGTATTATGCAAGATCTCTTTTTATTAATTATGTTAGAGAATATTATTTGCCACATGCAGTAAACGCATCATATACTATGCCTACTAGATATGTCAATTGGGTCTTATGTTATTTGAAATTGATAGATGAATATATTGTTTGTATTTTAAGTGCGTCCTGTATATACTCGAAACGACGACACGTTCCTGATGCTAAGTCAGTTCATATCACTAGGTACTCAATAACAGAACAATAAGTGATGTCAGTCATCTAAGCGAACCCTACAGTGGAATCGTCTTTCGGCTTAGGTCAACTCAAAATACAAATGTTGTCTCCCCCCGTCAATTTTCTGAATCCTGATGTAAGTGTCTAATGTTCATGTCAATAAGATTACTGGGATAATGAAATTACAATAATAATGATAGTAATAATAACAATATAACAATATAATAATACAATGATATTACCGTATAATATTAATTTTTCAGTAATTTCAGTAATATGAATCTATACTTAGTAACAGTGTTGATCATGTGTCATATATCAAGTCGTTCAAGAAGTGTCAATATAGTTCAGGTTCATCATTTGGATTTTCTAGAATTTCACTAATTATGGTTATTCTCAAGCAAGTTTACTAGGTAACAAACAATTAATAAATCAAATAATTCAATTACCAATAATTAGTTATCATACTCTAAATATATATTAATGCGGATTTGTATGTAGGCACAACTAAATAATTTAGAGAAAAAATATTTTATCATTTGCACAAAATTAAATCATGAAATTTACAAACTTTCATAATGCCAGAAAATTAATTAAGTGATATAAATAAACAAACATATAAAATAATAAAAATTAATTCATTAAATCTTAATTTGTTTAAAATAATAAAACACTCACAGAGTTATTCAATTTGAATTTAATTGAAAATATTTTAATATGAACAATAATTAATGTGCATGAACAATAATTAAAATGAACAATAATTATGCATAAAATATATTTGTTGAAAAAGAATTAAAACTCTCACGCAATTTAAATAGATAAAAACACTCATTATTCCATGTTATAAATATTTTGCAAGTAAATCTTTTAAATCATAATGTATTTAAAGAATAAAACATTCACAAATATCTTTATTTATATATATCCCAACTTGCATAATTTATTTGAAAGGATAAAACATTAATATTGAATAAATAAATGAAATAATTTTATTAACTACCATAAAACATGATTCATTCAAATAGGATTAAAACAATCACACGTAATACATTCAAGGACAGTTAAAGAAACACTCACAATAGTCTTAATTTAGGTATTTTACAATTTTCATAATATATTAAAAAGATAAATACTTATGGATAAATAAATAAATAAATTTATTAAACACAATAATCATATTTTATTTAAATAGATTTAACACTAAAATACTTACAGAGTTATCGCGGATGTGAAGTTCTGGCCTTCACGATTCCAACACCTAAAAAACAGCTCGATTTGAGTTTCAGACAACCAAGAGACGGCCCAAAAGTAATTCCCGATTCAAACAGGTCTTGATCTGTTATGGGTCTGGTCGGGTTTGCTGAACCGGGTCGGATCCACTGTTGTAGGTTGAGTTGGGGATACAGGTCGGGTTGCACAAGCGGGTTGGGTTGCACAAGCGGGTTTGAGAACTTAAACCCAATCAATTGTTAATGGATTTGGGTCGGGTCTTTAACTAGATCGGGCTCGGGCTTGTAATTTGAGGCGGGTCTGCATGGTGGGAGGGGTTACGAGCTCGTGGCGAGGTCGACGAAGGGTGGATGACAATAAGAGTGAAGAAGATGAAGAAGAGGTGCAGGTGGCTGCACGTGGAGAAAGAGGAAGAGGAGGGTGGCTGTGTGTGGCTTCCACGGTGAGAGGAGGGCCAGACGAAGAGGAGGCGGCCGAGAGGAGAGGCAAGGCGAGGTGGATGACGGTTGTTGCGGGCACAGCTGCAGGCGGAGGTTGTAGTGCTGCTGCATGGCAACGCGGAAGGGAATAGGTGCACGTGGTAGTCGTGGCTCATGGCGGTCTTGCAGGCGGTGGAGAGCGGCGCAGTATAGGTGGCGACTCAGGTGGCAGAGTAAGAACGGCGGTGGTGAGGGAGCTCGCGTGCGGAGGCACGATGGAAGGTGCTCGGGGCTGCAGGTGGTGTTGCAGCGGTAGGTGCAGGTGGCCGAGGAAATAGAGGATGGGAGCAGGGAAGCTCGGGTTCGCTGCAGGAGCAGGCGAGGGTAGCGGTTGCGCAGCATGGAGGGAGAGGAGAGGGAAAGCGCGCGGGAAGAAGGGAGGAAGGTGGGTGGCGTATGGAGGCGGCCTCGGGTTACGGTTTTTTTCAAGAGAGAGACAAAGAAAGAGAGCATATATATAGAGGAAGTGGGCTTGGGCTCACTGGCCTAGGTTTATGGGTTGAAAAAATGAGAAGAGAATGAAAAGAGAGAAGGAATTCAAATGGCCCGGCTGGGCATAAAGTGAAATGGGGGAGTGTGGGCTAGGTTGCTGGGTATGGTTTTGGCAGCCAAAAGAAAAATAAGCAGAAGAAAAGGAAAAGAAACATTAATATCATTATTTATAAAAAAACAATACAAAATTTATAGTAATAATAATTAAGGACAATAACAATCTAAATTAATAATGGTTAATAAGTATTAATTTATATATACTTAACTATGCAAATTACACTTCTAATGCCAAAACACTCAACAGAACATGATTTTTTACTTCCTTGTCACTAATACAAGTTCCTCTAATTGAATCCAAGGACCATGAAAAGAATTGAAACACCCTGTCACATAAAATGTAATAATTAGATTAAAAATTACAAAATAATGATTTGTAAATAATTTGATGTACAAATACACGTAGTGCTCTCCACTACATTGAAAATGGTTAGTTTGGTGTTTTGATCCTTCTCAAGGTCAAAAAATGTTGGGGAATTAAATTCTTATTAATATTCTAACCTTTCTTTTGATGAGAGAAGCTTGTCATTTATTTCTTTGAATGTTTTAGGTGGATCACTTACGTCCTTTCCCTTAATATGGTAGGAAATTCATCTCATTATAATGGGTGGAGGCATTCTCAAACATGTGATTTTCCCTGTAAAATGCAAATGCCTGGACAAAACTCTCCATCAAAAGTTTTTTTGTCACTCTTGTGACAAACAGTGTTATATTAATCACAATAATATATATAATAGATCATTTCTCAAGTCATTTCACACTTCTGAGGTTGATTAGTTTTTATGGTTACTGGTTTTGTAGTCATACACATGCTCAAAGACGCAATCTGAGAAGGAACTGTTGAGTTACAACCACACAGAGGAGAACAATGGAATGGAGGTTGTAAGCTTAGCATGTGGTCTGGTTGGGGGAGATGCGCTTCTCCCTACCGCACCTCTGAGTGTACAGATATTTGTATCGCCCCTGACAGGCCATCTGTTTTGTTACAAACAATTAAAGTTTTTACAAGCATTGCTGGGTTCAATACCTATGATCCACGTTGATGATGTCTGTGAAGCCCTTGTGTTCTGCATGGAGAAATCTTCACTCTCTGGTAGATTTCTTTGTGCCAGTGACTACCCAACAATGCGAGAGTTCATGGACTACTGCGAGCAAAAGTATCCTGGATTTATTGTAACCAAAGAGTAAGTGCAGGTTTTCATTCTGATGATGCTTTTAATAAGATACGAATTAAATTCTTAATTTTTGGTTTTGGGTATGATTTCAGGGTTGAGGGAACTGATACAGGGATCAAGCCCAATTCTCAGAAGCTGATTGATGCAGGTTTTCGGTATGCATTTGACATGAGGCAGATTTTAGAAGACAGTGTGAAGTGCATGAAGAGGTTTGAAGGCCTTAAAGAACTCCCTTAGCTGTTTGTGTATGTCAGCAACATTTTCTAAATGGAGTTGTTATCATTTGATTTGAATCTTGTGTTAGAATGTTTTTATTAAAACATTGATGTGATTAAAATCAAAGCTACTATTGTTATGGTTCCACTATGGAAAATGCCTAATTGTAAATTTCTTATAATTTTCATATTGCACTGGTTTTTGAAAATATCAGCAGAATTTGATAAGAGATTCTTGTATTCTTGAATTCTGCGCAGTTTATTTACCATCATCACAGAATGGGTACAGGTAAAGAATTTTATTGAGTTCTACCTGCATTACTCATTACAGATCCTAAATTGTGGCAAAAATCACTTGGCTGTTGATGGATGCTGCTCTCATGAAGGTAACCTCATGCTTCATCTTATCTTGAGAAAAGGTGCACTTATTTGTACTAAGGACTTTCCCTGCCATTTCAGATTGCCTTCATTTTCTTCTGCGGGGACATGCCCACCATCTGTTTGCCTTAATGTCAGCAAGGCAGGAGTGGAGAGGTTTAGCGCGCCATTTCTGCGGCCATGTCGGCCACTGGAAATATGCTTGTCCAATGGGCCTTGCTTTCGCTGACAGAGGCAGGGGCACTGCATCAGAAGCTGCACGTTCAGGGCAGAGACGAGGGGTGCTTCGACTGGTTGCAAGGGGTCGATTGCGGGGGAGGGTAGGAGAGGGGGTTCTTGTGCTGCCGTGCGGAGTTGGGGGCCGAGATAATGGCTGGAGAGAGCACATGGAGCTTTGGGTTTCTCTCTTTGGGGCCATGATCACGAGCTTACTCGAGGGTAGGAGCCTATGTCTCCGGTTGGAGGTCGGAGTTCTGTTGTGCGTGAGGGGCCGTATTCTTTTGCGGAGGTGGTCAAGAGGAGGCCGTTGAGGGACATGGTCGATGGATCGGCAGCGAGCATGACTAGCGGCTAACGCCGGGAATCGAGGGATTCAGTGAACTCTTTTGAGTTCCTTATTCTCGTTACCCCTCCCAGGATGGGGGGCAAGCGATTGGGGTGACCGGAGGGGGTTCTTGTGCCATTAATGTGCTGGAGGCGAGTTTTGGTGGCTTCTATGTTTCATTCCGGGGACAGGGCTTAGATCTTAGGTGGTGTGATGGGCCTATCATCGACATCGATTGAAGTGGACCAGCTTCCCTAGCGCCATGCACTTTGCCGGAGGTCGAAGATAGCACCAGACTTGCCTCAGTTGAGGACAAGACGCCGTTCAAGAGGAGTTCGACGGAGATTCAGTCTCATCAACTGCGGGGCTCAGAGGGGGAGGCATCGCCTTTGCATCGGCCGATTGCCAGACCAGGGACAGAGTCAACAACGGGATCGGCGGAGAGGATATCGTCGTGGATGTCGACATCGGGTGGAAGGATCAAGGGATTTTGAATTCAAATTTTCAAATTAATGGGGGGATCGATTTCAGGTTTCAATCCGCATGAGGGCGCTGCATTCTCAGTTGGTGCGGGCTTTGGGTACGATGAGGATCCGGGCCCGCTTGGTGTAAAGGCCGAACAACCTTTGAATTTTGGGCCTGATTATGGGCCATCTGTGACTGTTGTGGGCCTAATAGCAAGAGTCAGGACCAGAGGCATGGGACAAAGAGTGATGTGGGGGCAGGGTCTATGCCCGGGTTGCCATGGGCCGATTGGTGGGCCTTGTGGAGATGTAGGGAATTTTGAGGGAAATTCGAGTGGACTTGGACCGGGCTGCCGTAGGCCACGAGGGAAAGACTTGGCGACGAATATTGTCTGTTCTAAGGGGGAGTCCAGCAGGATTACCAATGGACCTGGCTGAGAACCTTTTATTTACGATGATTTCATTTTAACGTAGTGAAGCAGAGATTACAGGAGTTGTTTAAAGATGAATTCAAGAATTTCATGATCACGTTCTCCATCCAGCAATCCAGGAAGGCCAAGGAAAAGAAGAAGGGAAAAACGTTCAGGAGATCCTGTAGGGAGAGTGGCTCGGTGCTCTACTAGACGCTTTGAGGGAAGGAGGAGTTTTGGTGTCTGCGAACCTTTTGGTAGTGTAGGAGGAGGATGTGAGCATCATCTGCAGGAGTTGATTTAATGAAGCTAGGAGTCTGGCTTGAGGCAGCTACGGAGGACTATGTTAGAGTAGACGTGTTCTATTTGTATCGTTCCACCTTTGGTTTCTTCAGGCACCTGCGTGTTCTTTTATGTGCTACTGGGGAAAGGAGGTTTTTGTACGAGTTTGAGAGTATTTTCATTAATTTATTGTAAATGAAACGCGGGGGGCCACTTTGGTCCACTGTTCTTCTCAAAAAAAAAAAAAAATCATCTGATGCTCTTGTAATTTGTATTGCTTTTCTGCAATTAATTAGTTTACAGGTAGGTTAGATAGTATAATTTTTTGCAGGGTTCAATCATCAAGTTTGAGGATGGAAGTTTGTGCTTCTTGTATGTAGTCTGGGACGGGGACATGAATCTGTTGTATGCAAGTCTATGGATTAATATGCTTCATCTTATCTTGGGAAAATTTGCTCTTACTTGTACCAAGAACTTTCTCTGTCGTCTCAGATTGCCTTCGTATTCTTCTACGATGGATATGCCCACCATTTGTTTGCTTTAATGTCAGCGAGGACGAGTGGAGTGGTTCAGCGTGCCACTTTTACGGCCATGTCGGCCACTGGAAATATGCTTGTCTAATGGGCCTTGCTTTCGCTGACGGAGGAAAGGGTATTACGCCAGAAACTGAACGTTCAGCGCAGAGATGAGGGGTGCTCCGGCTGGTTGCAAGGGATCGAATACGCGGGAGAGTAGGAAAAGGGGTTTTGTGCTGCTGCGCAGAATTGAGGGCCGAGATAGTGGCAAGAGAGAGGACATGGAGCTTCAGATTTCCTTCTCCAAGGCCGTGATCAGGGGCTTACTCAAGGGTAGGAGCCTATGTTTCTAGTTGGAGGTCGGAGATCATGCGGTTGTGCGAAAGCGGCCGGGACAACATCAATGGATCGGTAGCGAGCGTGACTAGCGCTGTTAACCGGGATTCAAGGGATTCAACAAACTCTTTTGAGTTCCCTATTCTTGTAACCCCTCCCAGGATGGGGGGCGGGCGATTGGGGGTGAACGGAAGGGGCTCTTGTGCCATCAAGGCGCCAGGGAAAGCGCTGGAGGTGAGTTTTGGTGGCTGCTCTATTTTGTTCCAGGGATAGGGTAGAGATCTTAGGCGGTGCGATAGGCCTGTCCTCGACGTCGCTTGCGGTGGACCAGCTGCCCTAGTGTCCTGCACTTTGCCGGAGGTGGAAGATAGCGCAGGACTTACCTCAGGTAAGAACGAGACACCGTTCGAGAGGAGTTCGGTGGAGATCCAGTCTCATCAACAGTGGGGCTTAGAGGGGGATGCATCGGTATCCGCATCCGCCGATTGCTAGGCTAGGGGCTGAGTCGACAAACGAGGTCATCGGAGAGGACAACGTCATGGACATCGCCATCGGACGAGGGGATCAAGGGATTTTGAATTCAAAATTTCAAACTAATGGGGATCGATTTCAGGTTTGAATCCGCATGCGGGTATTGTGTTATCGGTTGGTGCAGGCTTCGGGTACAATAAGGATCTGGGCCCGCTTGGTGTAAAGGCCGAATAACCTTTGGATTTTGGGCTTGATTTGGGCTATCTGTGGCAGCTTGTGGGCCTGACGGCAAGGGTCAGGACTAGAGGCATGGGACACAAAGTGATGTGGGGACGGGGTCTAAAGAGAAACTGGGTGTTTTGGCTTGGGTTGCCATGGACCAGTTGGTGGGCCTTGTGGAGATGTAGGGGATTTTGAGGGGAATTCGAGTGGACTTGGACCAGGTTGTCATGGGCCATGGGGGAAAGGCTTGGTAACGAATATTGTTTGTTCTAAGGGGGCAGTCCAGCAGGACTACCAGCAGGCCTAGCCAAAAAACTTTCATTAGCGATAACTTCATTTTTAATGCAACAAGGATTACAAGAATTGTTTAAAAATGAATTCTAGAATTTTATGGGCATGTTTGAAATACACTTAGAGGGGGGGGGGGTGAATAGGTGATGGCGATACTAAATGGCAAATAATGCGGATTTAAAAACTATTTAAACAATAAGCAACAATTAAAGACTTGCAAGATATTAGACAAGTAATAAAGCAAGTAATGGAGAGATAGAGTTTAGAGAAAAGTGGACAATCGCAAACACGAAGATATTTTTTTGAGGTTCGAGCCGCGCTCTACGTCCCCGCCTTCAACACGATGAAGGATTTTCACTATTGGTGATCCCACCGGATCGTCAATACAAGGACACACTTGTCCTATCTCTCGCGGTGCCGCAACACCAACTTTGGAGCAACACTTGCTCGCTTGAGGCCGATGCCTCTACAACTTCTCACAATGAAGAATGGTGATCAAACACTCGATCTCAAACAAAAGATGCTCACTTGCACAACCCTACAACCAAGATGAGGAGATGATATCTTTGGGATTGCGTAGTGCACAAAAACTAGAGAGAAGTAGAGGAATGCTTCAAGCTAAAGAGTTTGAAATTTTGGCTCAATGAAAATCTTTTGCTAAAGGCTAAACTTAAACTTGTAAATCTTTTTCTTGTAAAAACTTGTTGTAAATCTTGTGTCTTTAGTTGTAGAACACTCCCTCTATTTATAGGGGATGAAAAATGACTTACAAGGGTCAAAAGAGTCGTTGGGGAGAAACCCAACACAAAACCAGTCAGAAAAATATAGCTGTTGGAGTTTGTCAGAAATTCTGACTGCTGTCGGTCGACCGGCCGGTCGACCGTCAACGGTCGGATTTCCGACCGTTGAGAAGCCGGTCGACCGGGGCGGTCGACCGAAGTCCCAACCAGAGAGTAAGTCTCTCTGTTGGTCGACCGGTCCGGTCGACCGAGGAAAAACAGAGAGCACAGCTCTCTCTCTCGGTCGACCGGTCGGTCGACCGAAGTGCACACATGCACGGTCGTGCATGTCGGTCGACCGTCCGGTCGACCGGACTAGGCCAAAACTGTTTTTCCCAAAGGCTTTTTGAAGATGGTAAATTTTGGTAAAAATTCTTTGGATAGGGGACTACAAAATAGAGTTCTAGCACTTGTAATAATCAGGGTGTGATCATAGATCAACACCAAAAAGACTTGAACAATATTTTGACAAAAATCCTTTTTCCAAACAAAAACTGTTTTTCCAAAAACTTGTTTTTCCAAAATGATTTTTTCAAACTTTGATTTTCCAAAACTAGGTTAGAAATCTTGATATGAAAATTGGTTTATAAGTATGAAGCAATACCAAATGTGTGTGTGTGACAATCCCAAAGTAATCTACCTCTATCATCTAGGTTTTGACAAAATGAACTAAAAATCCTAATTAAAAAATAGAAAATACAAATATTCAATCTTGTTTGATCCTGGAGCTCTTCTATTGTGCTGGGCTCTGGGATCCAAATCTTTGCGGCTTCCAAATGTGTGAGTCTTGTGTTGGAGCCGACAAACAACCTATGATTTTTACCTGAAACTCATTTAAAACAAAATTATTAAAAAACATAACTATATATGGTTTGTTATCATCAAAATGTCGGGCTAATGGCCTTTGGGCCAACAATCTCCCCCTTTTTGATGATGACAAAACATATAGAGTTATCACAAATATTTTGGGTGGAGACTTCAAGTGAAGCTCCCCTTAACACATGCATATATAAAGTAATCATGAAAAGAGATACACATGCATAACACAGGCATATAGGATATAAAAATGATACACATGCTAACCATCCATGCATACTAAAAAATATATAATTATAGGTGTATGCATACATGGTTACCTCCATCCAACCAATAAGTCCTCCAACCTCCAAAATAAGTGAGTGAGGAAATAAAAACATAAAACATAATGAGCACAACCAATCACAGCACATATGCCACAAACATAACTGTCATAGATAAACACATGTTCATACATGACATAAAACATAATACATGTCCACACTACATGTCCAAAACAAAATACATAAATCAACTACACCCCGAAATAAAAACAGAAAGCAAAACAGTAGCATAGCCCAGATAATTCCAAAATAACTCTCCCCCTTTTTGACATCATCAAAAGGGGTCACTCGTCCTCCTAATCTGAATCCTGGGCAGCTGCGGGCTCTGGTGAAGAAGCACGAGTCCTGACAGGAAAAGGAGGGCCTATGGTAGGAAGAGGCCGAGCATGAGCAGATGGGACTGGGGCAGACCACTCATGCCTCAAGTAAATACCATCAAGACGTGACTCCATGTAGCGGATGGAATCACAGATGTAGCTCATGTCGTTCTCCAAATTCTGGTAATGCGTGGACATCTCCTCAGAAATCTGCTGATGATGAGCAGTCAGCTCAGCAGAGATATGCTCCCGAATCTGAGTGGAGAAAGCAGCATAGGGATCGGGAGGAGCAGATGAGCCAGAAGAAGAGCCAGGCATAGGAACAGCAGGATGGAAAGGAGGCGGCTGAGGAGCAGGAGGGTGCTCCCTGGGACGCATCCTCTTGAGAAGGGTGCTGTTCAGATCAAAAGAGGGTTCTACAGATTGTTCATTGGAGAGGTTAAAATTGAGTTGTTTTAACAGATAAGTGATGACCATCCCAAAAGGCAAATGCCGAGTAGGGACAAGGAGATGGTCCGAGGTCATAATGCTAATGATAAGCTTGGGGATATTGACTCTAATGCCTCGCAGAAGGCAATAGATGAGCAATGGAGCAGATCCCCGGGCGTGACTGTACTCTCCCGATTTTAGCAGGAGGTTATAGAAAACTATTTTGGCTAAGACTTGAGCAATAAGAGTGTAGTGTCTTACTTCCTCATTCCTAACCAAGACAGGATTGTCATCGCCATGGAGCAACGTGGAAGCGGTGAGGGCAGACTCACCGTCCGGATAAACAAAGTCATGAAGATCTAGGTTATAAATATCTTCACCCTCACAGGAGAGATGAAGATGATGAGCAAATTCTTGGAGAGAGATGTCTATATCTTTCCCCAAAACTCTAGATCAAATTTGATTAGACTCAAATGAAAGATTAGAGTAGAAATAATGAACAAGTGAGGGATAAACTGGTTCCCTAATTGAAAGAAAATTTTCAAGAGAATTAGCTCTTAAAATGGGGGCTAAATTAAGGTATTCAAAGTCATTTATAACCACACTTCGCCCGAGCTAATAGACCTAGTAGAGATAAGAATGTGTCTATAGGAAGCTTGAGAAGACACAAAGAGGGATGAGTGTGAAGAGGCTTGAGCAGCTTTACCTCTCTCAGAACGTGTCCTCTTCGACATGATGAAGTGATAAACAAGATTTGGAGCTAGATCTAAGGAAAGGAAGTGAGAATAGATCAAGAGAAATTGCAAGATCTAGAAAGGAGAATTTTTACCTTGAATAAGAAGGAGAACAACCGTAAAATCCTTAATAGAGTGTAGATCCAAGCCTGAGACTGCAAATTTTAGGGATTTTATGAAGGGATTTGAGTTTAGAAGAGTGGGAGAGGGATTAGAGGGTGTTAGGGTTTTGGAAGAGAGGAAAGAAAAGGGAAGGAGGAGGTGGAAATGAGAGAAAAGGAGTTGGGGGCTTTAAATAGATCGGGTTGAAAAACTGGGTTCCCGTCGCCCGGTCGACCGGGCCGGTCGACCGGCGGAAACAGAGAGCAAGTCTCTTTCAGTCGGCCGACCACCCGGTCGACCGGCTACGGGAATAAAATAAAAATTTTATATCAGGCCAGAACGGTCGGCTATGCCAGGCCAGATCGGTCGACCGGGCCGGTCGACCGGTGTTGCCCAAAAAGCACAAAGCAAGCCAGTTAGAATTTTTTTTTGTTTTCTTTAATTTAAATAACCATTTACAGTAAACATGTATATCTTTCAAAAGGATGTTAAAATACTTTAAATCATTCTTAGTATGAAAAACATAAAAAAATATTTATTTTATTTGTTAATTAATATATATTCTCATTTATCTATAATGCAATTAAATAAGAGATGGAGTTTAGAGAAAAGTGGACAATCGCAAACACGAAGATATTTTTCCGAGGTTCGAGCCGCGCTCTACGTCCCCGCCTTCAACACGATGAAGGATTTTCACTATTGGTGATCCCACCGGATCGTCAGTACAAGGACACACTTGTCCTATCTCTCGCGGTGCCGCAACACCAACTTTGGAGCAACACTTGCTCGCTTGAGGCCGATGCCTCTACAACTTCTCACAATGAAGATGTTGGCCCAAAGGCCTTCCACTCTAGTTTTGATGATGATTAACTCATGTAGTTATGTGTACTAATAATCTTGCAATATTTAAGTTTCAGATATTTAACAAGATATTAGTTGGTGAAAGCTTCCACACATCTTTCACAAGGTGATTCAAGAGCCTAAGCTTCAAAGATGATATCTAGCACTCATTGGAGTCAAGCTTGGTGAATCACGGTTTGGATCAAGTCAATTTGGAGACGGCGCTCTACAAGAAGACTTAGGTATCCCTACTTTAGTTTGTGTTTAGATCCTAATTGTAAAGATTAGATTAGTATGATATGCTCAAGTTCACAATACACACACATAAATTCAATATGTTTGGTTTTTGATTGAATCGATTTCGGATTTCAAATACATATATCGGGTTTGGATTTGAACCAGTTTTAGTTCTACTGATCTGCTTGACACCCTTCTATAGTTATTATCATAACTTTCTATTTTTATATTCAAATAACATGATTTAACTTGCATTTCAAAGATAACTTTCAGATCTAAATTTATTATTTAATAACCATTTTCAGATTCTAATTTTAAAGTTGTCAAATATTTGGTTGAAATCTATTCTTGTTCTGAAAATAGCTTACAGTTTCTGTTTTGACACCTGTCAGTGTTTTATTGATAACTTTCGCATCCAAACTGATATTGAGTTTATTTCAGTTGCATTAGAAAGATAACTTAAAGATCTACAAATTATTCTTACATACCTTTTTATGAATTCGAACGTTTTCAGCCTGAAAAATGTTCTCCAATCTGACCTATTTTGCTGATAGCCAGGCTGGGCCGGTCGACAAGTCCGGTCGACCGGGCCAAGCTACCGGTCGACCGGACGTGCACGAAACCGTGCACGTCGGCTGTTTCTGTAGACGGTCGACCGTGCGGTCGACCGACTGTAAGCAGATTGGTCTCTGTTTGTTTGGGTCGACCGCCGGGTCGACCGGCAGCTGTCAAACGGCTATATTTTGACCGTTGGACGGTCGACCGGGCGGTCGACCGGCAGGGCATTTCAGGCAAAATCTGCTGCCAACGGCTAGTTTCCAGATTTGCCTATAAATACCCTTTTGGCAAGAGTTTTTCTCTAAGAATTTTTGTGCGAAATTTTTCATACTCTCTAGTGTTTTTACAGCAATCAAAAGAAGTTTTTGAGCTCAAATTGAACAATACATTTAGTGTTTTTGTTAGGGTTTGGAAAATCAAAGAAAGGGTTTTTGGGAAAGGATTTTGATTGAACTTCTCTATCTTTGTTTCAGTTTTTCTCCAGGATTTTTCTTTGTGATTTCTGATTTCCATTCCTTTGGTTTTCTCCACACTTGACCAAAAATCTACTATCTATATCTATATGATATTTGTGTGGGAAAAGAAGATATAGTTTGTGGTTGTTGTATTAGACCACCAAGTTGTAACCCAATCTTTTCTTAGCTTTGTGCTTTGGGTTGTATCCCTCTAGTTGAGAGGTGATCCTTGTATTGATTTGTGATTGGGAGTTTGTTGTATTGGTTTGGAGTTTGCCTCAAGGAGGAGGTTGTGATTGTTGGAGTTTGCCTCAAGAAGGAGGTTGTGTTTGTTGGCTTGGAGTTGTGCCTCAAAGAGGAGGTTGTGATTGTAAAGAGAGGAGTTGGGTACTCCTTGTGAGAGTTCTTGGTGAACTACCTAGTGGATTAGAAATCCTTCGTGTGTCGAAGGCGGGGATGTAGAGCTGGGTGCTCGAACCTCGAAACATATCTCTGTGTTTGCGATTGATCCATTGACTCTCTCTATCTCTCTCTTTACTTTGTACCTTGCAATTATTTACTTTGTGCAAATTGCTATATCTTATACTTGCTTGTGTGTGCATCATTGTTGTAATTGCAATTAGTTTTTAAATTCCGCATTAAGTTCACTAGATTAGCATCGTCACCTATTCACCCCCCTCTAGGTGACTTTACAATTGGTATCAGAGCTAGTGCTCCTGATATTTAGGTTTAACCACCTAGGAGTGATCTTGGTTTGCTAATCTTCATTTGCATTTTCATTTGCACACCTTTAGTTTGCACTTATGGCTAGCCCTCCTATGTTTGATCATTTTAGACTTGATGCATGGAAGGCTAATATGACTAAACATTTAATAGACCTAGGACATCTAGTTTATCAAGCCATTACCATAGAATCCCTCCCACATAGTAGCAAACATAAGAAGGCCAATGCATTAGCACTTAGAGCACTTAGAGCATCTCTTAATGAATCTCTTTTACCCGTTTTTGATCATTATGATTCGGCTTTTGCAGTTTGGAGCATCTTGACTTCTCCCGAGCTTCCAAGGATTATCAACAAGATGAGGAGATCTAAGAGAGAAAAATCCGAAGAGCAATGCCTCATGGTCCAAGGGAGGAACTCCCTTGAGGTAAAATCGGATTCTCAAATAGATTATAGCTCTAGTTCCTATTGTCATGGATGTTTTGAAATTCAAACTTTAAATATGAAACTTGTTCAAAAGCTTGAGAATTTGTTAGAAAAACATGAATTGTTGAAAGATGATAATCTTGTTTTGAAAAATGAATTAAAGGATTTATGCTCTAATTTTGAATTATTGTTGCAAGAGAAGGAAGAGATTGCAAGTGAACGTGACTCACTTAAATCTCAACTCGAACTTGCTTTAAAGGAAAATGAATTTTTGAAAAACAAAAATGATTGTGATGATATTGTAAAGCACAATGAGATCTTATCTTCAAAATTGGATTTTACTTTTAAAGAAAATCTCACTTTGAAAAATGATATTGATGCAATTACAAAAGAATTGGATTTGGTTTTGATTAAAAATAAATCCTTGCAAAAAGAGATTGATGTTTGCCATGCTAGTGTAGCTTCTTGTTCTAGCACACCTATTGCATGTTCCACTTTATCTTCTAGTATTGAAAAGGATATAATTGTCTTGAAGAAAAGTGTTGATAGTTTGGGCTCCACTTTGAGCCATTGTGTCATGAATCACTCACGTTTGGAAACCTTGGTTCGCAAGAAACAAGTTCAAACCTTGCATGCACACCCATCTAGGCATACACATGCTTTTCATGATCACCATCATCATATGTATGCTCACGTGTACACATGTACACATTGTGGTCGTAAAGGCCACCTTGTTAGATTTTGTTATGATCGTATTTATAATGAAAATTTAGCAACTAATTATGTTTGGGTGAGAAAAGATATTAACCCCCGTGGACCCACAAGAAAATGGGTACCAAAAATCACCGCTTTAACTTTTGATGTAGGTGGGAGCTCTCGCATCACTTGAGGGCATTGGTGCCTTGAGGTGGATGCATTCTAAGCTTAAAAGAGAACCATTTGGATGCTTCACTCTCAAGGAGAATTGGTGGGAGGACCACCGGGTTTTGGAGACATGGAAAGTTGCCTCTTCGGTTTTGGTAACAATCCCTTACTCCATTTAGTGTTTACATGCTTTCTAGGTTCATCTTTTATAGCATGTTGTGTTTTGTTGTTCATTATGCTTTGTGTCATGTTCATTAGATTAAGGTTGTACATGTTTAGCTACTTGAGCACCCATGTTTCATATGGATCTACATTTAGTGTCTCACCTTGTTTAGACTAACATGTATGCTCTAGATCTAATGCACATGCATTTGCATAATGATCATATGATGTTCTATAACTTTCGTTTTAATGATTCATGTTTTGACTAGTATGTTTATTGCTATACATGTATTGCAATTTGAAATCACCATTGTTTAGATGAACCCATATTTTGTGTTTTCACAATTGTTTTGATATTATATATATCTTGATTCTTATAGCATGTGGATTTACATAATGATCATTTTTAGAATATTGTTGATTTATGACTCGTTTTATGCTTAATGATTTGGATATATGCTTAGATGTTAGTTTTCATTAAAATTAGGATTTATACTTGTACATAGAATGGGCCACAAATAAACTTTTATATATGTTTGTGCTTGGATGCCTATTTGTACCCATTAGATGTTCTAGTATAGTCTAGTTTTGATGATTCATGCATTCAAACATTTATTCCTATTTTTGATGTATTTTCTATGATTAAGTGTTTTCACTACATGTATATGTCTATTTTGCCAAACCTTAAGATATACATGTATGCCCCTTGAGTCATTTGCTTTTCTTGCAAATCTATATTTTGGACTCAATTGTGTTTAGGGATATGTATGTATACTTTTATTTTGTCAAAACATACATATACCTTGGAGTTTAAATTGTTATGATGATTTTCATGTCTTTGAGGAAATTTCCTTTAGTAATGAAGATTTAGTTTTTCTTGTGTTCATATTTTAAAGGAATTTCATAATGAGCTTGATTGTCAATTTCCATGATTATGAGGTTTCACATTATACTTGTACACTCACTTTATTAGTTTACTCATGTTTTATTTTCATGAGACTTTGACTTGGGCTTTATAGATTTGAGTGTTAGTGATCATGTGATTTTCATATTTCATGAAAAATATTTTCATGTTATTCCTTACTTAAAGGATTTCGTACTAGTTTACCCTCCATTTAACTAGTTGCGATATTCTTCAATTTGGTAGAGATTTTCAAACTAACTATATTTCTAAATCTATTTTTGAAAACCCCTACCATCAAGGGCGGTTGGATGGGAGATCATGTTCTTGCATGCTTTACAATAAAAATCCTTTTAACTTGATCATGAAATGGGTGGTAGTTGATATGAGTCATACACTTGATCTTATTGTTGTTTCAATTGGTATCATTGAATTCTTTCAATTGGTATCAATCTTGACATTCTTTTGTATACTCATATATGTTTTGTTTTATATATATGTATGCTTACACTTCATATAGTATCAATTTCAATTGGTATCTATTTCTTACATACATATATAGATGATTTATTTGTGCTTATTATATCCCTATATCTTGAAGCACAAATTTTGGTTATGTTAAGCTTGAGTTTTTCAATTGGTATCCATATACAAGCTTTATCATAATTTTAAGATTGCTAAGCTTGAATTTTTAATGAATATCATGTTTCAATTGATTTAATTTTCAATTGGTATCTTATTTCAAGCCTATGCATATTTTCTTTTGGTATTTCATAAAGGGGGAGAAAACTCGTATTTTATATTTCAATTGGTATTTGGTTTACCATTGTTTTTGTTTCCCACTCCCTAACTTTATGATATTAAAGTAATTGGTATCATATGCTTATAATGAAAAATATCTTCTTTTGGTATCAAGATGCTATTGTTTCCTTAAATTTGGTATCAATTTTTTATTATCTATTGGTATCAAGTTTACATTACATGTTTTCATTTTGATATAAAATGTTATTTGTTTCAATGCCTTGTTTTATTTCAAATAAGATTTGGCATTTCTCAAAGTTTGTTGTTTTCAATTGATATCATATTGACTTTGGTTTTACCCCTTGGAATAATTTATTGCTTCTTTGTTTTGAACATTTAGGGGGAGAAGTATTTGTTTTCATTATGTTTGCTTTTACCCCTTTGTTGATGATTGACAAAAAGGGGGAGAAGAATTTGTAGTTTATATGCATGGTTGATTTATGCATATTGGTTTTCATTAGTAATAGTATGTTGGTTTCAATATTATTGTTTTATTGGTATCAAGAGCATGTTTCATTGTTTATGTTTTATTTTAATTAGTATCCAGAACATGTTTATATGTGTTTAAGAATATTCATTGCATATCTTATATGTTTTATTGTTATGCATGAGTTAAGGGGGAGCTTCTTTGAAGCTTTACTTTAATCCATGCATATATAACTCCATGAGTTTTGTCATCATCAAAAGGGGGAGATTGTTGGCCCAAAGGCCTTCCACTCTAGTTTTGATGATGATTAACTCATGTAGTTATGTGTACTAATAATCTTGCAATGTTTAAGTTTCAGATATTTAACAAGATATTAGTTGGTGAAAGCTTCCACACATCTTTCACAAGGTGATTCAAGAGCCTAAGCTTCAAAGATAATATCTAGCACTCATTGGAGTCAGGCTTGGTGAATCACGGTTTGGATCAAGTCAACTTGGAGACGGCGCTCTACAAGAAGACTTAGGTATCCCTAGTTTAGTTTGTGTTTAGATCCTAATTGTAAAGATTAGATTAGTATGATATGCTCAAGTTCACAATACACACACATAAATTCAATATGTTTGGTTTTGATTGAATCGGTTTCGGATTTCAAATACATATATCAGGTTTTAGATTTGAACCAGTTTTAGTTCTACTGATCTGCTTGACACCCTTCTATAGTTATTATCATAACTTTCTATTTTTATATTCAAATAACATGATTTAACTTGAATTTCAAAGATAACTTTCAGATCTAAATTTATTATTTAATAACCATTTTCATATTCTAATTTTAAAGTTGTCAAATATTTGGTTGAAATCTGTTCTTGTTCTGAAAATAGCTTACAGTTTCTGTTTTGACACCTGTCAGTGTTTTATTGATAACTTTCGCATCCAAACTGATATTGAGTTTATTTAGTTGCATTAGAAAGATAACTTAAAGATCTACAAATTATTCCTATATACCTTTTTATGAATTCGAACGTTTTCAGCCTGAAAAATGTTCTCCAATCTGACCTATTTTGCTGACAGCCAGGCTGGGCCGGTCGACAAGTCCGGTCGACCGGGCCAAGCTACCGGTTGACCGGACGTGCACGAAACCGTGCACGTCGGCTGTTTCTATATACGGTCGACCGTGCGGTCGACCGACTGTAAGCAGATTGGTCTCTGTTTGTTTGGGTCGACCGCCGGGTCGACCGGCAGCTGTCAAACGGCTATATTTTGACCGTTGGACGGTCGACCGGGCGGTCGACCGACAGGGCATTTCAGGTAAAATCTGCTGCCAACGGCTAGTTTCCAGATTTGCCTATAAATACCCTTTTGGTAAGAGTTTTTCTCTAAGAATTTTTGTGCGAAATTTTTCATACTCTCTGGTGTTTTTACAGCAATCAAAAGAAGTTTTTGAGCTCAAATTGAACAATACATTTGGTGTTTTTGTTAGAGTTTGGAAAATCAAAGAAAGGGTTTTTGGGAAAGGATTTTGATTGAACTTCTCTATCTTTATTTCAGTTTTCCCTAAGGATTTTTCTTTGTGATTTCTGATTTCCATTCCTTTGGTTTTTTCCACACTTGACCAAAAATCTACTATCTATATCTATAGGATATTTGTGTGGGAAAAGAAGATATAGTTTGTGGTTGTTGTATTAGACCACCAAGTTGTAACCCAATCTTTTCTTAGCTTTGTGCTTTGGGTTGTATCCCTCTAGTTGAGAGGTGATCCTTGTATTGATTTGTGATTGGGAGTTTGTTGTATTGGTTTGGAGTTTGCCTCAAGGAGGAGGTTGTGATTGTTGGAGTTTGCCTCAAGAAGGAGGTTGTGTTTGTTGGCTTGGAGTTGTGCCTCAAGGAGGAGGTTGTGATTGTAAAGAGAGGAGTTGGGTACTCCTTGTGAGAGTTCTTGGTGAACTAGCTAGTGGATTAGAAATCCTTCGTGTGTCGAAGGCGGGGATGTAGAGCTGGGTGCTCGAATCTCGAAACATATCTCTGTGTTTGCGATTGATCCATTGACTCTCTCTCTATCTCTCTCTTTACTTTGTACCTTGCAATTATTTACTTTGTGCAAATTGCTATATCTTATACTTGCTTGTGTGTGCATCATTGTTGTAATTGCAATTAGTTTTTAAATTCCGCATTAAGTTCACTAGATTAGCATCGTCACCTATTCACCCCCCTCTAGGTGACTTTACAATTGGTATCAGAGCTAGTGCTCCTGATATTTAGGTTTAACCACCTAGGAGTGATCTTGGTTTGCTAATCTTCATTTGCATTTTCATTTGCACACCTTTAGTTTGCACTTATGGCTAGCCCTCCTATGTTTGATCATTTTAGACTTGATGCATGGAAGGCTAATATGACTAAACATTTAATAGACCTAGGACATCTAGTTTATCAAGCCATTACCATAGAATCCCTCCCACATAGTAGCAAACATAAGAAGGCCAATGCATTAGCACTTAGAATACTTAGAGCATCTCTTAATGAATCTCTTTTACCCGTTTTTGATCATTATGATTCGGCTTTTGCAGTTTGGAGCATCTTGACTTCTCCCGAGCTTCCAAGGATTATCAACAAGATGAAGAGATCTAAGAGAGAAAAATCCGAAGAGCAATGCCTCATGGTCCAAGGGAAGAACTCCCTTGAGGTAAAATCGGATTCTCAAATAGATTATAGCTCTAGTTCCTATTGTCATAGATGTTTTGAAGTTCAAACTTTAAATATGGAACTTGTTCAAAAGCTTGAGAATTTGTTTGAAAAACATGAATTGTTGAAAGATGATAATCTTGTTTTGAAAAATGAATTAAAGGATTTATGCTCTAATTTTGAATTATTGTTGCAAGAGAAGGAAGAGATTGCAAGTGAACGTGACTCACTTAAATCTCAACTCGAACTTGCTTTAAAGGAAAATGAATTTTTGAAAAACAAAAATGATTGTGATGATATTGTAAAGCACAATGAGATCTTATCTTCAAAATGGATTTACTTTTAAAGAAAATCTCACTTTGAAAAATGATATTGATGCAATTACAAAAGAATTGGATTTGGTTTTGATTAAAATAAATCCTTGCAAAAAGAGATTGATGTTTGCCATGCTAGTGTAGCTTCTTGTTCTAGCACACCTATTGCATGTTCCACTTTATCTTCTAGCATTGAAAAGGATATAATTGTCTTGAAGAAAAGTGTTGATAGTTTGGGCTCCACTTTGAGCCATTGTGTCATGAATCACTCACGTTTGGAAATCTTGGTTCGCAAGAAACAAGTTCAAACCTTGCATGCACACCCATCTAGGCATACACATGCTTTTCATGATCACCATCATCATATGTATGCTCACGTGTACACATATACACATTGTGGTCGTAAAGGCCACCTTGCTAGATTTTGTTATGATCGTATTTATAATGAAAATTTAGCAACTAATTATGTTTGGGTGAGAAAAGATATTAACCCCCGTGGACCCACAAGAAAATGGGTACCAAAAACCACCGCTTTAACTTTTGATGTAGGTGGGAGCTCTCGCATCACTTGAGGGCATTGGTGCCTTGAGGTGGATGCATTCTAAGCTTAAAAGAGAACCATTTGGATGCTTCACTCTCAAGGAGAATTGGTGGGAGGACCACCGGGTTTTGGAGACATGGAAAGTTGTCTCTTCGGTTTTGGAAACAATCCCTTACTCCATTTAGTGTTTACATGCTTTCTAGGTTCATCTTTTATAGCATGTTGTGTTTTGTTGTTCATTATGCTTTGTGCCATGTTCATTAGATTAAGCTTGTACATGTTTAGCTACTTGAGCACCCATGCTTCATATGGATCTATATTTAGTGTCTCACCTTGTTTAGACTAACATGTATGCTCTAGATCTAATGCACATGCATTTGCATAATGATCATATGATGTTCTATAACTTTCATTTTAATGATTCATGTTTTGACTAGTATGTTTATTGCTATACATGTATTGCAATTTGAAATCACCATTGTTTAGATGAACCCATATTTGTGTTTTCACAATTGTTTTGATATTATGTATATCTTGATTCTTATAGCATGTGGATTTACATAATGATCATTTTTAGAATATTGTTGATTTATGACTCGTTTTATGCTTAATGATTTGGATATATGCTTAGATGTTAGTTTTCATTAAAATTAGGATTTATACTTATACATAGAATGGGCCACAAATAAACCTTTATATATGTTTGTGCTTGGATGCCTATTTGTACCCATTAGATGTTCTAGTATAGTCTAGTTTTGATGATTCATGCATTCAAACATGTATTCCTATTTTTGATGTATTTTCTATGATTAAGTGTTTTCACTTCATGTATATGTCTATTTTGCCAAACCTTAAGATATACATGTATGCCCCTTGAGTCATTTGCTTTTCATGCAAATCTATATTTGGACTCAATTGTGTTTAGGGATATGTATGTATACTTTTATTTTGTCAAAACATACATATACCTTGGAGTTTAAATTGTTATGATGATTTTCATGTCTTTGAGGAAATTTCCTTTAGTAATAAAGATTTAGTTTTTCATGTGTTCATATTTTAAAGGAATTTCATAATGAGCTTGATTGTCAATTTCCATGATTATGAGGTTTCACATTATACTTGTACACTCACTTTATTAGTTTACTCATGTTTTATTTTCATGAGACTTTGACTTGGGCTTTATAGATTTGAGTGTTTAGTGATCATGTGATTTTCATGTTTCATGAAAAATATTTTCATGTTATTCCTTACTTAAAGGATTTCGTACTAGTTTACCCTCCATTTAACTAGTTGCGATATTCTTCAATTTGGTAGAGATTTTCAAACTAACTATATTTCTAAATCTATTTTTGAAAACCCCTACCATCAAGGGCGGTTGGATGGGAGATCATGTTCTTACATGCTTTACAATAAAAATCCTTTTAACTTGATCATGAAATGGGTGGTAGTTGATATGAGTCATACACTTGATCTTATTGTTGTTTCAATTGGTATCATTGAATTCTTTCAATTGGTATCAATCTTGACATTCTTTTGTATACTCATATATGTTTTGTTTTATATATATGTATGCTTACACTTCATATAGTATCAATTTCAATTGGTATCTATTTCTTACATACATATATAGATGATTTATTTGTACTTATTATATCCCTATATCTTAAAGCACAAATTTTGGTTATGTTAAGCTTGAGTTTTTCAATTGGTATCCATATACAAGCTTTATCATAATTTTAAGATTGCTAAGCTTGAATTTTTAATGAATATCATGTTTCAATTGATTTAATTTTCAATTGGTATCTTATTTCAAGCCTATGCATATTTTCTTTTGGTATTTCATAAAGGGGGAGAAAACTCGTATTTTATATTTCAATTGGTATTTGGTTTACCATTGTTTTTGTTTCCCACTCCCTAACTTTTTGATATTAAAGTAATTGGTATCATATGCTTATAATGAAAAATATCTTCTTTTGGTATCAAGATGCTATTTGTTTCCTTAAATTTGGTATCAATTTTTTTATTATCTATTTGTATCAAGTTTACATTACATGTTTTCATTTTGATATAAAATGTTATTTTGTTTCAATGCCTTGTTTTATTTCAAATAAGATTTGGCATTTCTCAAAGTTTGTTGTTTTCAATTGATATCATATGACTTTGGTTTTACCCCTTGGAATAATTTATTGCTTCTTTGTTTTGAACATTTAGGGGGAGAAGTATTTGTTTTCATTATGTTTGCTTTTACCCCTTTGTTGATGATTGACAAAAAGGGGGAGAAGAATTTGTAGTTTATATGCATGGTTGATTTATGCATAATGGTTTTCATTAGTAATAGTATGTTGGTTTCAATATTATTGTTTTATTAGTATCAAGAGCATGTTTCATTATTTATATTTTATTTTAATTGGTATCCAGAACATGTTTATATGTGTTTAAGAACATTCATTGCATATCTTATATGTTTTATTGTTATGCATGAGTTAAGGGGGAGCTTCTTTGAAGCTTTACTTTAATCCATGCATATTTAATTCCATGAGTTTTGTTATCATCAAAAAGGGGGAGATTGTTGGCCCAAAGGCCTTCCACTCTAGTTTTGATGATGATTAACTCATGTAGTTATGTGTACTAATAATCTTGCAATGTTTAAGTTTCAGATATTTAACAAGATATTAGTTGGTGAAAGCTTCCACACATCTTTCACAAGGTGATTCAAGAGCCTAAGCTTCAAAGATGATATCTAGCACTCATTGGAGTCAAGCTTGGTGAATCACGGTTTGGATCAAGTCAACTTGGAGACGGCGCTCTACAAGAAGACTTAGGTATCCCTAGTTTAGTTTGTGTTTAGATCCTAATTGTAAAGATTAGATTAGTATGATATGCTCAAGTTCACAATACACACACATAAATTCAATATGTTTGGTTTTTGATTGAATCGGTTTCGGATTTCAAATACATATATCGGGTTTTGGATTTGAACCAGTTTTAGTTCTACTGATCTGCTTGACACCCTTCTATAGTTATTATCATAACTTTCTATTTTTATATTCAAATAACATGATTTAACTTGCATTTCAAAGATAACTTTCAGATCTAAATTTATTATTTAATAACCATTTTCATTTTCTAATTTTAAAGTTGTCAAATATTTGGTTGAAATCTGTTCTTGTTCTGAAAATAGCTTACAGTTTCTGTTTTGACACCTGTCAGTGTTTTATTGATAACTTTCGCATCCAAACTGATATTGAGTTTATTTCAGTTGCATTAGAAAGATAACTTAAAGATCTACAAATTATTCTTATATACCTTTTTATGCATTCGAACGTTTTCAGCCTGAAAAATGTTCTCCAATCTGACCTATTTTGCTGACAGCCAGGCTGGGACGGTCGACAAGTCCGGTCGACCGGCCGGTCGACCGGACGTGCACGAAACCGTGCACGTCGGCTGTTTCTGTAGACGGTCGTGAAAAACTCCTAGAGGGGGGGGTGAATAGGTGTAAGTGCTAATCTAAGAAACTTAATGAAAACTAAGTGCGCTAAATGCGGAAGCTAATGCAAATTATGCACAAACTAATACAATACAACAAGTATAGCCGAATTCCCCTTGCGAGGCTCTGGACTAACTCCCCTTGATTCCCTTGAAATGGGTTGAGGTGCTATGTGAAGCTCTTGTTGGATGAGTATAAGTTAGGCACACACACACAAGCAATCCAAACAATATGAATTACACACAATCAAGCCAAGCATATAAGAATGAATTGCAAAATAAAAGATGCAAGGCAACACAAGCAATGTATAAGATATGAATGAATCAATGCTCAACACAAGCAAGTATGATATGATGATGAGTATGATGCTTTGCACAATTATAAGAGAGAGAGAGTTAGAGAGACGATGGATCAAAACGCAAACACCAAGATTTGTTTCGAGGTTCGAGCACCTTTATCTACATCCCCGCCTACACCACCGTGTAAGATTTCCACTATCTCAACTCCCACCGAGGGAACCTCTACCGAAGAGGATTTCTTACAACTCTAGGAGTACCAAACTCCTCTCTCAATAACAACCTCCTCACAACCGAGGGGTTAGGCCCGTAGCCAATACAACAACCAATCCACACACCTCTACCGAAGAGGCTCACAACCAAACTCCACCTCTACCGAAGAGGGAGCAAACCAATACCACTCCGATCACCTCTACCGAAGAGGGATACAACAAATAAAGGAGGGTTTACAACAAGTGGTTCAAAAACCACAAACTCTCTTTTTCTTTCTTTTTCCACAAAAACAAAGATCCTAATAGTTTAGGATAGAAGATAGCTCAAGTGTGGAATCAAAGTGTTTTTGGAAACAAGCAACAAAGAAAAACTACTTGGGAAATCTCTTGTAGAAGATAGAAAAAACAAATCAATACAATCTCCCAAAACCCTAGCTTTCTTTGATTTTCCAAAAACCCAAAACAAATAGAGATGAGAAGTTTAAAGCCCAAAAACTCTTTTTAAAACTCTTTTAAACACTTCAGAAAACTGAAAATTTTTCTCTTAAAAAACTTGGCCAAAATCCCCAAAGAGATGGGGTTTATATAGCCCCTATACAAAACTAGCCGTTAGGCTGAGCTGGCAGTCTGACAGACTGCCGGTCGACCGGTCCGGTCGACCGCCAACGGTCAAAAATGTGACCTTTGGGCAATAGCGGTCGACCGGCCCGGTCGACCGAAACATCCTGAGAGCAGAACTCTCATCTCGGTCGACCGGCCCGGTCGACCGTCCCAGAGACTCCAAAACGTGCACAGACTTGTGCACGTCGGTCGACCGTCCCGGTCGACCGGCCTATGGTGCGGTCGACCGGTCCGATCGACCGACTTGGCCTGTCAGCCAGTCCTCAGTTCTGCACAGATACGGGATTTGAAAATAGGTCTTTTCACTCAATAAAAATCCCATAAATTCACAGTAAATCAAAAAAAATAGTTTTAATCACAATAAAAACTGTTTTTCTAAAAATATGTTTTTCTAAAACTTGTTTTATCATTTTACTTTGATAACCAAACTTGTGATAAAAATTTCAAGACATATATCAATCATATCAATTCATTTTTGTGTCTTGCCAATTTTATCAAAAACAAACTTGTATTTTATCAAACTAGAATTTTCCAAAACATGAATAGGATAGTCAAAATAAGTTTGTTTAAAAAATTAAGCATGCATGTATAGAATGAAGCAACTATACATATATCAATTTAAACTTGTTTTGATAAACTATTCATGAAAACCAAAACTCAATCATAAAACGTGTGTGATTTGTGCACTTGAGCATATCAACTAAACTAAGCTTTACAAATATGGATCTAAAACACAAACTCTAAACTAGATACCTAAGTCTTCTTGTCGATCTTCCATCTTCAAGTAGACTCGGTCCAAACTCCGTGATTCTCCAAGTGCAAAGGTATGATCTTTAAGCTTTGGCACCGGAATCATCATGAATAGCTTCTAATCATCTTGTTGAAGCTAATCACCAACCTAATATCCTGTTAATGATCTGAAACTTAGAAACACAAGAATATTAGTAAACATAACTACATGAGTGTTGATCATCATCAAAACTAGAGTGGAAGGCCATTGGGCCAACAGGTCGACCGTGCGGTCGACCGACTGTAAGCAGATTGGTCTCTGTTTGTTTGGGTCGGCCGCCGGGTCGACCGGCAGCTGTCAAACGGCTATATTTTGACCGTTGGACGGTCGACCGGGCGGTCGACCGGCAGGGCATTTCAGGCAAAATCTGCTGCCAACGGCTAGTTTCTAGATTTGCCTATAAATACCCATTTGGCAAGAGTTTTTCTCTAAGAATTTTTGTGCGAAATTTTTCATACTCTCTGGTGTTTTTACAGCAATCAAAAGAAGTTTTTGAGCTCAAATTGAACAATACATTTGGTGTTTTTGTTAGGGTTTGGAAAATCAAAGAAAGGGTTTTTGGGAAAGGATTTTGATTGAACTTCTCTATCTTTGTTTCAGTTTTTCCCAAGGATTTTTCTTTGTGATTTCTGATTTCCATTCCTTTGGTTTTCTCCACACTTGACCAAAAATTTACTATCTATATCTATAGGATATTTGTGTGGGAAAAGAAGATATAGTTTGTGGTTGTTGTATTAGACCACCAAGTTGTAACCCAATCTTTTCTTAGCTTTGTGCTTTGGGTTGTATCCCTCTAGTTGAGAGGTGATCCTTGTATTGATTTGTGATTGGGAGTTTGTTGTATTGGTTTGGAGTTTGCCTCAAGGAGGAGGTTGTGATTGTTGGAGTTTGCCTCAAGAAGGAGGTTGTGTTTGTTGGCTTGGAGTTGTGCCTCAAAGAGGAGGTTGTGATTGTAAAGAGAGGAGTTGGGTACTCCTTGTGAGAGTTCTTGGTGAACTACCTAGTGGATTAGAAATCCTTCGTGTGTCGAAGGCGGGGATGTAGAGCTGGGTGCTCGAACCTCGAAACATATCTCTGTGTTTGCGATTGATCCATTGACTCTCTCTCTATCTCTCTCTTTACTTTGTACCTTGCAATTATTTACTTTGTGCAAATTGCTATATCTTATACTTGCTTGTGTGTGCATCATTATTGTAATTGCAATTAGTTTTTAAATTCCGCATTAAGTTCACTAGATTAGCATCGTCACCTATTCACCCCCTTTAGGTGACTTTACAATTGGTATCAGAGCTAGTGCTCCTGATATTTAGGTTTAACCACCTAGGAGTGATCTTGGTTTGCTAATCTTCATTTGTATTTTCATTTGTACACCTTTAGTTTGCACTTATGGCTAGCCCTCCTATGTTTGATCATTTTAGACTTGATGCATGGAAGGCTAATATGACTAAACATTTAATAGACCTAGGACATCTAGTTTATCAAGCCATTACCATAGAATCCCTCCCACATAGTAGCAAACATAAGAAGGCCAATGCATTAGCATTTAGAGCACTTAGAGCATCTCTTAATGAATCTCTTTTACCCGTTTTTGATCATTATGATTCGGCTTTTACAGTTTGGAGCATCTTGACTTCTCCCGAGCTTCCAAGGATTATCAACAAGATGAGGAGATCTAAGAGAGAAAAATCCGAAGAGCAATGCCTCATGGTCCAAGGGAAGAACTCCCTTGAGGTAAAATCGGATTCTCAAATAGATTATAGCTCTAGTTCCTATTGTCATGGATGTTTTGAAGTTCAAACTTTAAATATGGAACTTGTTCAAAAGCTTGAGAATTTGTTAGAAAAACATGAATTGTTGAAAGATGATAATCTTGTTTTGAAAAATGAATTAAAGGATTTATGCTCTAATTTTGAATTATTGTTGCAAGAGAAGGAAGAGATTGCAAGTGAACGTGACTCACTTAAATCTGAACTCGAACTTGCTTTAAAGGAAAATGAATTTTGAAAAACAAAAATGATTGTGATGATATTGTAAAGCACAATGAGATCTTATCTTCAAAATTGGATTTTACTTTTAAAGAAAATCTCACTTTGAAAAATGATATTGATGCAATTACAAAAGAATTGGATTTGGTTTTGATTAAAAATAAATCCTTGCAAAAAGAGATTGATGTTTGCCATGCTAGTGTAGCTTCTTGTTCTAGCACACCTATTGCATGTTCCACTTTATCTTCTAGCATTAAAAAGGATATAATTGTCTTGAAGAAAAGTGTTGATAGTTTGGGCTCCACTTTGAGCCATTGTGTCATGAATCACTCACGTTTGGAAATCTTGGTTCGCAAGAAACAAGTTCAAACCTTGCATGCACACCCATCTAGGCATACACATGCTTTTCATGATCACCATCATCATATGTATGCTCACGTGTACACATGTACACATTGTGGTCGTAAAGGCCACCTTGCTAGATTTTGTTATGATCGTATTTATAATGAAAATTTAGCAACTAATTATGTTTGGGTGAGAAAAGATATTAACCCCCGTGGACCCACAAGAAAATGGGTACCAAAAACCACCGTTTTAACTTTTGATGTAGGTGGGAGCTCTCGCATCACTTGAGGGCATTGGTGCCTTGAGGTGGATGCATTCTAAGCTTAAAAGAGAACCATTTGGATGCTTCACTCTCAAGGAGAATTGGTGGGAGGACCACCGGGTTTTGGAGACATGGAAAGTTGCCTATTCGGTTTTGGTAACAATCCCTTACTCCATTTAGTGTTTACATGCTTTCTAGGTTCATCTTTTATAGCATGTTGTGTTTTGTTGTTCATTATACTTTGTGCCATGTTCATTAGATTAAGCTTGTACATGTTTAGCTACTTGAGCACCCATGCTTCATATGGATCTATATTTAGTGTCTCACCTTGTTTAGACTAACATGTATGCTCTAGATCTAATGCACATGCATTTGCATAATGATCATATGATGTTCTATAACTTTCATTTTAATGATTCATGTTTTGACTAGTATGTTTATTGCTATACATGTATTGCAATTTGAAATCACCATTGTTTAGATGAACCCATATTTTGTGTTTTCACAATTGTTTTGATATTATGTATATCTTGATTCTTATAGCATGTGGATTTACATAATGATCATTTTTAGAATATTGTTGATTTATGACTCGTTTTATGCTTAATGATTTGGATATATGCTTAGATGTTAGTTTTCATTAAAATTAGGATTTATACTTGTACATAGAATGGGCCACAAATAAACCTTTATATATGTTTGTACTTGGATGCCTATTTGTACCCATTAGATGTTCTAGTATAGTCTAGTTTTGATGATTCATGCATTCAAACATGTATTCCTATTTTTAATGTGTTTTCTATGATTAAGTGTTTTCACTTCATGTATATGTCTATTTTGCCAAACCTTAAGATATACATGTATGCCCCTTGAGTCATTTGCTTTTCATGCAAATCTATATTTTGGACTCAATTGTGTTTAGGGATATGTATGTATACTTTTATTTTGTCAAAACATACATATACCTTGGAGTTTAAATTGTTATGATGATTTTCATGTCTTTGAGGAAATTTCCTTTAGTAATGAAGATTTAGTTTTTCATGTGTTCATATTTAAAGGAATTTCATAATGAGCTTGATTGTCAATTTCCATGATTATGAGGTTTCACATTATACTTGTACACTCACTTTATTAGTTTACTCATGTTTTATTTTCATGAGACTTTGACTTGGGCTTTATAGATTTGAGTGTTTAGTGATCATGTTATTTTCATGTTTCATGAAAAATATTTTCATGTTATTCCTTACTTAAAGGATTTCGTACTAGTTTACCCTCCATTTAACTAGTTGCGATATTCTTCAATTTGGTAGAGATTTTCAAACTAACTATATTTCTAAATCTATTTTTGAAAACCCTACCATCAAGGGCGGTTGGATGGGAGATCATGTTCTTGCATGCTTTACAATAAAAATCCTTTTAACTTGATCATGAAATGGGTGGTAGTTGATATGAGTCATACACTTGATCTTATTGTTGTTTCAATTGGTATCATTGAATTCTTTCAATTGGTATCAATCTTGACATTCTTTTGTATACTCATATATGTTTTGTTTATATATATGTATGCTTACACTTCATATAGTATCAATTTCAATTGGTATCTATTTCTTACATACATATATAGATGATTTATTTGTGCTTATTATATCCCTATATCTTGAAGCACAAATTTTGGTTATGTTAAGCTTGAGTTTTTCAATTGGTATCCATGTACAAGCTTTATCATAATTTTAAGATTGCTAAGCTTGAATTTTTAATGAATATCATGTTTCAATTGATTTAATTTTCAATTGGTATCTTATTTCAAGCCTATGCATATTTTCTTTTGGTATTTCATAAAGGGGGAGAAAACTCGTATTTTATATTTCAATTGGTATTTGGTTTACCATTGTTTTTGTTTCCCACTCCCTAACTTTATGATATTAAAGTAATTGATATCATATGCTTATAATGAAAAATATCTTCTTTTGGTATCAAGATGCTATTTGTTTCCTTAAATTTGGTATCAATTTTTTATTATCTATTGGTATCAAGTTTACATTACATGTTTTCATTTTGATATAAAATGTTATTTTGTTTCAATGCCTTGTTTTATTTCAGATAAGATTTGGCATTTCTCAAAGTTTGTTGTTTTCAATTGATATCATATTGACTTTGGTTTTACCCCTTGGAATAATTTATTGCTTCTTTGTTTTGAACATTTAGGGGGAGAAGTATTTGTTTTCATTATGTTTGCTTTTACCCCTTTGTTGATGATTGACAAAAAGGGGGAGAAGAATTTGTAGTTTATATGCATGGTTGATTTATGCATATTGGTTTTCATTAGTAATAGTATGTTGGTTTCAATATTATTGTTTTATTGGTATCAAGAGTATGTTTCATTGTTTATGTGTTATTTTAATTGGTATCCGGAACATGTTTATATGTGTTTAAGAACATTCATTGCATATCTTATATGTTTTATTGTTATGCATGAGTTAAGGGGGAGCTTCTTTGAAGCTTTACTTTAATCCATGCATATATAACTCCATGAGTTTTGTCATCATCAAAAAGGGGGAGATTGTTGGCCCAAAGGCCTTCCACTCTAGTTTTGATGATGATTAACTCATGTAGTTATGTGTACTAATAATCTTGCAATGTTTAAGTTTCAGATATTTAACAAGATATTAGTTGGTGAAAGCTTCCACACATCTTTCACAAGGTGATTCAAGAGCCTAAGCTTCAAAGATGATATCTAGCACTCATTGGATTCAGGCTTGGTGAATCACGGTTTGGATCAAGTCAACTTGGAGACGGCGCTCTACAAGAAGACTTAGGTATCCCTAATTTAGTTTGTGTTTAGATCCTAATTGTAAAGATTAGATTAGTATGATATGCTCAAGTTCACAATACACACACATAAAGTCAATATGTTTGGTTTTTGATTGAATCGGTTTCGGATTTCAAATACATATATCAGGTTTTGGATTTGAACCAGTTTTAGTTCTACTGATCTGCTTGACACCCTTCTATAATTATTATCATAACTTTTTATTTTTATATTCAAATAACATGATTTAACTTGAATTTCAAAGATAACTTTCAGATCTAAATTTATTATTTAATAACCATTTTCAGATTCTAATTTTAAAGTTGTCAAATATTTGGTTGAAATCTGTTCTTGTTCTGAAAACAGCTTACAGTTTCTGTTTTGACACCTGTCAGTGTTTTATTGATAACTTTTGAATACAAACTGATATTAAGTTGATTTCAGTTGCATTAGAAAGATAACGTAAAGATCTACAAATTATTCATATATACCTTTTTATGAATTCGAACGTTTTCAGCCTAAAAAATGTGCTCCAATCTGACCTATTTTGCTGACAGCCAGGCTGGGCCGGTCGACAAGTCCGGTCGACCGTGCCAAGCTACCGGTCGACCGGCCGGTCGACCGGACGTGCACGAAACCGTGCACGTCGGCTGTTTCTGTAGACGGTCGACCGTGCGGTCGACCGACTGTAAGCAGATTGGTCTCTGTTTGTTTGGGTCGACCGCCGGGTCGACCGGCAGCTGTCAAACGGCTATATTTTGACCGTTGGACGGTCGACCGGGCGGTCGACCGGCAGGACATTTCAGGCAAAATTTGCTACCAACGGCTAGTTTCTAGATTTGCCTATAAATACCCTTTTGGCAAGAGTTTTTCTCTAAGAATTTTTGTGCGAAATTTTTCATACTCTCTGGTGTTTTTACAGCAATCAAAAGAAGTTTTTGAGCTCAAATTGAACAATACATTTGGTGTTTTTGTTAGGGTTTGGAAAATCAAAGAAAGGGTTTTTGGGAAAGGATTTTGATTGAATTTCTCTATCTTTGTTTCAGTTTTTCCCAAGGATTTTTCTTTGTGATTTCTGATTTCCATTCCTTTGGTTTTCTCCACACTTGACCAAAAATCTACTATCTATATCTATAGGATATTTGTGTGGGAAAAGAAGATATAGTTTGTGGTTGTTGTATTAGACCACCAAGTTGTAACCCAATCTTTTCTTAGCTTTGTGCTTTGGGTTGTATCCCTCTAGTTGAGAGGTGATCCTTGTATTGATTTGTGATTGGGAGTTTGTTGTATTGGTTTGGAGTTTGCCTCAAGGAGGAGGTTGTGATTGTTGGAGTTTGCCTCAAGAAGGAGGTTGTGTTTGTTGGCTTGGAGTTGTGCCTCAAGGAGGAGGTTGTGATTGTAAAGAGAGGAGTTGGGTACTCCTTGTGAGAGTTCTTGGTGAACTAGCTAGTGGATTAGAAATCCTTCGTGTGTCGAAGGCGGGGATGTAGAGCTGGGTGCTCGAACCTCGAAACATATCTCTGTGTTTGCAATTGATCCATTGACTCTCTCTATCTCTCTCTTTACTTTGTACCTTGCAATTATTTACTTTGTGCAACTTGCTATATCTTATACTTGCTTGTGTGTGCATCATTGTTGTAATTGTAATTAGTTTTTAAATTCCGCATTAATTTCACTAGATTAGCATCGTCACCTATTCACCCCCCCTCTAGGTGACTTTACAGAAGAATGGTGATCAAACACTCGATCACAAACAAAAGATGCTCACTTGCACAACCCTACAACCAAGATGAGGAGATGATATCTTTGGGATTGTGTAGTGAAGTAGAGGAATGCTTCAAGTTAAAGAGTTTGGAATTTTGACCCAATGAAAATCTTTTGCTAAAGGCTAAACTTAAACTTGTAAATCTTTTTCCTGTAAAAACTTGTTGTAAATCTTGTGTCTTTAGTTGTAGAATACTCCCTCTATTTATAGGGGATGAAAAAAGACTTACAAGGGTCAAAAGAGTCGTTGGGGAGAAACCCAATACAAAACCAGTCAGAAAAATATAGCTATTGGAGTCTGTCAGAAATTCTGACTGCTGTCGGTCGACCGGCCGGTCGACCGTCAACGGTCGGATTTCTGTCCGTTGAGAAGCCGGTCGACCGGGGCGGTCGACCGAAGTCCCAACCAGAGAGTAAGTCTCTCTGTCGGTCGACCGGTCCGGTCGACCGAGGAAAAACAGAGAGCACAGCTCTCTCTCTCGGTCGACCGGTTGGTCGACCGAAGTGCACACATGCACGGTCGTGCATGTCGGTCGACCGTCCGGTTGACCGGACTAGGCCAAGACTGTTTTTCCCAAAGGCTTTTGAAGATGGTAAATTTTGGTAAAAATTCTTTGGATAGGGGACTACAAAATAGAGTTCTAGGACTTGTAATAATCAGGGTGTGATCATAGATCAACACCAAAAAGACTTGAACAATATTTTGACAAAAATCCTTTTTCCAAACAAAAACTGTTTTTCCAAAAACTTGTTTTTCCAAAATGATTTTTCCAAACTTTGATTTTCCAAAACTAGGTTAGAAATCTTGATATGAAAATTGGTTTATAAGCATGAAGCAATACCAAATGTGTGTGTGTGTGACAATCCCAAAGTAATCTACCTTTATCATCTAGGTTTTGAAAAAATGAACTAAAAATCCTAATTAAAAAATAGAAAATACAAATCTTCAATCTTGTTTGATCCTGGAGCTCTTCTATTGTGCTGGGCTCTGGGATCCAAATCTTTGCGGCTTCCAAATGTGTGAGTCTTGTGTTGGAGCCGACAAACAACCTATGATTTTTACCTGAAACTCATTTAAAACAAAATTGTTAAAAACATAACTATATATGGTTTGTTATCATCAAAATGTCGGGCTAATGGCCTTTGGGCCAACAATGTTCTCATCTAGCAATCTAGGGAAGGCAAGAAATAAAAGAAGGGAAAAGCGGTGCGGGAGATCTGGTAGGGAGTTGCTCGGCACTCTATTAGACGCTTTCGAGGGAAGGGGAAGTTTTGGCGTCTGCGATGGAGGAGATTCTTTTGGTAGCGCGGGAGGAGGGTGTGAGTGTCGTCTGCAGGCGTTGATTCAGCGGAGCAAGGAGTCTGGCTTGAGGCAGCTACGGAGGATTGTGTTAGAGTAGGTATGTTTATTTATATTGTTCTACCTTTGGTTTCTCCAGGCACCTGCATGTTCTCAGTTTTACATACAACTGGGTGACAGGAAGTTCTTATACATGTTTGGGAGTGTTTTCATTAATTTCTTGTTAATGAAATGCAGAGGATGACTTTTGTTCCACTGATTCTTCTCAAAAAAAGCACTTTTTGATGCTCTTGTAAACTATAATGCTTTTGTGTAATTAATTAGTATACAGACAGGTTAGAAAGTATAAAACTTTTGCAGGGATCAATCATCAAGTTTGAGGATGGAAGTTTGTGTTTATTGTGAGTGGCCTGGGACGGGGTCATGAATCATCTACACATGATCCACAACAACTGCATCACCATCGAGCCAAGAAGATGGTTGAGGTTTTAAAGAGTAGATCTCAAGTTTGCTACTATGAACAGGTCAATATTTTTTTGGTTCTAATCTGGCAAAGTATTTCCTAAAACTGGGAGTTTCTCATACTATTTAATAATTCTTTATTGTCTGAACAATATTTCTAATGGTGATGGTTTAGTTCTTTCTTGGTATCAAAGAATTGAGAGCTATAAGGCAATTTCAAACTAATCCAAGATACAAGAGAAGTGTAAATTCATATGGCTAGAAGACAGTACACACCACTTTCAGCCTCAAGTTTAATATGAAAGATGCGTCTCTCTATATTCTCATTTCAAGTTGCTTACACAAAAGTAGAGACACACTTCACAGTTGCATGTTGCAAGCTCTCTCTCATTCAAATACCATACTAAGATTGTGATTGATGTCGATCACATATGCCAATTTGGTCATACTTTCACCCTCAAATTGTGGTCAAGCATTTAGCATATTGACATGCAACAAGAAGTCTGTCGAAAGTACTGGTGTCTTTGTTGCATCACCAACAGGACTAAATTCTGTGCAAGAAAACCCAACAGAAATTGAGATGGAACGAGGAAAGGGAAATGATGAAACATAGAAAAATACACACATAACATTTTTATCTGCACCAGGATAACGACTCATGTCCCATCTCCTCAGGGCCGCTCGAAATAGACAACATGATATGGCAGCAGATCACTTTTCTGAGCATTAATCAGTCGTTCTCGAGGTCATTCCTCCTTCCGAGGAAACCGTTGCCCTGAAAACTCCCATACTTTGAGTACCTTTCTAGCACCACCTAGCCATTTCCGAGACAACTCCTCCCATTCTAAGTGAGACATTCAACAACAACCGACTTCAATGATCTTCACCTTCAATTCAGCTAGCAAGACTCTTTTGATCCACAGAGTCAGTTAAACCACCAGATTATCCTACGTTTTGAACGTTGCAACAACTCATGCTCCAGCTGGGCGGTTACAGTCGACAACAGAGATTACTCCCAACAATCAAGGGCATAATCTGATCAGTTATGAAGAAATCTCAACATGCAAATCTTGTTGTTATGGAAATTCGTGATATTCACACTTTTGTTACAACATGCAGATATTTATACACCCGAACCTCCATCAAGTAGGAGTACGGAATGAAAAGATTATAAACAGAGTATAGCATTACTGAGTTCACTGTAACCTCTTGAAAATAGTGAATTCTCTCCCTTCTCCACATGGTTTTTAAAATTGGGTTTCCAGTAAAAATCAGGTCTCCTTGCTTGCTTTTTATGTGTAAATCTCTTTGTTATCTTTATTTCTTGTGGTGCAAAATTAACTGCTCGATCAAGTCGAAAAATCTCCACCACATTTTGATGCTTTTATTGAGATATGAGTCTCTACACTTAAAATCTCTCTCCTCAATAATCTTCCTTGAAAATCCTCTTTCAAATCAAGTATAACCCCATAAAAGCAAATCACCAATGATGCAACTTCCAAAGACATGGTCATCGCAACCGTTGGGGACAAGGCCTCCCTGCCAACCAACAAACAATGGCGTGCCGAGGACACATGCTCGATCTCACCGCAGGAACCTTCTGTTGAAGTCCAGCTATCTCAGCAACAAGAAGATCAGCTCTTCTAGATGCTCTTCGAGATGAGAGAGCAAATGAAGGAGTAACAACAACAATCCAATCATGAGCAGATGGCGCTCGATCGCGAAAATACCCTCCGTGAACAAGAGGAGCTAAAACTAATCAACCAATAGTTTCATATTGAAGTTACGTTCCTCCAGAACAACTTAACTCAAGCGAGGGGCGACCCGAAGAGCAACAGATCATCGAACTTCATGCCCTCGATGAGCTAATCCAAAAATTAATCATGAAGGCCAAATTGCTTCAGCACCTGATCCCAACTACTCACATCCATAACTCTCCTCTCTCTAAAGATATCCAGGAGTATGAAATTTCAAGGAAATTCTCGACTCCTACTTTCGACAGGTACTCCAGAGCGAGTGATCCAGTTCAGCACATCCGGTACTTTCGAGACAAAATGATGATCTACTACCGTAATGACCCACTCATGAGCTTGACCTTTCCATCCAGTCTAAAGGATGCGACATCAGATTGGTTCTATTTCCTGCCCTTGTGCTCTCTCCATAACTTCTCAGAGGTTACTGAGGCCTTTCTCACACAGTACGCCTCTTGTCAAGAAGCCAAAATAAACAACTATCACCTGCTCTTCGTCAAGATGAGGCTGGGAGACAGCCTCAAGACATATATCAACTTCTTCCAGGGCCAGTTGACCAAAGTCTGCAATTGTGGTGAGGAGGTCTTCGCACTCGCATTCATCAGCAGGCGTAGGTCACATGCCCACATACAAACATCTCCTAGAGCACAACATCGCCAAGATGAGCAAGGTTCTTTCCCAAGCTCAACCTTACATCCAGCTAGAAGAGGCAATAAAGGCTTCCTCCAATCACTCTGCGAAACCAAGAGATGGTGGAGGAAAGTCAAAGTCCACTCACGAAACTCTTAACCATCTCAAGGCCGACACCGGGGGCAACCTCCTTACAATAAGCAAGTGCTCCCTATCCTCCGACCAAGTCTACTTTGAAGCTACATATTGATGGAATACTTCACTTTGTTGAAGCTCCCGATTAACGAAGTTTTTAACACCTTTAATGATCAGCTGTAGATTAGATGCCCGAAACCAATCTAGCACAATCCCTAACTTCCCAGGTCAGAGGTATACTACTCCTATCATGAATGTAAATGACAACAAACCATTTATTATTGAGACCTCCAAAGGTATCTGAAAGAGTTATACTAACAGGGATTCCTCAAAGAGTATGTCCTCACTCCCGAGAAAATTTCCAGACAGTTGAACACGCAATCTCCTCGGAAGCAGAACCTGTTCACCTAGTACAAGGCATTCGACTAACTACCCGAATTCTATTCCATATAGAGCGTACATCCTTCCAATTCTAACCTTATCTATTGCATTTTTGAATAAATATTATTCTATGTTCCTAACTTTTTGCAGTACGTCCATCCGTCCGCATGGTTATGACATTCATTCATCCATCCATCCACACACCCCACTGATGGGATTTACCCCATTCGGAGGTGAAAACACGATTCCTCTGCTAATGGTATTTCTCCAAATTGGAGGTTCATGTTTGGCAGCAGGAAAGGGCAGAAAAGCCCTTTCGGTTGACCGCCCGGTAGACTGGCCAACGGTCATTTTTATGATCGTTGAGCCTCTGGTCGACCGCCCGATCGACCGGGCCAAGCCTTCGCGACCGCCCGGTCGATCGGCCAGCACCCAAGAGTTGGGTGCTTTCAGTAAGTCAACCGCGCGGTCGACAGGTCTGGTCGACCGACTCCTGGTCCAGTCGACCGCCAGCTGAGTCTGGCTGAAATTCTGAGACTTGAAACTTAGGTTATTTAATACCAATTAAATCCCATAAAATCACATAAATTTCACAAAAAATAAGTTCTTATAAGAAATTTGAATAACAAATATGTGTGACAAAAATCAACACTATTACAAACTATTTGAACTATTTTTGTGATATAGAAATTAGGCTTAAACACAAAATCCGTATTTTTTAAAACTTTGATTTTTGAAATGAAAAACCGCTTTCTCCAAAACTTGTATAAAAATAAAAATATGATATTGAAACAAATTTGAATCATATTGTATATGGATAGAATCCAATATACATATAAGATATATCTATATTTTTGATATGAAGTCTAAAACCGGTTAAACTGAAACCAATAAACTTTAAACTTGTGCGTGTATAAGTGAACTTGAGCATATCAATACTATCTATCTTTAACACAAGATCTAAACAAATCGAAGTCTTCTTGTCGATTCTTATCTTCAAGATGACCTGATCCAAACACGATCCAAAGAGCTTGACTCTAACCGAGTGCTAAATGCGATCTTGACGCACGAGCTCTTGAATCAACACGTGTTAGCTCTAAAACTCCTTTGTTGAAGTTAAACATCTACTAATATCTTAGTCAATCGCTGAAACTATGTAAACACAAGATTATTAGTAAACTATAACTACATGAGTTAATCATCATCAAAACTAGAGTGATGGGCCTTTGGGCTAACAATCTCCCCCTTTTTGATGATGACAAAACTCATAGAGTTATATATGCATGGATTAAAGATAAGCTTCATAGAAGCTCTCCTTTAACTCAGCATAGCAATAAACATAAAGATATTAATGAAATGCATAAACCAATCAGCACATATATGCATAAATAAGGAAATAAACATGCATAAACTCACCAAATTCTTTTCCTCCTTTTTACGTAAACGAGGAAATAAACATGCATAAATAAACAAACATATATAAACTCTCCAAAATACTTCTCCCCCTTTTTGTCAATTCATCAACAAAGGGGCGAAGGAAAAACAAACAATAAAGATATATGTGATATATATTCATGAAGAGGAGAGACGTAAAGTTAACTCCCCCTGCATACATACATTACATGAAAAGAGATGACTAGACTCTAACCACATAGCGCATAATATACAATGTATAAGTGAAGATGTTAAGTTCCCCCTACACACGTGTATAACATAAAGAAGAGAGATCAAGCTCCTCAATGTGAGATACACTCAACATGAATCTATATATAGAGGAGATGTTAAGCTCCACTTGCATATAAGCAATACATATCAAAATATTTTTGAAACGACTTTTAAAACAAATTTTGTATTTTCTTGAAGTCAACAAAACAAATTTTAACATCAATGAAATTAAATTGTAAATACCAATAAAAAATTATAGTTGACAAAAACAAATGTTGGTATCACTTGAAAAAAAAATTTAAGATACCAATAGAAGATTTTTGGTACCAATTGAAAATGAAACATTGTAAGTTTGATACCAATTGAAATCAAATTGTACAAATTGAAAATATCTTATAAATTTGATACCAATTGAAAGTAAAAACCAAATTTTGGGTAAACAAAGCTCATTTTGAATAAGGATATCAAATTGAGAATAATACCAATTTAAGATTATTAATACCAATATTGAAAATGTTAGCACATATAAAAATAAAGTATTTTTCATCATAAAGAGTGGGAGTAAGATACCAATTGAAAATAAAACTTTTTTAAAGATAAAACATGAATTTTCTTCCCTTTATGAAATGCTAATAAAAATAATGCATAAGTTTGTATAAGATACCAATTGAAAAATAATTGTTATTATAAACTAAATCAAGCTTGGCATAAATATAATTTGTGCTTTAAAATGTAAAGATGTTGAAGCACATTCAAATCATATATATATATATATATATATATATATATATATATATATATATATATATATATATATATATATATATATATATATATGAAAATGAATATACCAATTGAAATTAATACCAACTAAAATTTGAAACATACATATATAAGAAACACATATGAGTATATAAAAATAGAAAAACATGAAGATTATGTGTATAGCTCATACCTGCCACCCTATTCATGCACATGTTTAAATAGATTTTCAATTTTGAGCATACAAGGTATGGTCGCCCATCCAATCGCCCTTTGAAGATAGGGGTTTTCAAAAATCATGATTTGAAAATAATTTAGCATAGTTTGAAAAACTCTACCATTTGAAGAATTAAGAAACTAGTTTAGAATAATATTTGAAAAACTAGTTGAAAAATCCTTCAAGAGATGAAACCAAATCATATATTCCATGAAGCATGCTAAATACACAAGAGTTGACACTCGAAATCTATAAAGCTCATAAATGCTCATGAAACAAAAAATTCATGAATAAACACCAAACATAGAGTGTAAGAGTCATGTAATTAATAAAAGCATAGAAATAGGCAATGAAGCTCAATGAAATTCCTTTATAAACATGAAAAATATGAAAATTTAATTTTCATCAAAATAATAACAACTTCAAAACATATGTATGTTTTGTCTAAACTAGAAGTATACATACATATCCCAAACACAAATTAGTCCATAAAAAATTGCATGAAAAACAAATGGCTCTAGGATAGACATGTATATCTAAAGTTTTGACAAGATTGATATATACATGAAGCTAAATACATTATTATGAAAACATATACAAAAATAGGGAATACAAGTTAAAATGTAAGAAACATCAAAACTAGGCTATACAAGTACATCTAATGGGTACAAATGAGCAACATAGCACAAGCATAAAATAATCAAATGTGGCTCACTAGTTGTACAAGTATTGACACAAGTTTTAATGAAAACTACATCTAAACAAGTAATCAAAACATGAAGCATAGAAGAAAACATAAATCAATATGATCATTATGTTAAATGCACATAGTTTAGACTAGGAGATACACAATAAGTAAACTATAAAGATGTAAATCCATATGAACATGAGTGTATCAAAAGACTATCCATGTATATCACAAGTCTAATTTACATTGCATCTAATGTAATGAACATAGAAAAACAAAACATGCTAAAAATCAATAATATGAAAGCATGCAAACTAAATGGGAGTTTAGAGATAGTTATCAAAACCATTAGAGCTTATCTCTAGGTCTCCAAATCATGGTGGTCCTTCCATCAAACTTTCCTTGAAAGTGATGCATTCAAAAGTGTCACCATTGAGCTCAGAACGCATCCACCATCAAGGCACCAATGCCTTCACGTCAAGCGAGAGCCCACACCTACGTCAATACAATAGGGGTGAATTTTGGTACCCATACCTTATTGGGTCCATGGGGGTTAGCACCTTTCCTAACCCAAACAAATTTGTTTGCAAAATTTAAAGTATTTAATCTATCATAACAAAATTTTGTAAGGTGGCCCTTACGTCCACAATGTGTACAAGCATACACATGAACATATATAGTGTTATATATAAACATTAGAAGCATGTGTATGCCGTGCATGGTATGCATGAACATGAGGAGCATGTTTCTTACGAAACATGGATTCCAAACGTGTGTGGTTCATGATATATTGGCTCAAAGTGGAGCCCAAACAATCAACACTTTTCTTCAAAGTACAAATATCATTTTTAATACTTAAAGACAAAGTGAAACATGCATCATGTTTATCACTAGAAGATGAAGGACTAGAAATATGAAAAAGATGAAAAGACAAATCATTTTTCAAATATTTATTTTCATTTGAAATCAAATCCAATTCTTTTGAAATTAAGGCAATTTTATTTTTTAAAGAATTGTTCTCTTTTAAAACAATTTCAAGTTTTGAAGACAAAGCATTATTTTTCTTCGCAACATCATCACAATCATTTTTATTTTTAAAATTTTATTTTTCTTTAAAAAAGATTAAGTTGGGATTTCAATGAGTCCCTTTAACTTGAAATCTCAACCCTCTCTTGTAAAGTCATATTATGTTTTGAAAACAAATCCTTATTTTCTTCTTTTAATTTAAAGTTTTTCTTTTTCAAAACTTTGATTTTGCTAGCAAGTTTTCACATACAATAGATAGTTCTTCATTTAATACATCGGCATCCATATGGTCATCTCCTGAAGAACTAGCACTATCATCTAGTTGAGTTTCCGAGTGTACCTCAAGAGAGTCATTTCCTTAGACCATGTAGCACGCTTCGTCGGACTCATCTTTACTAGATTTCTTCTCCACATATTTCGTCGTTTGTAGCTCGGGAGATGTCAATGTGTTCCACACTGTAAAAGCGAAATCACACCCGCCTAAGTGCCTCTAAGGCTTGTGCATTGGCTTCTATATGCTTGTTATTACCAAGATAAGATTTCTTGGTAGTAGCAAGGTAAACATAATTCCTATGGTTTTTAAATAGGCACTCATTCTAAGCTTCCATATATCAATATTAGAAACATCAACATGTGAGGGGCAAGGTGATCCATGAGTGTATAAATAATAAGTGTGCAAATGCAAATCTAGATTAGCTATTCAAGATCTCATTCCTAAGTGGTTAAACCTAATATCAGGAGTGTAGGCTCTGATACCAATTGAAAATACACCTAGAGGGGGGTGAATAGGTGTATGGCTAATCTAATGACAAATGATGCAGAATTAAAAACTAATTGCAACACACTAAGTATAATCAAAAAGTGTAGCCAAATTCTTGGTGACGGGCTCTGGACTATCTCCTCTAAATTCCTCTAAATAAGAGTTGAAGTGCTATATGAAGCTCTCTTGGTTCAACACTAGTGAGGCACACAATTAATACCAGGCATATATATGTTATGAATAATATGGTGCAATGCAAGATATAAAAGAGAGAGAGAGTTTAGAGATAGTAGATCATTCGCAAACACCGAGATATGTTTCAAGGCTCGAGCCACTGCTCTACGTCCCCGCCTTCACATAGAAGGATTTCCACTATACGTCCACACAGGACCTCCCACACAGGGAACCTCAACTGAGGATTTGAAAAATACAAATTAGGAGTACACAAGTCCTCTCTCCAATAAAACAACCTCTACATAAGAGGCTAGGCACAACAACAATCACCTCTACACTTAGAGGGATGGGCACTAAGCCAAACAATAATCACCTCACACAAGAGGGATAAGGCACTAAGACAAAATGCTAACCACAATCACCTCTACGCAAGAGGGATAATCACAAACCAAAGCTCAATCTCAATCACCTCAACACAAGAGAGATGAATACAAACTCAAAGAAAAGAAGATTACAACATTTGATGGTCTCAATAAACCACAAACCAATTTTCCTCACAAAATAAGATCCTATAGATAGGATAGATATGATAGCTCAAGTGTGAGAAATCAAGGTGTTTGGAAATCAATTCACAAAGAAAAATATATGGGAAAAATACTAGAAGAAGATAGAAATGAAGATCAAAACCAATATCCCAAATATACTATTTTTCTTTGATTTTTTCAACCCTTGAAAACAAATAAAAGATAAATCTTTTAGCCCAAAAACTCTTTAAAACTTTGCTGTAAAACACTTGTAAAGATGAAAAATTTGTTCTCTAAAAACAATGTATAAAACAGCCCAAGAGATGGGTACTTATAACCCTCTCAAAATTCTGCCTTTTGGCAGCAGGAAAGGGCAGAAATGCCCTTCCGGCCGACCACCTAGCCAACGATCATTTTTCTTACCGTTGAGCCTTTGGTCGACCGCCCGGTCGACCGGGCCAAGCCTTCGGTCGACCGCCCGATAGACTGGCCAGCACCCGAGAGTTGGATGCTTTCAGTCGGTCGACCGCGCAGTCGACCGGCATTTTAGGCTGGCCATGTGCACGTTTGCGTGCACATCGGTCGATTGGTCCGATCGACCGACTCCTGATCTAGTCGACCGTCGCCAGCTGAGTCTGGCTGAAATTTTGGGACTTGAAACTTAGGTTATTTAATACCAATTAAATCTCATAAAATCACATAAATTCCACAAAAATAAGTTCTTGTAAGATATTTGAATACCAAATATGTGTGACTAAAAACCAACACATATTACAGACTATTTGAACTATTTTTGTGATTAGAAATTAGGCTTAAACACAAAATCCGTATTTTCCATTACTTGAATTTTTGAAATGAAAAATCGTTTTCTCCAAAATTTGTATAAATACAAAAATATGATATTGGAACAAATTTAAAGCATATTGTATATGGATAGAATCCAATATACATATAAGATATATATCTATGTTTTTGATATGAAATCTAAAATCGGTTAAACCGAAACCAATAAACTTTAAACTTGTGTGTGTATAAGTGAACTTGAGCATATCAATACTATCTATCTTTAACACAAGATCTATACTAACCGAAGTCTTCTTGTCGATCCTCATCTTCAAGATGACCCTATCCAAACACAATCCGAAGAGCTTGTCTCCAACTGAGTGCTAAATGCGATCTTAACGCGCGAGAATCAACACGTGTTAGCTCCAAAACTCCTTTGTTGAAGCTAAACACCTACTAATATCTTGGTCAATTACTGAAACTATGTAAACACAAGATTATTAGTAAACTATAACTTCATGAGTTAATTATCATCAAAACTAGAGTGATGGGCCTTTGGGCCAATAAACACACCTTCAAGGAAGCCAGACGGGCTCCTCTAGGACATTCAAGACAGTGATGGCATCACATCACTAAAACATCATCATGAGGAAGAGGTCAGAGCTCTCGAAGAAGGAATGCTTCATTGGTGGCGTCCCAAGGCACCCCCATGCTTTCTTCCCGCGCCTCGCCTTAAGAAAAGAACCCCCTACGGTGAAGATTGATGTCTTTTACCAGCCACCTCCACCACTTCATCCTTTCCCTCTCTTTCCTCCATCGGACGAAGAAGAACAACGACATCGCTATCTACCAACACAATAAGTTTTGGGGCGAAAAACTCTTGAGAAGATAAACAAACTTTCTCCAGGGTCCACCCTATTTATAGATGAGGAAATTAGATCATCTCCTATTCAAATTTTCAACCACTCCCAAAGAGTTAGTTCATATCTCGAATTTTACGGCATGTCAAATCAGTCAGATATCAACTGTCTCTACCATATGATCTTATTCATCATGATGTAAGGATCTCGATCATTAATTTGACAGCTGTCCTTGCCCACTTCAACTTCCAAAAAGCTCAAAGTATAAAAGATGCCATGACTTTTCAAATCAGAGGAGAGATCAGTCCGCTCTCCTCCTTCTCTCTAGGTATTTGAAGAAGGAAAAGGCGGAGGGGCATCTATAATGATCAAATTTTATCTGCACCACGATCACGACATGTGTCCCACCTCATCTGGACCACCTAAAGCAGACGGTATCACAAGCCAGTAGATCACATTCTCGAGCATCACTCAGCCATCCCAGAGGCAATTCCTCCTTCCAAGGACACTGTCATCCAAAGAACTCACATACTCTAAGTGCCTTCCTGAGCACCACCCAATCATTCCTGAGGTAACTCCTCCCGCTCCAAACTAGACACCCACAACAGCTGACCTTATTGATCTTCACCTTCAATTCAACTAACAAGATTCTCTTGATTTGTGGAGTCAGTTATGCCATTAGGTCATCCCACATTTTGTACGTTACGACAGCCCTTACTCCAGCGCGAACAGTTACAATCGATAACACGGATTACTCCAAATGATCAAGGGCATAATCTGAGTAGTTATGAAGAAATTACAACGTGCAAATCCTACTGTTATGGAGATTCATGATATTCACACTTTATCACAACGTGCAAGGTATTTATATACTTGAACCTCCAAAAGGCAGGAGGATGGAATGAAGAGATTGTAAACAGAGTATAACTCTACTGAGTCCACTTTAACTTCTTGAAAATAGTGAATTCTTTCCCTCCCCCGTGAGTTTCCTAAATTGGATTTCCACGTAAAAATCCAGTCTCCTTGTTTGCTCTTTGTGTGCGAATCTCTTCGTTACCTTATATTCTCCGTAGTGTGAAATCAACCGCTCGATCAATCATGTCAGAAAATCTCCACCACAAAAACATAAAGACATTCCTAAATCAACTTATTACTCAAAATCATGTCTCATGAAACAAAATTTTGTTATAACTTCTACAATCTGAGATTTCATATATGTTGCAAATGTAAAAGTAGCTACTGGAAAAACTTTCTAATTGTTGACAATGAAAGAGTAGAATCTTATTATATTCACTACTTTTTCATGCACAAAAGAAATTGAGAAAAAAATAAACTAGTTGAGCACTAACCTCTCGTTGGTTGTTGTAACCTTTTAAATTCTCTTGTGAAGGGAACTTGAATTAAAGAGATACACAAACAAATATAGCTTTCAGGATTATGGATTTAGGTTCAGTAACAAGAGATTATAAGAAACATCCAAAATCACATCCTTTTCCTTTCATGGCATTAAAGATAATCAATGTCTGGAAGAGAGTACTGCAATGAAAATGCTTAAGAATCGATAGAAAAATGGTATGGAATCTAAAATCATTAAGGAAAGATAGAAGTTAAAAATTAATTAATAAGAGTTCAGAAATTGGCAGGAACTAATAAGGAAGGATACAGATTTAAAAGGAAATACTTTTAAGCATGGTAGTTAGAAAATATTTTATGGGATCTTTATAAATGGCTAGAAATTAGGAAGCCTTTAGAAACTAATTATTTTTTAAATGGAGAAAGTGAGCTGTCACACAAATACAATGGACAAGGTCCATGGAGGATATAAAATCTTGGGAGAGGAGAGGAAAGACATCTATTGATTGTCTTATCTGATTGCTAGATAGGAGAAGTGAGCAGTCACAGAATACAATGGACAAGGTCCATGAAGGATACAAAATCTTGGGAGAGGGGAGAGAGACATCTATTGATTCTCTTCTCTCATCGCCAAAATGGAGAAAGTGAGCACCAGAGTTTGTGTTACTGGAGTTGCAGGTTATATTGGGTCTTGGCTTGTCAATAAGCGTCTCCAGAAAGGCCACACAGTTCATGCCACTCTAAGATACTTAGGTGACTTTTCCCTCCCCCTTTCCCTCATATTCAAGTGCTGCAAGAATTACTTTGTAAATTTGCAGGTGATGAGTCTACGGTTGGACTTCTGAAGGGCCTCCCTGGAGCAGAGAACAGGCTACTGTTGTTTCAGGATGACCTTTATAATGCCGAAGAGTTTGAAACTGCGACACGAGGATGTCAGTTTGTGTTTCTTGTTGCAACTCTGATAGCAAGCTATGCTAATAACACTAAGGTTGGTGGACTGCCCTCCTTGTGCTCTCAGAAATCCTGCAATCTCTCCGTCACATTTCATATGAAACCATAGAGTTTGTTGTAGTTATTCTCGACTACGCACTGGATTGTTGGGTGATATAATAGCCCAACAATGAACTATGAACTGGATTGTTTGTAGTTATTGGGGCTTGGCTGGGCAATCATCACTAGATGGCAAACAGGCATATTACTCAGTAATATAATAGAGATTGTTGGATAATATGGCATCTAGCGATGCTCAGTAAACAGGTAGATTTCGCTATACCTAATCCTTTCTGGGATAAATGTCGTGTAATCTATCTAATAATGAAGATATAGACTAGTTTCTCCATAATCCAGTGATATAATAGAGAATGTGGAAAATACGCTTGTTAGGCACCAATTGATGCTTGGTAAAAGGGAAAAGAGGAAGATTGACAAAAAAAGATACCAAGACTATAATCCTGGAAGAAAATGAAAGTCCAGTTATTTCTCAAAAATATGCTTCTTGCTAATTTCTCACAAGAGGGGCAGAATTCTGTACATTTCAAAAATCTGTTCAAAGGGCTTGGGTGCTCAATGATCTCTTTGCTTTTAAAAATTTATCATCATTGCTACTAATGTGGTAACTCACGTAACATAAAACAGTACAACGACACCATCGAATCTTCAGTTGCTGCAGTGCGCAACATCTTACAGTCATGCCAAAAATCTGGAACAGTGAAGCGTGTTATCTACACTGGGTCTGTCACTGCTGCATCTCCACTGAAAGAAGATGATACTGGATTTAAAGATCTGATTGATGAATCTTGCTGCACACCCCTTCATCTCTCATTTGCTCACTGCAATGATTATGTGAAGGTAGTTATTCATTTATCCATGAAAATGCTCTATTAAGTATTAAGTCATTATGTTTGTGGAAAAATGATTGTCTGCATTGTTATCCAACGAACAATTTATTATACTCTTCACAGGTCGCTCTATATTGACAAACATTTCCTATTGACTAAGAAAATATCTTACAATTATTCACGTACTACTAGTTATTGCTGATGACCATCACAATATGTTTTTTTTTTTTTTTTTATTTGAGAAAACTGAGTGTTTTGTTAGTTGCATCCCAAAGATTTGCTCCTGGATCTCTTACTTCTTCTTGCTTCCTCTTGGCACTAATTAAGTTCCTCTTTTGGAATCAGTTGACCTCGAAAAGAGTGAAACAACTGTCACATAAAATCAACTATTTAGATTGAACATTACAAACTAATGATCCAAAGATAATATGATGTCCAGGTAAACCTAGATCCTAATCCTATCCCCAAGTCCTATCCCCAACCCTAACCCCTTATAAGCTTCAAAATGGTTAGTATAAAACAAATTTCCTGCAATACTAAAGCTGTTATTTATAATACATTGTTTCTTTATGGAGTTATTTGAATGTATAAGGTGGATAACTTAAGCCCCTTCCCTGCGTACCGTAACTCAGATTAAGCTGGTCACCTCCTTGTCACATACATGCAAATGCCTTGACCAACTCTCTTTCAAGTTTGCATGTCACTCTTGTGACCAATGGAGTTGTACTAATCCGGATGTCCCTATTATACTTATGTCTCAGGCGGGAGGCAATCAAATCAGTCATTTCATTTATTAGATAAAATAAAAGTTGACACAAATTGAGAGAGTAGTACTACCTAGAGAAGTGACATGGGTGTCCAGTGCTTAACCGTTCGGTGGGACATTTATGATTATTTTGTAAGAACGTGAAGCATTGTTTCAAAAGATTATTCTTTTAAGAAAAGCAACTCAAATTGTTATATATTTAAAATTATCTCTTTGTCTAGTTAATGTGGGAGTATTTATTTGCACAAATCTTAACATATTAATTTACCTCTCAAGACATGTAGATAAATGTTTGAAAAGCTCTGGATGATAGTAGAACTAAAAATAAAAACTTATCACTCTTTATTTTTTATTGTTCTCTTATGAATCAAATCCCCCAAAAGTTATTCTCTTATGAATCCTTTTAAATATTTTTTTTGGAGAAGGTGTTATTGGACTACAATCACGCAAAAGAGAACAATGGAATGGAGGTTGTAAGCTTAGCATGTGGAGAAGTTGGAGGCGAAGCCCTTCTTCCTAATGCACCATTGAGCATAGAGGCACTTGCTTCGCCCCTGACGGGAGATCTGTCTCGGTATAAACTGCTAAAGTTTTTACAAGCGTTGTTGGGTTCAATACCTACTGTCCACCATTGAGCCCATGTTTTTTGTATCAAGCAATCTTCGCTCTCTGGTAAATTTCTGGGTGTCAGTGCCTACCCAACAATGCAAGAGATCAAGGACTACTACGAGCAGAAGTATCCTGAGCTGACTATGATCAAAGAGTAAGTTAATTTTTTTTGTTCTGATGAAATGTTTAATAAACCTGTGGATTAATATTCCTGACTTATGATGTACGATTCAGGGTTGAGGGAACTGATAATGTTAGGATTATGACGTGAATATATCGTGAAGATTGATTTGGTAGTTTTCTTTTCTGGATTTGTTTTGAGTCCGAGTTAGATTCAAGTTTCTTTTATTCTAATTGAAGGTGTTTTGAGTTCGAGTTGGAATTAAGTTTCCTTTCTTTTGATTGAAGTAGTCTGTTTAGGACCAGGAGAGTTCTATACTCTATAAATAAACACTTAGGGGTAGCCTGTAAGCACACCTAGAGGGGGTGAATAGGTGTACGGCTAATCTAATGACAAATAATGCGAAATTAAAACTAAATTGCAACACACTTAGTATAACTAAAGAGTGTAACCGAATTCCCGGTGAAGGGCTCTGGACTATCTCCTCTAAATTCCTCTAAATAAGAGTTTAGGTGCTATGTAAAACTCTCTTGGTTCAGCACAAGTGAGGCACACAATCAAACCCAAGCATATATATGATATGAACAATATGATGCAATGCACAATATAAGAGAGAGAGTTAGAGATAGTGGATCAAATGTAAACACCAAGATATGTTTCGAGGTTCAAGCCAATGCGCTACGTCCCCGCCTTCATACTGAAGAATTTTCACTATATTGTCCACACAGCACTTCCCATACAGGGAACCTCCTCTGAGGATTTGGGTAATATAACTTTGGAGTACACAACTCCTCTCTCAACCAACACAACCTCTACACAAGAGGCAAGGCACAACAACAATCACTTTTACACTTAGAGGGATGGGCACTTAGCCAAAACAATAATCACCACACACTTGAAGGATAAGACTCAAAGCCAACCAATCACAATCACCTCTACACTTAGAGAGATACCAACTCAACCTCCACAATCACCTCTCACTAGAAGGATATCACAAAGTAAAGAAGGTGTACAACTCTTGGTGGTATCAACAACCACAAACCAATTTTCCTCACAAAACAAAATCCTAATAGATAGGATAGATATGATAGCTCAAGTGTGAGAAAATAAAAGTGTTTGGAACAAAGAAAAACACTTGGGAAAATCTCCAAATAGATATTGAAATCAAGACCAAAAACCAATTCCCAAAAGACTCTCTTTTTTTTTTTGAATTTTCCAAAATTTTAAAAATAAATAAAGAATAAATCTTTTGGCACAAAAACTTTTTTAGAAACTTGCTGAAAGATAAAAAATTTTGCTCTTGAAATTCTTGGTGAAATCAGCCAAGGAGGGGGCTGTTTATAACCCTCTAAGAAATCTGCCTGTTGACAGCAGGAAAGGTCAGAAATGACCTTCCGGTCGACCGCCCCGTCGACCGACCAACGGTCATTTTTATGACCGTTGAGCCACCGGTCGACCGCTCGGTCGACCGGGACTGGATACAGAGAGCAGCAGCTCTCTGCCGGTCGACCGGGCCATTTCCAGAGAGCAGAGCTCTCTGAACGGTCGACCGCCCGGTCAACTGGCCCACCAGCCCAAGCTGCCGTGCACGTCTGTGCACGTCGGTCGACCGGACCGATCGACCGACTTTTGCAGCGGTTGTCCGTCCGGTCGACCGGCAAAAGGCCAGGTCCAGCTTATATAGGGATTAAAAACTTGTCTTTTTGCCTTCTAAAAAATCCCATAAAATACACATAAATTTCACAAAAATAAGTTCTTTTAAGATCTTTAAAATACAAATATGTGTGATATAAATTTAACACATATTATAAACAATTTGAACCATTTTTGTGATATTGAAATTTAGCCTTTAAACGAAAACCGTATTTTTCAAAACTTGAATTTTGAAATGGAAAACCGTTTTCTCCAAAACTCATGTAAATACAAAAAAATGATATTGAAACAACTTTGAAGCATATTGTATATGAATAGAATCCAATATGCATAAAGGGTATCTATCTATGTTTTTTACATGAAATTCAATACCGGTTAAACCGAAAACCAAAAACCAATAAACTTAAAACTTGTTCGTGTATGTGAACTTGAGCATATCAACACTATCTAATCTTTACACAAGATCTAAACAAATTTAACTAAACAAACCGAAGTCTTCTTGTCTCCAAGCTGACTCGATCCAAACGCGATCCAACGAGCTTGACTCCAACCGAGTACTAGATGCGATCTTGACGCTCGAGCTCTTGAATCAACAAGTGAAAGCTCCAAAACTCCTTTGTTGAAGCTAATCACCTGCTAATAACTTGATCAAAAATCTGAAGCTAAATATCACAAGATTATTAGTAAACTATAAGTACATGATTTAATCATCATCAAAACCAGAGTGATAGGCCTCTGGGCCAATATAGCCTTCAATGTATTCTAAGAGAATCCCATGAATTTGTAATTCCTAAGGGTGTAATTCATCTAGGTGAGAAATTCTTGAGAAAAGCTTAGCCACAAGGGTTCGATGTTCTTGGAGGCCATCAAGGGCTTGTAACTTCTCAGCGTGAGGTGTAAGTAATTCTTATTGTAATCCCCAAAATTTTAATAAAGTTGTTGGCCCAAAGGCCCATCACTCTAGTTTTGATGATGATTAACACATGTAGTTATAATTTACTAATAATCTTGTGTTTATATAGTTTCAGTTGTTAACCAAGATATTAGTAGGTGTTTTGCTTCAACAAAGGAGTCTTGGGAGCTAACATGTGTTGTTTCAAGAGCTCGCGCGTCAAGATCACATCTAGCACTCGGTTGGAGTCAAGCTCGTTGGATCGTGTTTAAATCGAGTCGACTTAAAGAAGGAATTCTACAAGAAGACTTCAGTTGGTGTTTAGTATGTTTAGATCTTATTTAAAGATTAGATAGTGTTGATATGCTCAAGTTCACATACACACACAAGTTTAAAGTTTATTGGTTTTGGTTTAACCGGTTTTGAATTTCATATCAAAAATATAGATATACATCTTATATGTATATTGGATTCTATCCATATACAATATGTGATTGGTAGTGAAAAGTACATTTTTATCATTATATTTACCATCACATTTTCATATTTATTCCTATAATTCTGCACATTTATTAATATTTGTGATTTATTGTGTGCAAGCCTCGAAATAATAAAAAGAAAGAATTAAAGCCTAAAAAGAGCCCAAAAGCCCATGTTTGAAGCCCAAGTGCAAAAGTGCAAATATCAATTGTCAAAATTGCAAATACACAAGGGCCAAAGTTGCAAATATTAAAGAAGATGGAAGGATAGACTTCTATTCAACCCTAAAAACTTGCAGATGAGGATAAAAGCCAAAGAAAGAGAATTTAAGATCACAAATTCGTGGATAAAAGATTTGGGATCTAGGTAACTTGATTTCTAAGTTACCTCGAAATCCCAAGATAAAGAGCCAGGATCAAGCTTCCAGAAGGAAACGACCAAATGGACGGACCAGGAGAAGCCACGCGCCAAAGCGCGTGGCCAGCAGCCACTACCAGGCCACGGAAACGCGGCCCAAGCCGCGTTTCCGCGGCAATTCAGTCTTATCCCTGGACGAGTTTTCGTGGAGGAGTTTGATCTTAACTCTACTTCCTTCTGCACCTATAAATACCCCCTGCAGTGCAACGTCCAGAGGCAGAGCCAGAGGGCCAAATTTAGGGTTTAGGTTTTCTTCTTGTAGTTTAGATTTTCTTTCCTCCATTGTAATTTTTTTTCCTTTTTGTAAAAACTGAGAGGAGATGATGTTCTCATGGAGGAAGGGATCTACTTGTACTGATGGTGACAGTCGGTGTAAGTTTTATTTTTCCACCATTGTTTAATAATCGAATCGAAGTTTGTTTTTGTTCTTTTATTATTTTGTTTTATTTGTTCTTGTTTAATCTTGTGTATCTCAGTATTTACTTTCTTCTATTTTCTCTCTAATGTCTTGCCCACCATGAGAACCAACTGCTTCGAGACTACCTAGCCGAAGAAGAGCCCTTGATGGCCTATGGCGATGAACAGGTCTTCATAGTTGTCTTTTATTTCATAGTGTAGATTAAGAAGGCGGACGATCCTATACGCCATGCTTGTACGCCTTCCAAGAAAAGGTAAATCATCGCAACGGTTCAAAAGGTAAGCAGACTGAAGAGGTATGCGTTTCTTTCTTTCTTTCTTTCTTTAGTTTAGATTTCTATCTCTATCTCTCTCAAATTCTTTTCACCACACTTCCTTGTAAATACCATCATAACTAATAAAATAAATAAAATTTTAGAGAATCTTACAAACGCTTCCATCGCTAGTCCCTCGAGGATCACGACCCGCATAGCCTTGCTACAGCGGATTCGAATTGAGCACTTGCACACCTTTAATTATCATATCTAATATTTTATATTTTGTGTGCAGGAAAAAGTTCAATCAAAATTTTGGCGCTGTTACCGGGGAGGGACGGTAAGTTTTTCTCTAAAAATAAAAAAAACTTTTACTAATTCTTTTATTCTTTCTGTTTGCAGGTTTGGATAATAGGGAAACTGACAGCAGAAGTGGACATATAGCAACTCTGTGCCTCTGCCCTCGAAGGCAGAGCACAAGAGCCTACTTCAGAGCCGCGAAAACGCGGCAAGTGCCGCGAAACTGCGGCCTGAGTAGTTCCCTACTGATCCATCTTTTTGCTGGTTGCTGCAAATTGCAATATCTGTCTATGCTCTGTTAAACTTTATTTTGTGATAACCCTGCTTACTGCTAATTAATCAACAGTAAAATACTTATTGTTAAAGATAAAAATTGATTAGACGTTTGCATATTAGGCACGTGTCTTTTCAATTCCTTTATTTTTACTGTTGAAGAGTGCTGGAGCAAGGTACGTTCGCATTGCATGTAGAATAGGACTCATCTCTTGGTTGATGCTTTGAGTGAATCTTATTTACATATTTTGTACACTTGCACAAATTTATTTTAAGGGCATAACCCATTAACAAGATAAGGTGGGGATTTCATCATCCTTCCTTAGCCCAAAAATCATATCCAAGCACTCACTAACCCAAGCCTAACTAAAAATTAGTAGACGTTGGCCCTAGGGACATCTCGGACTCAATTAGGAGATTATCCTAAGGGGGAACAGTGCTGGAAGTTGACTCCTGCCAAATCAGTGTCTAGGAAGGGGATTGAGGGCCGAAAGCTCGAAGATTGGTGGTTATTTAATTAAGGAACGTCTTTGACGGAAAACCTCCCACCACTCTTGCCCTGACCTGGCTGATTAACTTGTGATCAAAGTCTGTACCCTACTTTCCGTGGACAGTCTAACCAGTTAGGAGTCGTCTAGGTCATAGTTCTACCCTAACTTAGGTTAGAATTTTTTCTTTTTTGTTTGTTTGTTTGTTTGTTTTCTTTTTCTTTGTTGTGTTGGTGTGATATGGCATATAATAATAATTTTTCCAATTTTAATCCATATTGCACACCTAACTATTTTTCGGATATTACCAACCCGGCATATCACAACTTTGACCAACCTAGTGTGCCGGAATGGTCTTATCCGAATAATTATAACCCATACCCCCCATCTTATGACTATAATTTTCATACTTTCAACTCTTCACAGAGTTCATGGGGTTTCGATTCCCCCGAGTCTAATTTTCAACCGACTTGTCCTCCGTCTCCACCTTGTCCACAATATTCCCAAGAGTCATACTCTGATCCACCTATTCAGAATAGAATACCATCTATCGGGGAAATGATAAGTATGCATGAGTCCAAGCAACAATTACCATCTATCGCAGACATGATAATGCGTGAGTCAACCAACTCACAACTTCATCATGATTACACGTCCTCTTTTCAAGTCCAATCACAACATGATGCACCTATCGACTATGAAAGGATGCTTGCAGCCATGACTCAGGCTAGATTAGCCCGTGATCATGACATAGATATGATGGTTCAATCTTTACGTTCTCACCGTTCGGCCATCTCTGATATCACTGACCACTCTCGTAGAGCCGACGAACCAAGTTGCTTTGGACAACAAGATTCTAATGCTAATTCAGTACCATCATGTGAACTTGCCGAAACTTCAAATTTTGATAACTTGGCAAGTTTTTCCTTTCCTGAAATAGAACTTGAACATGAATATGATCATGATCTTCCACTCGGTGATTCAATTTTATTTCCTGATTCAATAATGACTCCGGTGTCTCCACCTGATTTCACTTTTCCCGAGTCAACATTGGATCCTGTTCCAATTCATCATGAAATTGAGTCACCCATTTTTGATGATCATATTGAACTTGACCAATTGTGCAATTTTGAAAGTCCCATGGATAAATTGGCAAGTTCTCATTTTTATGAAATTGAACCCAATGAGATATGTGACCTAGATTCTCAAATCTGTGATCAAGTTCAAATTCCCGAATCATTGTTGACTCCTGTTTTGTTACCAGACTTAGGTAATATTTTAGAGTCAGTCTTGATTCCCACACCTATCATTCCTAAACTTGAATCACCAATATTGAGTCACATTCCATTGTGGGAAGAATATTGTGGACTTGAGCTTCAAATTATTGATTTGGACTCACTTCCTGAACCTAGCCTGACTCCTGAACCATTACTTGATTTAAGTTTCTTTCCTGAGTCGGTATTCGTTCCCGTACTTCCCAAGTCCAAGTCAATCACTCCATCTTTTCATACTCAATTTTGGGACAAGGAGGTTGACACAATTAACTCTGAAATTTATTATAAAATTTGAAAATTTGATGGGGTGGAAATTTTAAAAAATAATCACACATACATTTTAGTGGATTATACAAAAAAGATTTCTGGTGGGTTCCCCCGAATTCCACAAAAATAGATTGGGCTGCATTTCATGGACCAATTAGACCACCACCGGAACCACCACCTTAAGGTAACTTCTGCCTTCTCTTGTTCTTTTTCATGCATATATGCATTCATTCATACATTGAGGACAATGCATGAGATAAGTGTGGGGGTAGGCCTTACTAACATACTAACATAGTTAGAAACTAAAAAAAATCTGCTAATAAAAAAAAATCTGAAAAAAAAACTTATAAAAGGACAATATTTTGACTTATCTTTTGAAAGAAATCTAAGTTAGTCTTAAGAATTAGGAAAATCATGATTAGGATTTCTAAAAACTTGGTCAAAATAAATAAATTGTTGAATTTTTAGGTATAAGAGGAGAAATTGAATAAGTAGTTAGTCTTGATTTTTACCTTAATGAAATTTGCATACCTAATGCATATCTAGGATTCTAAGACAAAGACCCTTGTGCCTCATAAAAAAAAAATTCACCAATTAAGCTGGATACATGTGCCTCAAGAAGCATAAGTATTCACGCCTAAAGGTGAGTAATAAATAAAATAAAGCTCTTAGTTTTGTGGCCTAGTTCACTCGAATTTGAGTCCGCGGGGTGTTTTTCTCACTTGGTGCCCTAAAGCCGACTGGTTTGGGAGCCACCGACTTTAAATTCGTTACATGGGTGGATTAGAAAGCCTAAGAAAACTAAGAAATACAATATATGTAGTAACACATCTAATAGTCAATTAGTTAGGTATGAGGGCCTCAAGAAGCCTTGATGCTTATACGAAAGAAAATTAGATGAGTTATACATATTAAAAAAAAGAGAGAGAGAGAAAAAATATAGAGGCATGAGAGTCCAAGTTAAGGAATTCCTAGTAAAAATTCATAAGGATGCATATGATTTTTGGTAACGAAAAAGACTATACACAAAATTCAATTTTGATCCTTACTTAAAAATGAAAACAATTTACTTTATAAAGACTAAGTCTAAGAATGAATAAAAATGATAATCCTAAAAACTTATAGATTACTTAGTATTTTCAAAAGTATTTCAAATATTTCCTTTTTATGGATTTTGTGGGTGTAATCCGCTGAAAACCCTCACGAGACAACACTCGTCCTCTAGGGTAACCTAGAGGTTTAACGGCTTGTTGCACATGCTAAGTGCAACCGTGATTCCTACGAAAGTGAGTTAGGTTAGATTAATTTTTCTTTTCTATTTCTCTTTGATTTTTGCTCGAGGACGAGCAAAAGATAAGTGTGGGGGTGTGATTGGTAGTGAAAAGTGCATTTTTATCATTATATTTACCATCACATTTTCATATTTATTCCTATAATTCTGCACATTTATTAATATTTTGTGATTTATTGTGTGCAGGCCTCGAAATAATAAAAGAAAGAATTAAAGCCTAAAAAGAGTCCAAAAGCCCATGTTTGAAGCCCAAGTGCAAAAGTGCAAATATCAATTGTCAAAATTGCAAATACACAAGGACCAAAGTTGCAAATATTAAAGAAGAGGAAAGGATAGACTTCTATTCAACCCTAAAAACTTGCAGATGAGGATAAAAGCCAAAAAGGAGAATTTAAGATCACAAATTCGTGGATAAAAGATTTGGGATCTAGGTAACTTGATTCCCAAGTTATCCCGAAATCTCAAGATGAAGAGCCTAGATTCAACTTCCAGAAGGATAAACCCAGATGGACGGACCAGAGTATGCCACGCGAGAAAGCGCGTGGCATTTGGCTACAAAAGTGCCGCGTTTCCGCGGCAAATTTCCCATTTCCGCGGCAATCCTGAGGCGGTTGGCGATGCGTTTTCGTTGAGGAGTTGTATTGGGACTCTACTTCCTATATCTCCTATAAATACCCTTGCAGAGCAACAGAGAAGGGGCGTCCAGAGCCAGAGGGCCAAATCTAGGGTTTTAGGCTTTCTTCTTGTAGTTTAGGTTTTCTTTTCTTTTTTAATTTTTATGTAAGTGAGGGAGAGGGCTATGTTGAGAGTGACACCGATGTATGCTTCTCTTCTCTTCCATTGTATCAAGTAATAAAGGTAACTTTTCTTTTTATGTCATTGCTTTATTTTCCTTTTTGTTTTCTTCTCTTTTTCTATTTTATTTCTGTTGGTCTTTGATGAGCATGCAAGTGATTTCCAAAGCACAAGTATAACAAATCTTGGGGGTGCCAACGATATTTCATGGTGATGTTCTCCTCCTCAAGGTACGTATCACTTCATACTTGCCCAAGCTTGATGATATAATGCGAACAGGGGACTGAGATCGATCCTATGGTTTATGCGTTCAACGCCTCCGAAGCAAGGTAGAACGTGTTAGGTTTTCACGTAATTCATTGACCATACGAAGGTAAGTGTTTATTCTATTTTCTTGTTTTAGATTAAGTCACCAACACCTTTCCTTCAAATTATTTCTTTTCCTCACTTTCATTGTAAATATCACTTCTAATTCTCATTCTTCTTTCTTTCTAACTTAACTTTAAATTAATAAAGACTTTAGAGATAACTTATTGACAAAGCTTCCATCGCTAGTCCCTCCCTGAGGATCATGACCCGCATAGCCATTGCTACCGCGGATTCGAATTGAGCACCTTGCACAACTTGTTCTAAATCTAATTCCTTATTTTTGTGTGCAGGTAAAAAACTCAATCAACAATATGCTTTAAAATTATTTCAATATCATGTTTTTGTATTTATACAAGTTTTGGAGAAAACGATTTTTCGTTTCAAAATCCAAGTTTTGGAAAATACGATTTTTGTGTTTAAGCCTAATTTTCATATCTCAAAAATGGTTCAAATAGTTTGTAATATGTGTTAATTTTGTGTCACTCATATTTGTTATTCAAAGATCTTATAAGAGCATATTTTTGTGGAATTTATGTAATTTTATGGGATTTAATTGGTATTAAATAACCAAGTTTTCTAGTCCTGAAATTCCCAGCCAGACATACTGGCGGTCAACCGGACGGTCGACCAGACTAGGATTCGGTCGACCGACCGGTCAACCGATGTGCACGAGGAACATGCACGTGGCCAGCCTAACTGGTCGGCCGATCGCGCGGTCGACCGACTGAAAGCACCCAACTTTCGGTGATGGCCGGTCGACCGAAGGCTGTGGCTGGTCGACCGGGCGGTCGACCGGAGGTACAACGGTCAGAAATATGACCATTGAGCCGGTCAATCGGGCGGTCGACTGGAAGGGCATTTTTGCCCTTTCCTGCTGCCAACGGACAGAAATTTTGGAGGCTTATAAATAGCCCCCTCTTTGGTTGTTCTCAATAAGAAATTCAAGAGCTATTTTTCTCATCTTTACAAGTATTTTAGTAAGAAGTTTTTAAAGAGTTTTTGGGCTATAGACATTTATCTTTTTATTTGTTTTCAAGAGTTGGAAAAATCAAGGAAAAAGTGAGTTTTTGGGGAAATTGTTTTGATCTTCATTTCTATTTCATTCTAGTATTTCCCAAGTGTTTTTCTTTGAGATTTTGATTTTCAAACTCCTTGTATTCTCATACTTGAGCTATCATCTCTATCCTATCTATAGGATCTTGATTTTGTGAGAAAATTGGTTTGTGATTTATTGAGACCACTAAGTATTGTAACTTCTTTGCTTTGAGTTGTATTCATCCCTCTTGTGTAGAGGTGATTGAGGTTGTGCTTTGCGTTTGTTGTTATCCCTCTTGTGTAGAGGTGATTGTGGTGGAGTTTTGGCTTAGTGCCTTATCCCTCTAGAGTGAGGTGATTGTTGTTTGGCTTAGTGCCTTATCCTCTAGTGTGAGCTGATTGTTGTTTGACTTAATGCCTTACCCTCTAGTATAAGGTAATTGTTGTTTGGCTTAGTGCCCATCCCTCAAGTGTAGAGGTGATTGTTGTTGTGCTTAACCTCTTGTGTAGAGGTTGTGTTGTTGGAGAGAGGAGTTGTGTACTCCTAGTTTGTATTTGCCAAAATTTCGGTGGAGGTTCCCTGTGTAGGAGGTCCTGTGTGGACATATAATGAAAATCCTTTTGGACGTAGAGCAGTGGCTCGAACCTCGAAACATATCTCGGTGTTTGCGATTGATCCACTATCTCTAAACTCTCTCTCTCTCTTATATCTTGCATTGCATCATATTGTTCATATCTTATATGATATTGATTGTGTGCCTAACTAGTGTTGAACAAAGAGAGCTTCACATCAAACCTCAACTCTTATTTAGAGAAATTTAGTGGAGATAGTCCAAAGCCCATCACCGGGAATTCGGCTACACTCTTTGGTTACACTTGGTGTGTTACAATTAACTTTTAATTCCGCATCTTTTGTTATTAGATTAGCCATACACCTATTCACCCCCCTCTAGGTGTATTTTTAATTAGTATCAGAGCCTACGCTCCTGATATTAGGTTTAACCACCTAAAAGTGAGATCTTGGCTAGCTAATCTAGATTTGCATTTGCACACATATAGTTTATACACTCATGGATTTCATGACCCTCTCATGTTTGATGCTTCCAACATCGATATATGAAAACTTAGAATGAGTGCCTATTTAAAAACTCTAAGAATGCATGTTTACCTTACTACTACCAAGAAATCTTATCTTGGTAATAACAAGCATACAGAAGCCAATGCACAAGCCTTAGAGGCACTTAGGCAAACATTAAGCAAAGATTATCTATCTATGATTTCTTATTGTGATTCTGCTTTTGCAGTGTGGAACACTTTGACCTCTCCCATGCTACAAACGACGAAATATGTGGAGAAAGAATCTAGTAAAGATGAGTCCGAACAAGCTTGCTACATGGTCCAAGGGATGAGTCCCTTGAGGTAAACTCAGAAACTCAACTAGATGATTGTGCTAGCTCTTCTAATGATGATCATGATAGTATAGATGCTGATGCATTAAATGAAGAGCTTTCTATAATTTGTGAAAACTTACTTGAAAAATATCAAGTTTTAAAAAAGAAAAGCTTTAAATTAAATAAAGAAAATAATGATTTATTTTCAAAACTTGATTTGACTTTGCAAGAGAAGGTTGAGATTTCAAATTAAAGGGACTCATTGAAATTCCAACTTGACCTTTCTCTAAATGAAAATAAAATTTCAAAGAGTAAAAATTATTGTAATGATGTTTTGAAGAAAATAAAGTTCTATCTTCAAAACTTGATTTTATTTTAAAAGAGAATGAAACTTTGAAAAATAAAATTGCTTTAATTTCAAAGAATTTGGATTTAGTTTCAAATAAAATAAATCTTTGAAATATGATTTACCTTCTCATGTTTGTCATGTTCCTATTGTTTCTTCTTCTAGTGATAAACACTATGTTGGTTGCTCCATTTTGTCTTTAAGTATTAAAAGTGATATATGCATATTGAAGAAAAGTATTGATTGTTTGGGCTCCACTTTGAGCCAATATGCTATAGATCACAAGAAATTGGAATCCATGTTTCACAAGAAACATGCACCACATATTCATGCACACTATACACGGCATACACATGCTCATTACGCTTACACACATGATTCTATGTATGCTTATGTGTACACTTATACACATTGTGGACGTAAGGGCCACTTTGCAAAATTTTGTTATGATAGGATTAACAATTCAAATTTTGTAAATAATTTATTTGGGTTAGGAAAGGTGCTAACCCCCATGGACCTAATAAGGTATGGGTACCAAAAATCACTCCTATTTTATTTGATGTAGGTGTGGGATCTCACATGACGTGAGAGGTATTGGTGCCTTGATGGTGGATGCGTTTGAGCTTAATGGACACCACATTGGATGCATCACCTTCAAGGATATTTGGTGGGAGGACCATCATGGTTTGGAGACCTAGAGACAAGCTTTATTGATTTTGGTAACTATCTCTAACTCCCATTTTGTTTACATGCACTTATTGATTGACTTTTAGCATGTTTTTTTATTTTTTTATGATTATTATGTTAAATGCCATGTTAATTAGACGTGTGATATACATATGTAGTATTTGAGATACACCCATATTCATGTAGATTCATATTTTGTGTTCTCATTCTAGTTTAGTTATTGTGTATATCTTAGATCTAAAGCATGTGCATCTACCCTAATGATCATGTTTGATTTTTGCACTTCATGTTTCAACTACTTGTTTAGATGTAGTTTTCATTAAAATTGGGTCAATACTTGTACAACTAGTGAGCCATATTTGATTATATGTTTCTGCTATGTTGCTCATTTGTACCCATTAGATGCACTTGTATAACCTAGTTTTGATGATTCTTGCATTTTAACTTGTATTCCCTATTTTTGTACATATTTTCATATAAATGTATTTAGCTTCATGTATATGTCAATTTTGTCAAAACTTTAGATATACATGTATACCTTTGAGTCATTTGCCTTCATGTAAATTCTTTTATGGACTCGTTTGTGTTTGGGATATGTATGTATACTTCCAATTTAGACAAAACATACATGTACCTTGAAGCCCATTCAGTTTTGATGATTTCTTATTTTTGATAAAAGGAATTTCATATGTGTTTCATTGCCTTATTCCATGATTATACTTTTCACATAATTCTTATACACTCACATTATTTGTGTTTACTCATTACTTTATTTTATGAGTACATTGTTGAGCTTTATATATCTTGAGTGTCAATTTTATGTAAAATGCATGCTTCATGGGATGTATGATTTGGTTTCATATTTTGAAGGATTTCTTACTAGTTTTCAAAAATATCTTTAAAACTAGTTTTTATTCTTTAATTGGTAGAGTTTTCAAACTATACCTATTTACTTTCAAATCATAATTTTTAAAAACCCTACCTTCAAAGGGCGGTTGGATGGACGACCATGCCTTGTATGTTCAAATTGAAAATCTATTTAAACATGTGCATGAATAGGGTGGTAGGTATGAGGTATATACTTGATCTTCATGGATTTTAATGTTTGTATACTCATATTTGTGTTTATATATGTATGCTTCAAACTTCAATTAGTATCAATTTCAATTAGTATTTCTATTTTCATACATATATGTGATTTGATTGTGCTTATTTTACAATATCCTTACATCTTAAAGCACAAATTATTTCTTACTAAGCTTGATTTAGTCCATAATGACAATTATTTTTCAATTGGCATCTTATACAAGTTTATGCATTATTTCTATTAGTATTTCATAAAGAAGGAGAAAATTCATATTTTATCTTTCAATCGGTTTTATTTTTCAATTGGTATCTTACTCTACTCTTTATGATGAAAAATACTTGTTTTGGTATATACTAACATTTTCAATATTGGTATCAATAATCTTAAATTGGTATTATTCTCAATTTGATATCCTTGTCGCAAAATGAGTTTTAATCACCAAATTTTGGTTTTTACTTTTAATTGGTATCAAAAATTTACTAGATATTTTCAATTGATACAAATTGATTTCAATTGGTATCAAACTTATAAAGTTTCATTTTCAATTGGTATCAAAAATCTTTTGTTGGTATCTAAAAATTTTATTTATTTACAAGTGGTACCAACATTGGCTTTTGTCAACTATAATTTTCAATTGGTATCCACAATTTAATTTCATTGGTATCAAAATTTGTTTCGTTGACTTCAAGAAAATTCAAAATTTGTTTTATAAGTGATTTCATAATGTTTTGATATATATTGCTTATATGTAAGGGGAGCTTAACATCTCCTCTGAAATCACCTAGAGGGGGTGAATAGGTGACTACCTAATCTAATGGTGAATTAATGCGGAATTAAAACTATTTATGCAAACTAAAAATTTTTAAGCTTAACACACCAAGTATAACACAAGAGTATAGCCGGATTCCCCGTGAAGGACTCTAAACTATCTCCTCAAGATTCCTCTAGATAAGAATTGAGGTGCCACTATGGCTCTCTTGGTTGAATACAAGTGTGAGCAAATAATCCCCAAACATATAACAATATTGGCACAAGTATATTAAGCAAGTAAAGATAAAAGCAATGTAAGCATGCAAGATATAAACACAAGTGAGAGAGAGTAATCGCAAACAAGGGAGAATTATTTCGAGGTTCGAACACCCTTTCTCTACGTCCCCGCCTTCAACACTATGAAGGATTTCTACTATAAACCGATCCCACCGGATCACTTGGTGCCGCAACACCTACAACGAGTTCACACTAGAACTCCTTGGACTCACTAGTCCCTCTCTTGTTCCCACAAGAACCACACACCGCAAGCACACTAGCTTGCCGAGGCCACACCTCTGCACTGACCTCTCACTAGAACTCGAAACAACGCGAATCCGCAAGTCCGCCTCCTCAATTACAAGTAGAACACTTTTGTGATCACAACACTTTGATCACCTAAAACAACTCTCACAACAACTCTCCTATAGGATGGATATAGCAATGGAAAGCTCAAGTATGTGTGAGAAAAACTAGGATTGATTGTGGTGAAAAACTCAAGAAAACTCCTTTTCAAAACACTCTTGATAACTCTCCTTTTGATATGGAAGTATTTGACTCTAAAACAAGTGGAGATAAACACTTAGAAGTGTAGCAAAAACTTGCTTGAAAACCCACTTAAAATCCTGTATAAAACAGTCTAAGAGACGCCCCTTTTATAGGCTTCAAAAATGTGGTCATTGGAGGCCAACTTAGCAGTCTGGACTGCTGGCGGTCGACCGCCTGGTCGACCGGCCAACGGTTAGATTCTGACCGTTGTGCCAGCGGTCGACCGACCGGTAACCGTAAACTGGCAAATGACCCAGCCATTTTCAGAGAGCAAAGGCTCTCTAGCGGTCGATCGTGCGGTCAACCGGCCCTTGGCCGTGCACGTCGGTCGACCGACCTGTGGCTCGGTCGACCATGCGGTCGACCGGCAGAAGGCCAGAAACAGGTTTTGAGGGATTTAAAACTCGGTCTTTTTCCTTTAATAAAATTCCATAAATTCTCATAAAATCTACAAAAATAAGTTCAGTAATATACTTTGATACACAAACATGTCTGAATAAAATCAAACATGTTACAAACATTTTGAACTATTTTTGTAATATGAAAGTTTTGCCTTAAACAAAAATCTGTATTTTCCAAAATCGATTTTTTCAAAACTTCTCCAAATACAAAAACAAGATATTCTAAACACTTTTAAAGCTTAGTGTGTATGGATATAATCCACTACACATATATGATGAAATATCTATGTTTTTGACAATAAGCTCTAAATAGGTTTTGATAAAAACACATGTATATTTTGAAGCTTAAAGACCAAACCGATGTTCTCCAAAACGAAAATTCTATAATATAAACACATATAAATTTTGTGTGTGAGTGTATATGAACTTGAGCGATCCATCAACTAATCTATCCTTTATATTTTATCTAAAAATAAAATCATACTACAAACAAACCTAGACACAAGTCTTCTCTTGAAGGTCTTCTTCTTCTTCTTAACTTGGTCCAAACCTTGATCCAATGAGGTAGACTCCTCTTGAGTACTTGATGCAACCTTGATGCGCGAGCTCTTGAATCAACACGTGCTAACTCCAAAACTTGACTTTAAATCCTTTGTTGAAGCTAAATACCAACTAAGATCTTGATCAAATATCTGACACTAATTAAACACAAGATCGTTAGCACTATAACTACATGAGTTAAACATCATTAAAACTAGAGTTATGGGCCTTTGGGCCAACATCTTCTATATATAGATTCATGTTGAGTGTATCTCACATTGAGGAGCTCGACCTCTCTTCTTTATATGATGCACGTGTGTAGGGGAAGCTTAACATCTCCACTTATACATTATATATTATGTTTTATGTGGTTAGGGTCTAGTCATCTCTTTTCATATAAATCCATGTATACAGGGGGAGTTAACATTACATCTCTCCTCTTCATAAATGTATATCACATATATATTCTTATTGCTTGATTTATTTTTCGCCCCTTTGTTGATGAATTGACAAAAGGGGGGAGTACTATTTGGAGATTTTATATATGCATGTTTATTTCATTTTCTTGTTTATGCAAAAAGGAAAAAGGAATTTGGTGAGTTTATATATGTTTATTTCCTTGTTTCTGTATATATATGTTGTTTGGTTTATACACTTCATTGAATATCTATTTTTTTATTGCTATGCATGAGTTAAGGGGAGCTTCTATGAAGCTTATCTTTATTCCATGCATATATAACTCTATGAGTTTTGTCATCATCAAAGAGGGGGAGATTGTTCGCCCAAAGGCCCATCGCTCTAGTTTTAATGATGATTAACTCATGTAGTTATAATTTACTAATAATCATGTGTTTATATAGTTTCAGTTGTTGATCAAGATATTAGTAGATGTTTAGCTTCAACAAAGGAGTTTTGGGAGCTAACACGTATTGATTCAAGAGCTCACGCGTTAAGATCGCATCTAGCACTCTGTTGGAGTCAAGCTCGTTGGATCGTGTTTGGATTGAGTCGACTTAGAAAAGGTGTTCTACAAGAAGACTTCGGTTTGTGTTTAGTATGTTTAGATCTTGTGTAAAGATTAGATAGTGTTGATATTCTCAAGTTCACATACACACACAGGTTTAAAGTTTATTAGTTTTTGGTTTAACCGGTTTTGAATTTCTTATCAAAAACATAGATATACATCTTATATGTATATTGGATTCTATCCATATACAATATGCTTCAAAATTGTTTTAAAATCATGCTTTTGTATTTATACAAGTTTTGGAGAAACGCTTTTTCATTTCAAAATCCAAGTTTTTAGAAAATACGATTTTTGTGTTTAATCCTAATTTTCATATCACAAAAATGGTTCAAATAGTTTGTAATATGTGTTAATTTGTAGTCATACATATTTGTTATTCAAATATCTTATAAGAATATATTTTTGTGGAATTTATGTGATTTTATGGGATTTAATTGGTATTAAATAACCAAGTTTTCTAGTCCTGAAATTCCCAGCCAGATATACCGGGCGGTCGACCAGACCAGGAGGCGGTCGACCGGATCGGTCGACCGATGTGCACGAGGAACGTGCACATGGCCTGCCTAAACGGCCGGTCGACCGCGCGGTCGACCGACTGAAAGCACCCAACTCTCGGGTGCTGGCTGGTCGACCGAGCGGTCGACCGAAGGCTGTGGCCGGTCGACCAGGCGGTCGACTGGAGGCACAACGGTCAGAGATATTACCGTTGCGCTGGTCGACCAGGCGGTCGACCGGAAGGGCATTTTTGCCCTTTCCTGCTGCCAATGGGCAGAAATTTTGAAGGCTTATAAATAGCCCCCTTTTGGGTTATTTTCAATAAGAAATTCAAGAGCTATTTTTCTCATCTTTATAAGTGTTTTGGTAAGAAGTTTTTAAAGAGTTTTTGCGCTATAAAGATTTATCTTTTTATTTGTTTTCAAGGGTTGAAAAAATCAAGGAAAAGAGTCTTTGGGAAAATTATTTTGATCTTCATTTTTATTTCATTCTAGTATTTCCCAAGTGTTTTTCTTTGAGATTTTGATTTTCAAACTCCTTGTATTCTCACACTTGAGCTATCATCTCTATCCTATCTATAGGATCTTAGTTTTGTGGGTAAATTGGTTTGTGATTTATTGAGACCACCAAGTGTTGTAATCTTTTTTGCTTTGAGTTGTGTTCATCCCTCTTATGTAGAGGTGATTGAGGTTGTGCTTTGAGTTTGTTGTTATCCCTCTTGTTTAGAGGTGATTGTGGTGGAGTTTTGTTTAGTGTCTTATCCCTCTAGTGTGAGGTGATCGTTGTTTGGCTTAATGCCTTATCCCTCAAGTGTGAGGTTATTGTTATTTGGCTTAGTGCCCATCCCTCTAAGTGTAGAGGTGATTGTTGTTGTGCCTAGCCTCTTGTATAGAGGTTGTGTTATTGGAGAGAGGGGTTGTGTACTCCTAATTTGTATTTGCCAAATCCTCGGTAGAGGTTCCCTGTGTGGGAGATCCTGTGTGAACATATAATGAAAATCCTTCTGTGTGAAGGCGGGAACGTAGAGCAGTGGCTCAAACCTTGAAGCATATCTCGGTGTTTGCGATTGATCCACTATCTCTAAACCCTCTCTCTTATATCTTGCATTGCATTATATTGTTCATATCTTATATACTTGGTATTGATTGTATGCCTCACTAGTGTTGAACCAAGGAGCTTCATATAGCACCTCAACTCTTATTTAGAGAAATTTAGAGGAGATATTCCAGAGCCCGTCACCGGGAATTCAGCTACACTCTTTGGTTACACTTGGTGTGTTGCAATTAGTTTTTAATTCCGCATCTTTTGTCATTAGATTAGCCATACACCTATTCACCCCCCTCCAGGTGTATTTTCAAAAGTTTCTCCTCCCTTCTCTCGTGGACGTACACACGATCTGTTTGATCAGTGGAACCATGTTATATTGTTTGTTGGCTTTCTATCTACTTTGAAATATCTTCTTCTTCTCTTCTTCATGTTGTCTTAGTAGATCTTGTGGTTCGTTTGCGCTGCTCTGCCCCAGTCGATTCGGTCATGGAGGCGTCCGACCCTGAATTCACAATAATTGGTATCAGAGCAAGGTCGACGTGAAGATATCAGCGATCAAGTTCGATATTCAGAAGTTCGATGGCGTCATCAATTTCAATATATGACAAATTAGGATGAATGCCAATCTTACCCAGAGTGGGTTGAAGAAAGCACTACTCGGGAGGGAGAAAAAGCCTCAAGACATGAAAGAAGAAACTTGGCAGAAGTTGGATGAGAAAATCTTGACAGCGATTCAGATTTACTTGACGGACGAAGTGCTGAATGAGTTTTCTATGGAGAAAACATCATCCTCGCTGTGGAAGCGACTTCAGGACCACTATCTGAAGAAGTCGTTAGCGAATCGGTTGATTCAGAAGCAGTGTTTCTTTCTTCTCCGCATGCATGAAGGTACACCTATCAAGTCTCACATTGTAAAATTTTTCTCTATTATCAATGATTTAAATAAGATAGAAGTTAAGATAAAAAATGAGAATCAAGCACTTCTTTTACTGTGCTCTTTACCTTCTTCATATAAGAGCTTTAAGTAAGCTATCATCTATGGAGGCAATATCAAGGTCAATGAGGTCAAGGAGCATCTTCTCAATAAGGACAAAATTAACACCCAGTTGACGGGTGAGTCTCATCATGATGATTCCGGATAAGTTCATTATTCAAGAGAGAAGAGTAATAATGAAAGTTTCATGGGTAACTCAAAACACAAGAATTTGATGTGCAACTATTGTCACGAGAAGGGGGCACATTAGATCTGAGTATTGGCTTCGAAAGAAGAAACAACCAGATGCTAATATCACTGAACTGGTTGAAGGAGATGAAGAACAGTACGATGTTCTATCTGTTACAGACAGACCAGTTGGTAACAAAGATAGATGGGTCATAGAATCTGCATGTTCACAGCATATCAGTTTCAATAGAAAGATGTTCTCTTCATACACTTTGATTTAAGGGGGAGAAGTCATGGGAAATTCTGCTACAAGCAAGGTGATTGGCAAAGGAACATCTAGTTTCGGTCTCATGATGGATACATCACTGCTCTTCAAGGCGTTCATCATGTTCCCAAATCAAAGTACATTCTCATCTCTCTTAGAGCCTTACATAGAGAAGGATTCTGTTTCAGATCAAAAGGTGATCTTATGAAAGTTTCTAAAGAGGCCCATGTGATGTTTCAAGCCGAACGTGTCGATAATGTGTATATGTTGCAAAATTCAGAGGTTACAGTTGGTGGATTGCAGTTATCCTTGGCTTCAAAAGCGATGAATATAGAACAATCGGAGACTATGATAGATTTGAGCTCGGATGTTCAATTGTACCTCGAAGGGAGATTGGACTAGGCGCGCAACAAGGTAGTCCAGATCGTTACTCCTATGGTAGAGAAAATTCTCATAGATTTTGTTTAGATCAAGGAGATACATTGGGTAATAAAGTTCAGGTTGGGTCTGAATTTATTCGGCCTAATCAAGATGTGAACCTCATAAGAGGGTTATGGAGAAGAGGGAGTGAGATGGAGATGAAGTCAACTTTGTTCAATTGTGCGTAGATGGGAACACATGGAGCATGGTGGCTATTCTCGGACTTAGACGTATTCAAGTCGAGGGGGAGACTGTTAGGATTATGACGTGAATATGTCGTGAAGGTTGATTTGACAATTTTCTTTTCTGGATCTGTTTTGAGTCCGAGTTGGATTCAAGTTTATTTTATTCTGATTGAAGGAGTTTGTTTAGAACTAGAAGAGTTCTGTGCTCTATAAATAACCCCTTAGGAGTGGCCTTCAATGTATTCCAAGAGAATCTTATGAATTTGTAATTCCTAAAGGTGTAATTCATCTAGGTAAGAAATTTGTGAGAGTAGCTTAGCCACAAAAGTTCGTTATTTTTTGCGGCCATCAAGGGCTTCTAACTTCTCAGCTTGAGGTGTAAGTAATTCTTATTGTACGTCCCCAAAGTTTTAATAAAGCTTCTCTTCTCTTCTCTCGTAGACGTACACACGATCTGCTTGATCAGTGGAACCACGTTATATTATTTGTTGGCTTTCTATCTATTTTGAAATATCTTTCATGTTACTTTAGAAGATTCTGTGATTCATTTGCGCTGCGCCGGCCTAGTCGATCTGACCGTGGGGTGTCCGACCCTGAATTCACAACAGATAAGAGGGACCAATTCCAATTCTCAGAAGCTGATTGATGCAGGTTTTTCGATTTGCATATGACACGAATCAGATCTTAAACGACAGTGTGAAGCGCATGAAGGGGCTGGAAGGAAAGATCTCCCTTAGCTGTTTATGGATAAGAGCCAAGTTTTTTAATTGGACAATAATGTTGTAATCTTCGAATTTTATGTTCGAATGTTTTTATTAAAAACATCGGTGTGAATAAGAACAGAGCTACATTTCTCATAAAGTTTCTTGTTGCAATGAATTGATGGCAGATTCTTAGTGTTCTTCAATTCTGCTTGCTTTTATTTCCCATTATCGCATAATTGGTTACAATTACAGCTACAGAGAGCTCCAGTGGGCTCCAGGGACTTTTTCTTTCTTTCTTTCTTTTTTTTTTTAAAATAAATTCTACCTACATTAATCAGTACAGATACCAAAACTGCATGCTTTTGCTCAGCTAGAAGAAGTCGGAGCCATCAAAGGGGAAGTTTGGATCAAACTCCCCCCGGCCGAGACCAAATCGATGTCCAGCGTTGGCGAATTCGCCGCGGAGGTTGCAGCAGATACGATCTCTGTGAGCTCTGATCCTGAACGATACACATTCTGCCCTGTTGCATAGTTATTGCTAGTCTGAACCTGAGGCAGGAGAAGTAGTTTGACTCCGAATTATTTGCTGATATGGAATTCGACGGGTATGTGATAGTGAACATGTTGTTCTGAGCCTGCGCGCAGCTCATCGGAGTCGAGGGGAAGGAGAAGGAAGAGGAATCCGCCACGTGAGGTTGGCCCCCGTCGTGTTCCAATCCTTCAGTCTTGACCGTGAGGCTCGCTTGCAGACTCGTGAGCAGGTTCTGCTGCCCAGGGCCTGAGTCTAGCGGATTGTATTGAATACTCTTCATCGGCGATGCTTGAGCCTTGTGCGGCTTCTCGACGCAGATGTGCACGCCTCGGTACGAGACGTCGAAGACCGACGGGTCGTCATCGGACCGCTGGACTTGCTTCGTTGCAAGGCAGCCCTGAGAGTTGCGGTGAGTGCAGCGGTAGTAGCCTCTGTTGAGAAACAAAGGAAGAATAAGCTCAAACTGTCAAAAAGGAATTAGTTGTGTGATTAATTAAGTAAAGCTGGTGATTAGTTCATCATGATGATGTCAACAAGGATGGTCAGAGTTAGGTCATGGATTCTTAGTTTGGTCCAAGTAAACTTTTAGTAAGTAGTGTTTGAATCTTAATCAAAGAATTTAAATAGAAGACCTGAGCTGACCTTGACTCTCCAATGGAATGAAATTAAGATTATTTTTTTATTTTAAAAAAAAAAAAAAACAGAAGAACCCTTGGCGCCACATTTCAAAAAATATACATATATATATAAAAGAAATTAGAAATTGCTAACCTTGGATATTTGGCTCCCAAAATGTCCTTCTGCCCATACTTCCTCCAGCTATATCCATCATCCAGTGGCCCTTCAATCCCTCCCCCCACGCCAACCCTCACTTGGCTACTCCATTTGGGCTGACTCTTCCTGCATTCACAAACACACAACAATGAAATTTTTCGAAATGAGCCCGTTATTAGATTTTGTAAGGTATTTATTATTCGATGTTATCTTGTAACTGAGAAGATCTCGTCTCCATTTGTTAACATCCATCTCACCTCTTCTTGCACGTCATATCCCTCTGCCCCTGGTCCCGGACCGCCGCCTGGTCCGAATTATCGCTCTGCGGGCTCTCGCTGCCCCCGGACTGCGGCGAGTCCGAACCGATGGCGGGCACCGCCGGCAACGGCGCGCCCAGATGCCTCGCCATCGCGATGGCGGTCTGGAAGCTGGACTGAACTTGCCTGGCCAGCGACTTGCACGACTCGACGTCGAGCGGCGGCCCGTCGAGCCGAGCCTCGAGCAGCCTGGTCTGCTCCTCCCCCCGAGCCAGCACGGTCATGAGCAAGTTGGGATCCATTGTAGGCGCAGAAAAGCTCACTTCTCTTTAGGACAGATAACAACAAACAAACAGCAAGGAATGAATAAGAAATTGTGAAGGGTGAAGTTGGGGGGGGGGGAGCTGGGGGTTTTAAATCAAGAGAGGAGAGACGTTCGACTGAAAAAAGGAGCGCTTGTGATTTAGTTTGACTGGTCTGTGGTCAGAGAGAGAGAGAGAGAGAGAGAGAGAGAGAGAGAGATGAATGCTGACCAATTCTACTTCAGATTTATAAACAGTTGAGTTGAGAGTTCAATTGACTGAGAAATTCAAAGGAAAATTCAAAGGTGAGAGATGCGTGTTAGAGCGTTAAAGTGAAAGCTCGACCAATTGGAATCGAGACTGGACCCAACGTTATTTTGGGATTGAGACAAGCGAGAGATTCAGACCCCACGCGTGAGTGAGCGAGAAGTCTGAACCCGAGTAGGAGCCACCTTTATTAGGGGTTGGGTCTGAAACTGAGCTGGAGCCGCCTTATTGGGTTTGCGTGCGTAAGCTCGCCCAAAAGGGGGCGCGTAACACGAGCCTGAAATAGGAGAGACATGAGAGAGATCATGGGAGACGAGAACGCGCGTTTCCACACTCGCAAAAGGGGGTTAGGGATTTTTAGCACCTTGTTATGTTTGAGAAATTTTTATCATCCTTTTAGCTCACGATCTGTTTTTTCTTTTCTTTTTTATTTTTTGGCAAGAAATGGGTCAGGAAGAGGAAATTTTGTCTAAATCTGTAACCCGCACCTCATTTTTCATCGAAGCTCATTTGATTGGCTGAAAAACATGGATGAGGAAAATGGGGTGTGACTAGGATTTTTTTTTTTTGGATTTTTTTCTTTGTCAAATTTCCTCGAAAACAAGAAGGAATCTAACACACACTCTTTTTTATTGTTTATTAAGAATTCCTTCAATAATTGAGTTGCTAAGCATTTAAATAAAGCATAAAAAATTAAAAAAGAAAGTTTTGAAAAAGCTTGCTCAGCCAAACAACTTAGTTGTGAGTTCCACCGTAGGGCCCACTTCTAGATTTGATGTTTTTGTTTTCCGCTCCAAACGGGCCTTTAGCTCATGCGATAACAACATTTTTTTTAGGCGGTGTTTGGATGCAAGGAAGTGGGCGGAAGTAAGGAAATGAGGAAGTATAATTGCTTACTTCCCTATCTATTCAAACACTGGAAAAGGAAAATAAGAAAACTCCTTTTACTTCTCTCTTTTCTTTTTACACAACCATTTCCTCACTTCCAAAGTGCTACAGTTAATTTTGTGGTCATGTAAATCTCATTTATAATAAGTTGTAGTACAAAACAGTTAATTTTTTGATCATGTAAATCTCACTTGCATTCTAATTACAGTCTATTTTTTATTTTTCTTAATTAATTTTTATTTTAATATTATTTTGCGGTCAAATTTGTGGTCAACTTTTCCACTTTCACTTTCACATTACCATCCAAACACCGGAAAAGACATAACATTTTTCAAATCACACTTCCTAACAACATCCAAACACAGGAAAACTTACTAACCAATTCCCAAGTTCCAAAGGGAACTATTATCAATTCCTCACTTCCTTACTTCCTCACTTCCACCGTCAACCAAACAGGCCCTTAATGAAAACAAAGTGGGTATACTTTACTTTTCTCTAGAAAATAAAAACATTCTCTTTCTAGTGACAGTCTCTAAATCATCAAATATCAGAAAATGAGACTGGATTTGTCTGAAACTGTTCATTGGTGATGACAATTTTGATGATCCTTTTAGACTAAAGTACGGGGCATTATGGGGTAGAAAAGGGAGAGGATTACGCGTGAAACGCTAGGTTATGTTTTTTATTTGATTTTGTCATTTAGCTATATTCTGTTGGAAATTTTGAATTAAACCAAGTGAGTTTTTGAGAAAACTTGAGATGAAATTTAGGCGTGACTGGTTACTCGGAATATACAAGAGATAGTTGGAATGTATTTTCTTTCCATTAGGGAGAAACATGGTATGTTCACATGTTCAATTCCGTTTTAGAATGAATGAAATATTCAAGTCAGAAGTTGGTCTAATACAATAGCTTAATGGGACCGAAAAGAGTGAAAACTCTTTAGTCGCACATTTGAAATAGTATCGGAATGTATGTGTCTATTCGGAATAGTTACGCCCGTTCTGACCGAATGGATGTGTCTGTTTGAAGACAATCAGATACAACCGAATGAATATGTCTGTTCGGCGAAAAGATGTGTCTGTTCGGAAAGGTTGCATCTGTTCCAACCGAGCATATGTGTCTGTTCGGAAGGGTTGCACCCATTACAATGATCGTTTTGAGGGCGTTGCACAAAATGGGTAAAAAGTGAATGAATGGTGTTATAACTTTCTTGATTCTATCGTAATTGCACAGCGGCTAAATGGGTCGTATCCATAAGGAGGAAGGCGATAGAAGCGTTATGTACGATTTTTTTGTTCGTTTTAAAGTGTCTTCTTGTTTCAAAAATGAATAGAAAGAAGAACAAGAAAGATAGTAAAACTGCTTTGAAGTGATTTGGTTGTTGAAAAGTGATTTGTGTTTTAGAGATTGAAAAGATACAAACTAACTTTCTACTAAGTGCTCCCACTAATCTCTAACTCCTTGAAGACATATCCTCACAATGGATCATAGGCAATTTCAAACCTGGTGCGCAAGAACTTTTCACGTGGTAGATCGAATGAAATTTCTTCCCATCACCTTGCTTCATAGGGCAAGACTTAAACATTTTCCCATCAAGATCCAATTAAAGGCGAGTACAGAGGAAGAAGCAAGTACACTATTAGTATCAGCAAGAAAAAATAAGGATTCCTCTAACTTAGAAAAAGCAATTAAAGTTAACACATTTTATAACTTATCAAAACTTGTGAGTTAAGCATGAAGTATGAAAGTGAGTCTACTTATTAGTAAGTTGGAGTTAGAATCATCATCCTAAGATATCATAGCTCTTGTTTGCACACGACTTATGTGATACTTATTGATTCATTTATATTGTCAATCAAATTGCTAGATATTAATGAGTTAGCAGTTAGTTAGCTATAGTATAAAGAAGTTAGTTAGATGTGGTGGATGAAAACAAAGAGAATACACAAAGAAAGTAAACATTCTATACTAGTTAAAAGTAAATAAAAGTAAGTAAAGAAAACAAGAAATAGGTGGAAGAAGAAGTATACTTGTATTTGATTGTCACCTTCAAGATACAACTTACACTTTCTCTCTCTCACTCCAACTTCTGGTCTAAAACAAAAAGTAAGAAAGGAATACAAGAAAAACTAAAAAAATCCTCTAGCATAAACTTCTCAACTCTGGATCTCCCCCTATTTGATAATCAAGGGGGGGATTTATAGGCACAAGAACATGGTCATGAAGAGTGGGAGGCGTGGCCTCAAACGCTGGCGCAACGGCTCTAGTATTGTCACATTTCCGCGGCTCTGGCCTTGGAAATGCGGCTATTCTGGCACCATTAGCCAGCGTCGAAGCGTGTAATATGTCCCTAGTATGACCTATGTCATGCCCGCTTCTAAAAATACGAAATACAGATACGTGACGATGGCCAGCAGATACACACGAAGAGGAAAATCTCTCAGTGAATACCTTACACTGTAGTAAAGAAGCCAAATTCTCGCACACATATACAAATAGACAACCAAAAATTTCATTTCACATAAAAGATGTACATCTATAATAATCTTTGTATGGATACAAGATTGAAAAAATAACAAAGTAGAAATAAAAGAAGATACAATTTTGACATTGGGACATCATAACAAGGAAAAATGCCAAATAGATAAGACAAAAAATGTCAAACTCACGCCTGATAATTTTCCTAGGTTCCTTCGATTAGTGGCTCGTCAGTCCCCTTAAGCTCTGATGCTGAAAAATTAAGATCCATAAGAAGTGGACTAGCAAGTGCACACACGAGAAGAGAAAACAATAATATGAAAATGTGAAAGTAAGGGCAATATAAGTAGAGCATTAGAATGAATAAATAATAAATCTGACGGTAAAATAAACTAACAGGTAAGATACTAGCGAGAGTAACGGAACACTAGATCATGTGAAATAAGATCATGTATGTATACTATGACATGTATATACTGAGCATGAAGCACCCTTGACAAGTAATGTCATATATCATAATCATTAGGTCACAAGATCACAAGGTCACAAGTTAAGAAAAATATGACAAGTCCAGGAACATCATGTAGTCAGGATTATACATGTCACAAATGATAATTCTAAGTCTAATATGTTTTGTTACCCTAACTAATGCAACCATCTTGTGCCCCATCCCACATGATAACTATATATCAAATAAGTGATGCATTAGTGGTTCCTGATAGTAAGGAGAAACAGTTTACTATACTCAGGTATCATATAATATGTAGTAACAGGAGCACGCATAAGTAACAAGATCACGTGTGGCATCCAAACCCACAAGGGGTCGCCCTTCCAAGAACACCTCCATGGATTTTCCCTGCTACAGTCTCCCTCAGTAACCCTCACTTGGTTAATTTTATTAATCAATGTAAGTGTAAGATAATGTGTGATTCAGCGTGACAGGATTAGAGATCAGTATCAAGAGTATTAGTGTTAAATAGTGATTACAGTACATATCAAAATTTAAAAAAAATAAAAAATGGTGACAACATTGAGTGACAAATGCATAATAATATAAGTGATGCTAGTGTATTAGGATGTAGCATAATCATAAAATATTAATCATGACATAGGGTGACGTCAACTTACTTGTACAATATTTACTAATTTGTAGTTATACTTAAATGATCATTTATGTAACAAACATCCTATGCATACATGTCTTACGATACACATGATTAGGGAAAGATATGAAAATTGAGATCGGAAAGGAATTTATAAACTAACAGAGGAGAGAGGAGAGAGTATGTGTACTTGCCTGATGTCGTAGAAATTTGAATTCCCTTAATTGCAACCGACTCTGGGTAAAATTCATATCCTAAATATTACATGAATTAATTAGAGACTTGACATGTTATTTATTCAGTGATAAGTTGAATAAGCATATAATTTTTTCTATTTATTATAATTTTGGTTGGTTAATATTTCCAAATAATTCAATTTTTGAATTTATAGCAACTATTGAAAAATATAATTTCATGATAAAATACATGCATAAACTAATAAATTGATGTATAATATTTATATTTTACTGAATTATGAATTTTATATTTTTTTGTGATATTTAGAAATTTATTGGCAATTTTTAAATAAATGATCATTAAATAATAATTACAAAGAATATTAAATTTCAGGTTATTCTAAGTACACTAAAATTTTTTTTACAAAGTTCCAATTTAGTTTGTATTTTCTGTGAATTTTTTTGGAACTTTATGAATTTTCTAGAATTTTCTGAATTTAACTAAACCTAAAAATCAATAAAAATAAAAAAAAGGCTTAACGGGTCTGTTTGCTACAGTAACGACTCTGCTACAGTAATGTGTTTGGGTCTGGGTTTGCTAAGTAAAATGCTATAATAATTTTCTACATATTTTATTTATATGTTATTTATTTATTTTTCTTTTCTTTTCTTCTTTCTTTCTTTTTTTCCTTTCCTTTTTCTTTTTTTCCTTTTTCTTTTTCTTTTTTTTTTTTTTATTGGGGTCGAGCGGGTCTGTATTAACACAGACCCGGACTAGGTCTGTGTCGAGTCTGGTCTGGCCTGCCTCAACCAGACCTAGTCTGGGCCTGGCTCTGGCTAGACTTGGCCTAGTCCACACTGTGCTATGTACAGTGCAGTCCATAGCACAGTTTTCAATTTTTTCACTAAATAAAATAGATAAAATTCTAAAAAATTATGATAAATACAAGGCACATCTTAGGTGTTCTATAAAGTTTTATTGTGATTTTAGCATATGTTTTACATGGTAAAATTACAGCTAACATGTAATCGCCTACTTTATGGATGAGTAAAATAAGTATTCAAAATACATGATTTTTTATCTTCAGTTACTTGAAATAACGTAGGTCAACTTCAACAGACTAGATCTTACATTCAGATGTCGTAGGGTTGAGTTTTGAGTGGGAAGGATTCGACCACGAATCCTTCCCGAATGACACAACTCTCTCTCTTATATATATATATATATATATATATATATATATATATATATATATATATATATATATATATATATATATATATATATATATATATATATATAGAGAGAGAGAGAGAGAGAGAGACTTATGTCCTTCCAAAAGGATTTGAGTCCGAATCATTCCCACTCAATCTCAACCCTCCGATATTCGAATACAAGATCCACTCCATTGAAGTTGATCTATATTATTTTAAGTATCTATAAACCAAAAATAAATATTTTTAATAATTTTTTGCCCATCCATCAAGCGACGTAAAATGGACGGCCGAAAGTAGTGAGTTAGTTGGATCTATGTTTTTAGACATACAAATTCTCGATCCGACCATTTAATTATGATCTAAATATTTAAAAACCCCTACAAATCAATTTTTGTTAGGTTTCAAATGTTCTATACCGTTAAACTAACCAACTCACTATTTATGTCGTCCGTTTTTTCCTACTTGATGTATGAGAAAAAAGTATTCAAAAAACTTGATTTTTTGTTTATAGATGCTTGAAATAATATAGATCAATTTCAACAAAGTAGATCTTGTATTCTAATGTCGGAGGGTTGAATTTGAGTGGGAAGGATCCGGGCTCAAATTCCTTTGGAAGGACACAAGTCTCTCTCTCTCTCTCTCTCTCTCTCTCTCTATATATATATATATATATATATATATATATATATATATATATATATAGATGGAAAAAGTTTTAATACACATAAGATGTAATATAAGAGTTTACATACACTTTGAAATACATTGTAGCACACACCAATGAAATACACTGTAGCATATTTATATCCATAATTCAAACCATTGCTTATGTTCTACATGTTTTAAAACTCATATGGATCAAATTTCATGTAAATTGAAACTTTCTAGACTCTCCATCTCATGATCTAAAAATGGATGGTCTATAGCAGTGTTAAAAGCCGATTTTTATTTACTTGATTTGTGGGCCAGAAAGTTTCAATTCACATAAAATTTGATCCATATGAGTTTTAAAACATATAGATCATAATCAATAGTCTGGATCATTGATATAGATGGGATACAATATATTTTCCTAGGAGTATGTAAACTTTTATGTTACACCCTATGTGTATCGGCTAAATTACTTAGTTTGCTCTCAAGTGTTCATTGGTTCAAAATCGCCCGAGGGCGTGATTAGGATCGATCATGGCCCGTCGACATCCTAGGGATTAGTCTGGAGGCTGGACACCACTACGCAGATTTATCTGTAATAGAGTGGGACGTTCTGAGATACCCTAAAACTTTACATTTCAATATGTGTGTGTGTGTAAATATGTGTGTGTGTGTGGGGCCTAAGGCCCCCGCGGGGGGGGGGGGGGGGGGGGGGGGGGGGGGGGGGGGGGGGTGGGGGGCACGACGGAGCGAGAGGAGAGATTGTCAGCACCATAGAAGGCATTGTGTTGTGGACCACCGTCAGGACAAAGATGGAGATGACAAGGCCAGCGAGGAAGAGGGGAAGGAGGAGGCAGGGGATTGGGTCGCAGCACCACTGGCCATCGACGACGCTGCCAGAGAGGTTATTCATTCTGATCACGACGATGATGACCACTCAATGAATTTTGAGAGAGGGAGGTTTTAAGATAGAAAGGGATTCAGGAATCAAGAACCTGGTGTTTAAGCAAAGTAAAGATGTGTGTTGTGGTATTGCCTCATTTCTTCAAGGACTCGGGCTGTGGAGTCCATCGATGAAAGGAGCCAATGGCCACACGACAAACACGTCTGATTTGTTAACCCAACTTGACTCACTGGGATGATTATTAAATTAGTCCATTAATCAAAATAAAAAAACTAGTCCATTAACTAGCATATTTTTTCAATATTTTAACGTTAAACAGGTTTTATTGACAAATATTCACTCAATTTTATTCAAGTAATTATTTAAGTCCTTAAATATTTTTTCCTTAAATATTTTTTAAAAATAATTATATCCAGCAAACACCATGGGATTTTTTGTTTTTAAATTAGTTCTGGAACACTTAGGCTAGTTTTCCTTAACAGTCTTTTTTTCATACAAGCTTTGTTCAATATGCATTTAAAACATAGTAAGCAAGGTGATGGAAAAAGGAAATTAGGATAAGGATTCTTTTCCAAAAAAACTACAAAAGATAACAAACCTCAAAATTCAGAAGACGATACAAACATTTTTCTTTAATTATTAAACAAATAGAGTGTGTTTTGTTGCACAAGAATACCCAGAGATTGAAGATTTTCATGTGAACTCACAATCGTGCCTTTATTATTTACCTCAATTGATTCACATTCACTTGGCCTAGTGAAGTGGTCAAAAATTCACCCTCACTAGGATGTTGACACGCGTTCGACAATCAAACACTTTCTTCAAGGCTTTCGCGTCAATTAACTCACCTAGCAACCTCTGTCACTCTGAATCTTTCCAAAGACATTCCTGCTCCCCCTAATCCTTCCACACTTACTTTTCAGTGAGCCCTGCCACCCAGAGCCATCCCAAAACAATATCCTGTCCAAATACATCATCCTCCAGAACCACCTCAGTCTATGATTCCTAACTTCACCCCGGAAGTCCCTAGTAGCAACCACCGAGATCTCTGTATACAATTACTCCACTTTCTCTCCTACATTAAAGATGTATAATGCCCCTATATTCAACGCGAGCGGTTTTGCATAGTGAAGAAATTTCATGCATGCAATCCTAACAGTCCAGTACTAGAAATCATGACCATTACAATAAATCCGCACATGAAAGATCATGCAGTTACAGAGACCTTGCCCATTCTCATTCACCATCAGACAGCTCAGTATAAATAGACCTTCATCTCCAATAAGAGGGCTGGAGCTTGTTTCTAGACCTAATACCAAGACCTTACCAATACTTTCACAGTCAACCCTTATTCAGAGACACTTCAAACAATTCCTATAATTCTTGAAACTTGAGAACTATAGTGGCTTCTTCTTCTCCTCCCCGTGATTTTTCCTGATTTGGGTTTAAGTGTAAAAATCTTGTATCTCCCCTTTTCGATATTATGCATTATTTTTACTCACATACTCTCACTCCCTACTCTCTCTTGTGGTGTGGATCAACTGTCTGATCGATCATGGTGAAAAATCTCCACCACAAACTGATGCTTTCATTGAGATCTGATCTCTACACTCAAGATGTCTCCCTAAAAATCACCCAAAACTCATCCTCAAAAAGTCTTTTTCACAGAATTGTTAGCCTAAGAAAACAAGCTATCACCCTCAATGGTACCATGTCCAAAGCTAAGACCATCAGCACCACAGGGGGCATAGCTCCCCCGCCTACCGACGATCAACCGCATACTGCTAAAGACATTGGTTCCTCCCTACCACAGAAACTAGCCGTCAGTGTCCAATCGTCGCACCAGCACGAAAATCAACTCCTTCAGATACTCATTAACATGAAAGAGTAGATGAAGGAACAATAGGTCCAATCTGATCATGATCGAGAGTAGTCAGCTTTAACCGAGAGAACACCATCCGTGAACAAGAGGCGTTGAAATAGATTAACAATCGACTTCAGGCTCAGATCACTGCCCTCTAGAATCCCCCAATGCCGACGCAGTCAAAGGGCGAGCTTGAAATCATAGAATATCCCGACATCTAGTCTCTCGATGAATTGAACCAAAAATGAATCAAGGAGACAAAGCTACAGTTCAATAAATGATCGATGCTTTCAACTATTAAGGTCTCCGACTCTCCTTCTCCAAGAAGATTCTAGAGTGCCATCTCCCGAAAAAGTTCTAGACTCTAAGTTTCGACTATTACACCAGAATGAGCGACCCCATTCAGAACATCAGGCATTTTTGAAAAAAGATGGTGATCTACTTCTGTAATGATATACTCATGTACCTCACCTTCCATTCCAGTCTGAAATGAGCGACTTCAAATTGGTTCTATCCCTGCCTTCGAAATCTCTCTATAATTTTGAGGAGGTGTCCCAAGCGTTCCTCACCCAGTGTGCATCTCGCCGGAAGACTAAAAGGAACAACCACCATCTTCTCACCATCAAAATGAGGCATAGTGACAGCCTCAAATCTTACATCAGATACTCCAGAGCTTATTGGCTAAGGACCCCAACTGCAGTGAGGACGTCTCTGCACTCGCGTTCATTAGTGATTTGCAAGTCTCTCACCCTTGTATAAGTACCTCTTGAAGCACAATATCACTCGAATGAGCGAAGTCTTGTCCCGAGCTAAGCCCTACATCTAGTTTGAGGAGGCAATGAAGACTTCCTCCAATCACTCCACGAAGCCTGCCGATCACAGAGGAAAGTCAAAATCTCTATGCGAATCATATGCCCATGCTGAAGATCAGAATCGAGGGCAACCTACCTACAAGAGGCCAATGCTTTCAATCCTTTCAAGCCTACCAGCGATGGAGCGATTCACTTCGTTGAGACTCCCCTTCAACAAGGTCTTCAACACCATCAAGGACCAGCCGTGAGTTTGGCCCTGAGACATATCCAGTACGACCCCTTGCATCCTAAGGTTAAAAAGTTCTACCCCTACCACGATGATAAGTGACACAAGATCATTTATTGCCAGAGCCTCCGGAGGTATCGAAAAAACTCATCCACCAAGGCTTTCTCAAGGAGTACGTCTGAATGGGAAAAGCCGAGAGTATGAAATTTATTATCTGAAAGTAGAAGTATTTCTCTAACTTATCACAATTTAACCGCGATAGCAGTGGCTATGCGGGTCATGATCCACAAGGAGGATGCGATGGAAGCGTTTCTGTATAGTTCTTAAAGTAATCTCTTCTCTGTATAAGAAATAAAAAGAGAAAAGAAAAGGAAAAAAGTTGTTTATTTTGGTCTTTTTTATTTTGAGAGTTTGAGAGGGTAAAAAGAAAAACTTAAAAGATGGTTGAAAAGAAAAATAGGATTTCAAAACTAGGGTTTTGAAATTAGGATTTCTAGAGAGAACTAAAAAGAAAAGAGATTTAGTTTGTTTCTTAAAATATGAGAAAAGTCACTAATCATCTAACACCACTAACATACTAAACTTTGAGAGATATTGCTTTAGTATGTATCATAGGCAATAGTTCCACCTTGGAGTTTGTACAAGAATTAAGCAAGAACAGATAAGATAAAAGAAAACTTCTATTTGAATCACACAGTCAAAATTAAACATTAAACTATCAAGTTTTAGCAAGCATAAAATAAGAAAAACTAGTAACTAATATTAGCAAATAATAAGCTAGTACCCATCCTCATGTGCCTTCAAGAACACTCGCTTATTCGCAGGGCTTGGATTTAGGCATGCATATGATTCAATCAGGTTATCAAGTAAAGAATTAGAAGTTAGTGGTGTTTAGAAATTAGCGAGCCATTAAGGAAAATTAGTTATTCATGATTAAAACGAAGCAAAGAAAGAAAAAGTAAAAGATTGCATAATTTAAAAGCAAAGCAATAGAAAAAAGAGAGTTAGAAAAAGAATTGAAACCTTGTATTGAATCTGTCACCAATTACAATTGCTCTTTCTTTCTCACAAAGCACTCTTGATGTAAATCTAGAAAATTAAAACGAAAAATTTGAAAGAAAAAGAAGCTAAAGAAAACTCTAATCTTTTATCTTTGGATATCTTTCTGCCTCTGACTCCAATAGGGAATTTATAGGAGAACACTCGTAGATTTGAGGAATTAGAACCACACCAAAACACGAATCCAACGACCCTGATACTATCATGTTTTTATGGCAATCAAAGAGAAAACACGGCAGATGAGTCATCAATGACTCATCATTTTTTGCTGTAACTTCATGTTGTCTAGTCATCTAAAGGTATATTCTTAGAATTCTGATTTGTACTTTGAATATTCTGAGAATATTCTTTTCTTCTCTTAACTTGAAAAATAATAGATTTTGACTCTGAATTTGATTAGGCTTCTTTGGGCTTTTTGGGTTTTTCTTCTCTTTAAATAAATAAAAAAGAGGTTAAGTAGCAGAATTTTATTTAAAATAAATATGAGAATATGATGTAAAATATACAAAATTGATAAGGAATCACACCCCCACACCTATATTTTGCTCACCCTCAAGCAAGACAAATTAATAAAAAAACTTGTAGGAATCACGATTGCACTTAGCATGTGCAACAAACCTTTAAATGTCTAGGTGCCCCATAGAGGACGAGTTTTGTCTCATGAAGTTTTTTAATGAATTGCAACCACAAAATACATAAAGAGAGAAAAACAAAATGATAGTATTTTTGAAAACGCATTTTGAAAGAGAGAAGATATTTGAAGAAATCTTGCAAAAATCAACTAATTTATAAGTCTTAGGATCATCAAACTATTCATTTTTATACTTAATCTTAATATAAAAAATTGTAATCAATCAAGGTGAGGATTCAAACTATATTTCTCATCTGGTCTATTATTTTACCTTAAATTATTTGCACCTTTGTGACCGTGAATTTTGACTCGGGATTCTTCAATTCTAATTCTTATGCCTTATTTTTTATTTTATGGCAACAATATCCCTTAGTTCTATTAGGCTTTCCAATTCGCTCATGTAATGATCATTAGGTCGGTGACTCACAAAATAGATGATTTTTGGGCACCGGGTGAGAAAACACCCATAAGACTTTAAGGACTAAAGAAAACAAAGCCACAAAACTAAAGTTTTTATTTCTGACATGGATCACTTTTAGGCGTGAATACTTATGCTTTACGAGGCACAATTATCCAGCTTAATTAGATGATTTTTGATATATATATATATATAGTTTTATCTTTTTTTATTAAGACACAAGAGTCTGTTTTAAATCCTAAGTGTGTAAGTGCATGTGTAAAGTTCAAATTTCATCAAGTTAAAATATACCAAATTACTTTTTCAATTTTTTTTTCTAACCCTAGAAATCAAACAAATAATCTTATTTTGACTAAGTATTAAGAAATCCTAATTATGTTTGCCCTATTCCCTAAGATTAATTTAATATTTTACTAAAATCGTAAAAAAATATTGTTTTTCACTTCAAAAAGTTTTGTATTTTCTTTTAAAATATAAACAAAGAGAAAATCAAATGTTAGTTAAACTCTCCCCTATACCTATCTCATGCATTATCCTCAATGTATGAATAAAATATAAGAACAAATGAAATAAAATATAAAAGAGGTGATGTTATTGATACATTGGGTCAAACAAATTCATCACCATTTCATTTTTCGGCACCGATTCCATGAACGGTCTTAGGTGTTGACTATAATCATGAATTCATTAATGTTCTTAGGGTCGCAGACTTCTACTGCACGGTGTGAAAATATAGCCTTCACAATGGATGGCCCTGTCCATCTTAATTTTAACTTCTTAAGAAAAGAAAAAGATAAGGTCTAGAGTTGTAGAGTAATATTTTTTACCCTGGGACAAAAGTTTTTTCTCATGATAAATTTATCATGAAAGATCTTAATCTTAATTTTTATTAGCTTCGCATTTTTATAAGCTTCATTTCTTATTTCGCAAGTTCAAAAATTTACAGTTTTTAAAGTGCACTAGCGTTGTCTAGATCAAAGTTCAATTGCTTAAGTGCCTATAAGGCCTGGTGCTCAAGTTCTACAAGTAGATGGCAGGCCTTTTAAAAAACAGACCTATAAGGAGACGTATCTAAATTCATTTTGAAAGCAGTCATGTAGGCCCATAAGGCATTTATGAGTTTGGTGGACCAATCTTTCTGATTTTGTTTCACATCTTCTCCAAGATAAATTTGATTTGTCTATTAGAGAGCTCTACCTTCCCACTGGATTGGAGATGATATGGTATGGACAACTTGTATGTGATGACATATTTTCACATAAGAGCTTCAAAAGTTTTATTGCAGAAATGAGTGCCAATATCACTGATTATGGCCCTAAGGCCGAAGCGAGAGAAAACGTCCTCTTTTAAGAATTTGACAATAAGCTTGTTGTCATTCATTTTAATAGGAATAGCTTCAACTCACTTAGACACATAGTTCATAGCCACCAAGATGTATCGGTGCCTAAATGAACTAGGAAAAGGACTTATAAAGTCAATGTCTCAAACATCAAAAAGTTCTATTTCTAAAATTGGGTTCATGGGCATCATGTTGTGTTTTGGGATCTTACCTATCATTTGTCATCTTGGGCATATCTTTCAAAATTCAAAGACATTTTTGAACAAAGTGGGCCAACAGAACCCACTCTGTAATACTTTCTCAGAAGTTTTACGAGGATTAAAGTGTCCACCGCAAGTAAGTTCGTGACAAAAGAAAAGAACACTCTTGACTTTCTCGTCAGGAATACATCTCCAAATGATTTGGTCAGAACAATACTGAAAAAAATGGTTCCTCCCAAAAGAAATATCGAACTTTAGATAGAATTGGTAGACATCTTATTTTATTCAATGAGAAGGTGTTTGATTTGTGACTAGGTAGTTAACTATGTTGGCAAACTATGATTCCCTAAAGGAAACTAAGAGTTAATCATGAGGAAAGTTAAAAGTTATCATTAATTGGTAATTCATTGCAAGGAGCATTTGAGATACGAGAGAGATAATCAGCAAAAATATTTGTTACGTCCTTTTTGTCTCAAATTTTGAGATCAAATTCTTGAAGGAGGATCAAACGAATGAGTCGGGGCTTGGCATCTTTCTTAAGGCTTAGATATATAAGCGCATAATGATTGGTGAAGATAGTTATTTTCGACCCAAGCAGGTATGATCGAAATTTTTCTAAGGTGAATACTACAGCTAAGAATTCCTTTTTGGTTGTAGTGTAGTTCAATTGGGAATCATTTAAAGGCCTACTTGAGTAGTAAATCTGATGTTGTTTGTTATCAATACATTGTCCTAAGGCAGCGCCTACAGCAAAATCAGAAGCATCACAGATAATTTCAAATAACTTTGACCAATTCAGGGCAGAAATGATTAGTGCATAAATAAGCTTTTCTTTAAGATTCTCACAATCAATAAGACATCTATCATCAAAGGTGAAGGTAATATGCCCTTAGCTAAGAGGTTAGTTAAGATCTAGCAGTTTTGCTAAAGTCTTCAATAAATCTACAATAGAATTCGAATTGTTCTAAAAAGGAGCAGATATCTTTCACACATTTAGGTATAGGAAGATTAGCTATGATATCTATCTTTGCCTTATCCACTTCAATCCCTCTTTTAGAAATTTCATGTCCCAAGACAATTCCATATTGTACCATGAAGTGGCAATTTTTCCAATTTAGTGTTAAGCTCTTTTCAGCACATCGTTGGAGGACAGGTTCTAACTGGTGAAGACATTAATCGAATGAAACTCTAAAGATGGAGAAATCATCCATAAAGATTTCAAGAAATAGTTATACTATATCAGAAAATAGACTCAACATGCAGCGTTGAAACGTTGTGGGGGCTTTGCACAAGCCAAAAGACATTCGTGTTGGCCCAAAGGCCCTTCACCTTAGTTTTGATGATGACTAACCTATGAAGTTAAGTTACTAATGATCTTATTTTTATATAGTTTCATAAATTGATTAAGATCTTAACAGGTGTTTAGTTTCAACAATGGATTCAAAGTCATGTTTTGAAGCTGTCACGTGTTGATTCAAGAGCTCGCGCTTCAAGATCGCATCTAGAACTCAAGAGGAGTCAAGCTCATGGATCGTGTTTGGATCAAATCGACTTGGAGAAGAAGACTTTATCTAGGTTTGTTTAGTTTAGTGTTTAGATCTCGTGTAAGGATAGTTTAGTTTTGATTTGCTCAAGTACACACACACACACACACAAGTTTAATAGTTTTAGTTTCGGTTTAATTGCTTTATTTTTGAGTTTATTTAGTTTCAAGATATATCTCCCGGTTTCATGAATAGATAGAATCACAACAAGTTTACATGGTTTATATGTATGTTAGATTTCATCCATATGCATTTATACTTCATATGTTTAGAAAAACTTATTTTAATGTATCTAGTTTATGGTTTCAAGTTTTATTTTTAACAAAACTTATTTGGTATTTAATGTCAAAAACAAGTATTTATCATTTACCATGTATATTAGATTCTAACCGAGCACATCATTCTTCAAAAGTACTTCAATATCTTGTTTTTGTATTTATATAAGTTTGAGAAAATATGGGGTTTCCATTTCAAAATTGGTTTTTAGAAAATATGATTTTCGGTTTAAGCTTAACATTCTATGCCTCAAAAATAGTTCAAATTGTTTGTAATATGTCTTGATCTTTGATAAAATATATTTGTATTTTATGTGCTTACATGAACTTATTTTGTGGATTTTATGAGATTTATGAGAATTTATAGGTATTTAAAAGTCCAAATTTTCAACCCTATAATCCTTGTTATGGGCTGCTAGCGGTCGACCGACCGGTCGAGCGACCTAGGGCTCGATTGACCGGTTAGTCGATCGACGTGCACAGAACATGCACAATGCCCATGTCCTTAGGTCAGTCGACTGACCGGTCGACCGTAGTAAGGGGCGGTCGACTGTTCGATCGATGACTGGATCAACCCTAGTCTCAGGTTGTCCCGATCGACAGAGCGGTTGACCGATTGGCCTTTGTCTTGGAGGCAGTCGACCAACTGGTCAACCGACAGCCCCAATGATCAAAAAGTCAACCGTTGGCCGGTCGATCGGCCGGTCGACCGACAGGCCTATCTAACCTAGTTTTGGACCCGAACGGCTATATTTTTGAAATCCTATAAATATAGGTTCCCTTGGCCAGTTTTGTACAAATTTTTTGAGAGCCAATTTTCTCACTTCTTCTAAGTTTTCAGCAAGTTTTTAAAACAAATTTTAGAGCTTCAAATCACATATCTTATTTAATTTCAAAGTTTTGAAAAAAATCAAAGAAAATAAGTTTTGTGATTCTAGTTTCTTGTTCTAAATATTTGTATCTTTTCTAGAGTGTTTTTCAAGTTTTTTTGCTTTGTGTTTTCTTTTTCAAGCACTTTATTTACTCACATACTTGAGCCATTTATTTCAAATCTATCCTCTAAGATCTTGTATTGTTAGAAAATTTGTTTGTGATTCTTTGTGATCACCAAGTGGCTGTTTGTGATCATTAGATCACCAAGTTGTAATCTTTCTTTACTTTGTGCCTATCTTTTGTGTAGAGGTATGAGAGAGAGAGAGTTGGAGTTGTGTACTCATAGTGTATAAGTTATAATTTCTTGGTTGAGATCCCTTTGTTGAAGGTCCTACATGGACATATTGAAAATTCTTCTGTGTGAAGGCGGGAACGTAAAGCAGTGGCTCGAACTTTGAAGCATATCCTTATGTTTGTGTTTGATTTTCTATCTCTCCACTCTCTACTTTTATATCTTGCATTGCTTCACTTTCTTATATTTATATGCTTGATATTATATGTGTGCTCACACTTGTGTTTAATCAAGAGAGCTGTTGAAGCACATCAACTCTTAATTTAGAGGAATCGTGAAGAGAAGTTTTAGAACCCTTCACGGGAAATTCAGACTCACTCTTTGTTACACCTTGTGTGTTTGTAATTAATTAATTTCGTTTTATTTGTCTTACATTAGCACTACACCTATTCCCCCCTCTATGGTGCTTTCAATTAGTATCAGAACTAGCGCTACTGATATTCAGTTTAACCACCTAGAAGTGTGATCCTTGGATTGCTAATCTATATATTTGCCTTGCACACATATTAGTTTATACTCATGGATTATCTTGCACCACACATATATAATGTTTCTAACATTAATAAAGAAAGTTTAAGAGGAGTGCATACTTTAAAGCTTAAGGATTGCATGTTTATCTTGTCACTACCAAGAAATCATATTTTGGTAATGAAAAGTACCTTGAGGCTAATGCACAAGCTATGAAGGCACTTAAGCACACACTTAGCAAAGAACATATTTTTTTTAATTTCTCATTGTGATTTCGCTTTTGCAGTGTGGAACACATTGACCTCTCCCAAGGAACAAGCTTCACATATTTTGGAAAGAGAACTAAGAAGAGATGAGTCCGATGAAACTTGCTTCATGGTTTAAGGGCATGACTCCTTTGAGGTAACTTCGGACACTCATTTAGAAGATTATGATTGCTCTTCCATTGATGACAATGCTCTGGATGTATATACTTTGAATGAAGAACTTTCAAAATTTTGTGAAAAATTGCTTTCGAAGTATAAGATTTTAACGCCCGCTTCCCAAAATACGCTGGAGCGGAGACGCGACACGAGTCGGCGACGCATATACGCAAAGAAAATACCTCACGTATATGCGCTAAGCCTTAAGTAACCCGAAACAAACTATTAATTTATACTATAATGAGTCAATGACCACTGCAATAATACATATAAGCATTCACACATGATATCATATGAATAAAGAACTGGAATAACAAATGAATCTGATATAATGAGAATCAGGAAATAATATGAAGACAAGAAAGATAAGAATACCGAAATCGAATAGGGAGAAGCTCTAGCTCTTCACGAAGCGTACCGTCTCCTCGAACACCTGCATAATAGAAACAAAGCGTCCAATGTCTGAACGTGCAAATCCAGGGTTGTCAGAAAGCGACCTGGTGAGTGTGTGTGTGTAAAGGGGAGAGCTCGTGCATATCACCAATGTGCACAGAATAATAACCAGATAAACTATAGACAGAAGATAACTAAATAACATGATAAACAGATAACAGCATAACAACATAAGTGAAGATAAAAGTCAAATATCACAACTGTAAATAAGCAACTGATATCTGAAGGTATAACCTAGCGTATGTCACTAGTCTGGTGTTCAATCCTATATCTATCATAATTTATATATATACATACATTCAGGTGATCACTGTTAGTCACAATACATTAACAGTTTATCATTATTAATTATGTTAGCGAACACCAATTGCCACATGTAATAAACGCATCTCATACTACGCCTACCACACATGCCAATCGATGTCCTCAGTTATTGAAACTGATCGGTTGGAGACATTATCCATGCTTTAGGTGGGTCCCGTGCATACCCAGGACCACGGCCCAGACTCCTGGCGCTGAACCAGGACCTACCACAAGGTAGTCAGGAACATGTATAACAGGAACAGGAAACAAGACGGGGTGCCAGTCATCCCACGGGAACCCTGCAGTGGAACCCTCTTTCGGCTGCGCAACCTAAATCCTAGGTCCACCAAAATACAGACACTGTCTCCTCCATCAATCTCCCCAATCCCAGTGTAAGTTGTTTAATTTAGTTGTTAAGATTATTAATATACATGTCACCTAAATCTACTGGGATAACTCGGTAATAATAACAGTAACAACATAGCCGTGAAATCGTGATACATGTATAACAGGATATATATATATATATATATCGGTGAACATGATAAACAGGATGAGATTGTTACCGTCTAACAATATTTTTCCCAGTAGTTGGATAACATGAACATGATGGTCACAAGTGTCATTCAGGTGAGTTTTAGTGGTAAAGTCCTAACCGGTGTCATGTAGTGATCAAGAAGGTTCATTATCAATAACAAATGTGCTTAATTGCATATAGGAATCCATAAATATGCTAAGAATAATGCATGTAGGTAATTCATGAAATTATAAAATTTCTAAATACTAGCACATTAGCTTAATGTAATTAGATAACTAGATAAAATCCTTCATCACAAGGATTCTTGTTAGCTGAAGGAGGAAAAAGCACTCACCTGAGGTAGATCTCAATCTAAAACACTGCAAATCCTAGAATCCCGAAAAATCTACACAATTTATTTCAATAGAAATTGTTAGGATCTTTTAGTTATTTAATTGTGATTAATTAACTTAAGGTTGGGAGTATGATCCTATGAATTACATGAACTTAATAGGTTTAATTTATCAAATTTTTATATTCTCTTTTGTTGGGTTTTTAAAACTTTTAACATTAATAGTAATTACAATAATATTACTAGTAACATAGTAATGGAAAAATACTAGCTAGTAATTAAAATGATAATACTTAATAATGCTAAATATAATTATAAGGCTAAAATATCATTTACTATCTTAAAATAATTTGTACTGTAACTCGAATTAATAAATAATAATAATATCACCAGTAAAATAAAATAAATACTTTAGAAAAATAAAAATACAGTATTTTAGATTAGGGATATTACATTCTACCCACCTTAATAAATATTTCGTCCTCGAAATTTCAATAAAGCGGAGAATGAATAGAAGATTAAAGTTAAGAAATAGATATTAAGCAATTTGAGAAAATAAAAAGAATATCTGATGTTGATATTGTCTTCTCATCTTCCACATAGCTTCTTGATGCGATATAAGCCAACCACGCTTCCGTTGCGCGCTCTAATCTCTGCTACTGGCTTCAACATGGAGCGACCAGGCTCAAGAGACAAAATCAGGAAAATAGAATAAAAAGAGGATAGGAATCAAGATGGAACCCAGATTACTCTAGAAAAAGAGTTGGAATTAGAGATATCAAAAGATTCAAGAGATGGATCCCAAAAGAGAGAACAATCAATTCCAAATGAACTCAATATCATCGTGCGAATAGTATATGTATATTGCAGTGTAATTATAACTTGTTTCAAGTTACTAGTAAGAACTATATCTCTTTTTATGTTGGACCTGGCTCTGATACCAAGAAAATCCTGTCACGCCCCGCTTCCCAAAATACGCTGGAGCGGAGACGCGACACGAGTCGGCGACACATATACGCAAAGAAAATACCTCACGTATATGCGCTAAGCCTTAAGTAACCCGAAACAAACTATTAATTTATACTATAATGAGTCAACGACCACTGCAATAATACATATAAGCATCCACACATGATATCATATGAATAAAGAACTGGAATAAAAAATGAAGCTGATATAATGAGAATCAGGAAATAATATGAAAACAAGAAAGATAAGAATACCGAAATCGAATAGGGAGAAGCTCTAGTTCTTCACGAAGCGTACCGTCTCCTCGAACACCTGCACAATAGAAACAAAGCGTCCAATGTCTGGACGTGCAAATCCAGGGTCGTCAGAAAGCGACCTGGTGAGTGTGTGTGTGTAAAGGGGAGAGCTCGTGCATATCACCAATGTGCACAGAATAATAACCAGATAAACTACAGACAGAAGATAACTAAATAATATGATAAACAGATAACAGCATAACAACATAAGTGAAGATAAAAGTCAAATATCACAACGGTAAATAAGCAACTGATATCTGAAGGTATAACCTAGCGTATGTCACTAGTCTGGTGTTCAATCCTATATCTATCATAGTTTATATATATACATACATTCGGGTGATCACTGTTAGTCACAATACATTAACAGTTTATCATTATTAATTATGTTAGCGAACACCAATTGCCACATGTAATAAACGCATCTCATACTACGCCTACCACACATGCCAATCGATGTCCTCAGTTATTGAAACTGATCGGTTGGAGACATTGTCCATACTTTAGGTGGGTCCCGTGCATACCCGGGACCACGGCCCAGACTCCTGGTGCTGAACCAGGACCTACCACAAGGTAGTCAGGAACATGTATAACAGGAACAGGAAACAAGACGGGGTGCCAGTCACCCCACGGGAACCCTGCAGTGGAACCCTCTTTCGGTTGCGCAACCTGAATCCTAGGTCCACCCAAAATACAGACACTGTCTCCTCCATCAATCTCCCCAATCCCAGTGTAAGTTGTTTGATTTAGTTGTCAAGATTATTAATGTACATGTCACCTAAATCTACTGGGATAACTCGGTAATGATAACAGTAACAACATAGCCGTGAAATCGTGATACATGTATAAAAGGATATATATATCGGTGAACATGATAAACAGGATGAGATTGTTACCGTCTAACAATATTTTTCCCATTAGTTGGATAACATGAACATGATGGACACAAGTGTCATTCAGGTGAGTTTTAGTGGTAAAGTCCTAACCGGTGTCATGTAGTGATCAAGAAGGTTCATTATCAATAACAAATGTGCTTAATTGCATATAGGAATACATAAATATGCTACGAATAATGCATGTAGGTAATTCGTGAAATTATAAAATTTCTAAATACTAGAACATTAGCTTAATGTAATTAGATAACTAGATAAAATCTTTCATCACAAGGATTCTTGTTAGCTGAAGGAGGAAAAAGCACTCACCTGAGGTAGATCTCAATTTAAAACACTGCAAATCCTAGAATCCCGAAAAATCTACACAATTTATTTCAATAGAAATTGTTAGGATCTTTTAGTTATTTAATTGTGATTAATTAATTAAGGTTGGGAGTATGATCCTATGAATTACATGAACTTAATAGGTTTAATTTATCAAATTTTTATATTCTCTTTTGTTGGGTTTTTAAAACTTTTAACATTAATAGTAATTACAATAATAATACTAGTAACATAGTAATGGAAAAATACTAGCTAGTAATTAAAATGATATTACTTAATAATGCTAAATATAATTATAAGGCTAAAATATCATTTACTATCTTAAAATAATTTGTACTGTAACTTGAGTTAATAAATAATAATAATATCACCAGTAAAATAAAATAAATACTTTAGAAAAATAAAAATACAGTATTTTAGATTAGGGATATTACATTCTACCCACCTTAAAAATATTTCGTCCTCGAAATTTCAATAAAGCGGAGAATGAATAGAAGATTAAAGTTAAGAAATAGATATTAAGCAATTTGAGAAAATAAAAAGAATATCTGATGTTGATATTGTCTTCTCGTCTTCCACATAGCTTCTTGATGCGATATAAGCCAACCACGCTTCCGTTGCGCACTCTAATCTCTGCTACTGGCTTCAACATGGAGCGACCAGGCTCAAGAGACAAAATCAAGAAAATAGAATAAAAAAGAGAATAGGAATCAAGATGGAACCCAGATTACTCTAGAAAAAGAGTTGGAATTAGAGATATCAAAAGATTCAAGAGATGGATCCCAAAAGAGAGAACAATCAACTCCAAATGGACTCAATATCATCGTGCGAATAGTATATGTATATTGCAGTGTAATTATAACTTGTTTCAAGTTACTAGTAAGAACTATATCTCTTTTTATGTTGGACCTGGCTCTGATAGCAAGAAAATCCTGTCACGTCCCGCTTCCCAAAATACGCTGGAGCGGAGACGCGACACGAGTCGGCGCATATACGCAAAGAAAATACCTCACGTATATGCGCTAAGCCTTAAGTAACCCGAAACAAACTATTAATTTATACTATAATGAGTCAACGACCACTGCAATAATACCTATAAGCATCCACGCATGATATCATATGAATAAAGAACTGGAATAACAAATGAATCTGATATAACGAGAATCAGGAAATAATATGAAGACAAGAAAGATAAGAATACCGAAATCGAATAGGGAGAAGCTCTAGCTCTTCATGAAGCGTACCGTCTCCTCGAACACCTGCACAATAGAAACAAAGCGTCCAATGTCTGACGTGCAAATCTAGGGTCGTCAGAAAGCGACCTGGTGATTGTGTGTGTAAAGGGGAGAGCTCGTGCATATCACCAATGTGCACAGAATAATAACCAGATAAACTACAGACAGAAGATAACTAAATAACATGATAAACAGATAACAGCATAACAACATAAGTGAAGATAAAAGTCAAATATCACAACTGTAAATAAGCAACTGATATCTGAAGGTATAACCTAGCGTATGTCACTAGTCTGGTCTTCAATCCTATATCTATCATAGTTTATATATATACATACAGTCGGGTGATCACTGTTAGTCACAATACATTAACAGTTTATCATTATTAATTATGTTAGCGAACACCAATTGCCACATGTAATAAACGCATCTCATACTACGCCTACCACACATGCCAATCGATGTCCTCAGTTATTAAAACTGATCGGTTGGAGACATTGTCTATGCTTTAGGTGGGTCCCGTGCATACCCGGGACCACGGCCCAGACTCCTGGCGCTGAACCAGGACCTACCGCAAGGTAGTCAGGAACATGTATAACAGGAACAGGAAACAAGACGGGGTGCCAGTTACCCCACGGGAACCCTGCAGTGGAACCCTCTTTCGGCTGCGCAACCTAAATCCTAGGTCCACCCAAAATACAGACGCTGTCTCCTCCATCAATCTCCCCAATCCCAGTGTAAGCTGTTTAATTTAGTTGTCAAGATTATTAATGTACATGTCACCTAAATCTACTAGGATAACTCGATAATGATAACAGTAACAATATAGCCGTGAAATCGTGATACATTTGTAACAGGATATATATATCGGTGAACATGATAAACAGGATGAGATTGTTACCGTCTAACAATATTTTTCCCAGTAGTTGGATAACATGAACATGATGGTCACAAGTGTCATTCAGGTGAGTTTTAGTGGTAAAGTCCTAACCGGTGTCATGTAGTGATCAAGAAGGTTCATTATCAATAACAAATGTGCTTAATTGCATATAGGAATACATAAATATGCTACGAATAATGCATGTAGGTAATTCATGAAATTATAAAATTTCTAAATACTAGCACATTAGCTTAATGTAATTAGATAACTAGATAAAATCCTTCATCACAAGGATCTTGTTAGCTAAAGGAGAAAAAAGCACTCACCTGAGGTAGATCTCAATCCAAAGCACTGCAAATCCTAGAATCCCGAAAAATCTACACAATTTATTTCAATATAAATGTTTAGGATCTTTTATTTATTTAATTGTGATTAATTAACTTAAGGTTGGGAGTATGATCCTATGAATTACATGAACTTAATAGGTTTAATTTATCAAATTTTTATATTCTCTTTTGCTGGGTTTTTAAAACTTTTTAACATTAATAGTAATTACAATAATAATACTAGTAACATAGTAATGGAAAATACGAGCTAGTAATTAAAATGATAATACTTAATAATGCTAAATATAATTATAAGGCTAAAATATCATTTACTATCTTAAAATAATTTGTACTGTAACTCGAGTTAATAAATAATAATAATATCACCAGTAAAATAAAATAAATACTTTAGAAAAATAAAAATACAGTATTTTAGATTAAGGATATTACAAAGATTTTGAAAAACAAAAGTTTTAATTTAAAAAAATAAAATGAGAATTTATTTTCAAAACTTGATTTAGTTTTACAAGAAAAGATTGAGGTTTCCAATGAAAGGGACTCATTAAAGATCCAACTTGATCTTATTTTAAAAGAAAATAAAATTTCAAAAAATAAAAATAATTTTGATGTTGTTTTGAAGAATAATGTTGTTTTATCTTCAAAACTTGATTTTGTTTTAAAAGAGAATGATTTCTTGAAAAATAAAATTGTTTTGATTACCAAGAAATTAGATTGTATTTCAAAAGAAAAGGATTCTTTGAAAAACTCTTTGGTTCAAAAAGAAAAAATTTCTATTCCTATTTTCAAAGTGAAAAAGAAATTTGTTTCTATTGCTTGCTCCACTTGTTCTTCCACTATTAATAATGATATTCATGCTTTAAAGAAGGGTGTAGATTGTTTGGGCTCCACTTTGAGCCAATGTACCATGAACCACACAAAATTGAAATTCATGTTTCGGAAAAAATATGCTCTACATATGCTTGCACACCCTCCATGGCATACGCATGCTCATCATGTTCATACACATGATTCTTTGTATACTAATGTGTACACTTGTACACATTGTGAACGTACGAGCCACCTTGAAAAATTATGTTATGATAGATTAAATGCTTTAAAATTTTCAAGTAAACATGTTTAAGTTAGGAAAGTCTAACTTTCATAGACCCAAGAAAGTTTGGGTACCAAAATCTACTCCTATTGCATTTGATGTAGGTGTGGACTCTCACAAGAACGTGAGAGTTTTGGCGCCTTGATGGTGGATGCGTTTTGAGCTAAATGGTCACATTTTTAAATACATCATTTTCAAGGGAGAATTGGTGGAAGAACCACTATGGTTTGGAGATCCAGAGACTAGTTCAATTAGGTTTGGTAACTATCTCTAACTTCTTATTCTTATATACTGCTTTCTTATTGATGATTTTTAGCATGTTTTGATTTTCATGTTCATTATGTTTAAATATAACGTTTATTAGACTTGTAATAAAACATGTATAATATTTGAGATACACCTATACTTATATGGATCATATCTTTATGTTCTCAATTGTTGTTTTTCTATTGTGTATATCCTAGTATGGATAATACTTGCATTTATGCTAATGATTATATTTGTTTTATTTATCTAGTTTTGATGTTTTTGTGCTTCATATTTTGATTAAATGTTTGGATATAGTTTTCATTAACACTTGTGTTTATACTTGTACAATTAGTAAGCTACACTTGATTATTAATTTTGAGTGCTTCATTGCTCATTTGTACTTATTATATGTATTTGTATAACCTAGTTTTGATGTTTCTTGCATTTACTCTTGTATTCCCTATTTGTTTTTATATCACCTTTATACAAGTTTTCTTGAAAATGTGTTTAGCTTCATGTATATATAAATTTTGTCAAAACTATTAGATATACATATTATATTCTTAAGTCACTTATTTTATATGCCATATACTATTTATAGACTCAATAATATTTAGGATAAAAATGTATGGTTTAGTTTTGATAAAATATACATATACCTTGAAGTTTAGTTTTGATGATTTTATGTTTATGAAAAAGGATTTATTTGTTTTAATTGAGTTTCATTGCCTTATCTCCATGATTATATTTATTACATGATTTTTATACACTCTATATTTTGTGTTTACTCATGATTTTAGATTCATGAGAATTAATGTGCTTCATAGCTCTTTGAGTGTCAAATTATTGAGTATTTAGCATATTTTCATGGGATATATATTTGTTTTTATTCTTTACTTGAAGGATTTTGTATTAGTTTTCAAAATTATCTTAAAATTAGTTTCGTATTCTTCAATTGGCAGAGTTTTCAACTCATGCTAAAATTATTTTTAAACACTTCTACCCTATAAGGGAGGTTGGTTGGGAGACCATACCTTGTGTGCCTTATTGAATATTCTTTTAAACTTGTGCATGAAGAGTGGTAGTTATGAGTTATACAGTTACTTATCGTGAAAATAGATTTTTGTATACTCATACTTATTTTCTATATATATACATCATATTTCAATTGATATTTAAATTGATCATACATACATATATATATTTTCTTGTGCTAAGATCAACATTGTTTACACATATATATTTTATAGCACAAATTGATTTCATTCTAAGCTTGATTCATGTTCTTAAGAATAATTGATATCTTTACAAGTTTATGCATTAGTTATATTGGTATTTCAAAAAGGGGAAGAAAAATTCTTGATTTATCTTTCAATTATATTTATTTCAATTGGTATCTTACTCTCACTCTTTTTGAAGAAAAAAATATTTTATTTTGAAAAATGCTTACATTTTCAATATTGGTATCAATAATCTTCAATTGATATTATTCTCAAATTGGTATCTATATTTCAAAATGAGTTTAGCATTTACCTAAAAAAAATTGTTTAAAATATACCTTCAATTGGTATCATTTCTTCCTATTGGTGTCAATTGGTAAAAAGATTATTTCTCTTTCAATTGGTCTCTTTGAATTGATATAAAAATATGTTTTTATTGGTATTGTATGTTTTTTCTCACATCTTTGTTGATGAATTGACAAAAAGGGGGAGAGAATTGAGAGTTTATATATGCATATTGTTTTTAGTTATGCAAATATGTTTATGTTTGTTTATATATGCATGATTTTCTTATTGTTTATGCATATAAATATGTGTGTTTTTGTTTATGAGCTTTATTGAATATTGTTGGTATCTGAGCTATATTGAATATCTTCATGTTTTATTGCTATGCATGAGTTAAGGGGTAGCTTCTATGAAGTTTATCTTTAATCCATGCATATATAACCTCATAAGTTTTATCATCATCAAAAAGAGGGAGATTGTTAGCCCAAAGGCCCTTCATCTTAGTTTTGATGATGATTAACTTATTAAGTTTAGTTACTAATGATCTTGTGTTTATATATTTTCAGATATTGATCAAGATCTTAGTAGTGTTTAGCTTCAACAAAAGATTCAAAGTCAAGATTTGAAGCTATCACTTGTTGATTCAAGAGCTCGCACTTCAGGATCTCATCTAAAACTCAAGAGGAGGCAAGCTCATGGATTGTGTTTGGATCAAGTCGATTTGGAGAAGAAGATTTGTATGTAGGTTTGTTTAGTTTAGTATTCAGATCTTATGTAAGGATAGTTTAGTTTTGATATGCTCAAGTACACATGCACATAAGTTTAATAGTTTTGATTTCGGTTTAACCACTTTGTTTTTGAGTTTATTGAGTTCCAAGAATATATCTCTCGGTTTCATGAATAGATAGAATCAAAATATGTTTACATGATTTATATGTATGTTGAATTTCATCCATATGCATTTATGCTTTATTCGTTTGGAATTACTTATTTTGATGTATCTAATTCATGCTTTCAAGTTTTATTTTTAACAAAACTTATTTTGGTATTTACGTCAAAAATAAGTATATATCATTTACCATGTGTATTAGATTCTATCCATGAACATCATGCTTCAAAAGTGTTTCAATAACTTATTTTTGTATTTATACAAGTTTGAGAAAATATCGGTTTTCCATTTCAAAATTGGTTTTTAGAAAATACGGTTTTCGGTTTAAGCTTAACATTCTATGCCCAAAAAATAGTTCAAATTGTTTGTAATATGTCTTGATCTTTGATCAAACATATTTGTATTTCAAGTGCTTACATGAACTTATTTTTGTAGATTTTATGAGATTTTATAGGAATTTATATGTATTTAAAAGTCTAAATTTTTAACCCTATAATCCCTGTTCTGGGTTGCTAGCGGTCGATCGACCGGTCGACCGAGCCAGCTCAGTCGACTGACATGCACAAAATGTGTACAATGCCTATATCCTTGGATCAATCGATCGACCGGTCGACCGTAGCAAGGGGCGGTGGACCGTTCGATCGACTAACTGGATAACCCTAGTCTCATGTTGTCCTGGTCGACTGAGCGGTCAATCGATTGGCCTTTGCCTTGGGGTCAGTCGACTGACAGCCCCAACGGTATCAACCGTTGATCGGTCGACTGGCTGGTCGACCGACAAACCTGTCATGCCTGATTTTGGCTATATTTTAGAAACCCTATAAATATGAGTTCCCTGGCCAGTTTTGTACTAGTTTTTTTAGAGCCAAATTTTCCCACTTCTCCTAAGTTTTCAGCATGTTTTTTAAAACAAGCTTTAGAGCTTCAAATCACATATCTTATTTTGCTTCAAAATTTTGAAAAATCAAAGAAAAAAAGTTTTGGGATTCTAGTTTCTTATTCTAAATTTCTATATCTTTTCTAGAGTTTTCCTAAGTATTTTTCTTTGTGTTTTCTTTTCCAAACACTTTGCTTGCTTACATACTTGAGCCATTCGTTTCATATCTATCCTCTACGATCTTGTATTGTGAGAAAATTTGTTTGTGATTCTTTGTGATCACCAAGTGGTTGTTTGTAATCATTAGATCACCAAGTTTTTGGTTTTTGCCTACCTCTTGCGTAGAGGTGTGAGAGTTGGAGTTGTGTACTCCCGGTGTGTAAATTATAATTCCTCGATGGAGGTCCCTTTGTGGAAAGTCCTGTGTGGACATAGTGAAAATCCTTCTGTGTGAAGGTTGGGACGTAGAGCAGTGGCTCAAATCTCGAAACATATCCTTATGTTTGTGTTTGATCTTCTATCTCTCAACTCTCTACTCTTATATCTTGTATTACTTTACTTGCTTATATTAATATGCTTGATATTGTATGTGTGCCCACACTTGTCTTTAATCAAGAGAGCTATTGAAGCACCTCAACTCTTAATTTAGAAGAATCAAGAGGAGAAGTTTCAGAGCCCTTTACGTGAAATTTAGACTTACTCTTGGTTACACGTTGTGTGTTTGCAATTAAGTTTTTAATTCTGCATGATTTGTCTTAGATTAGCACTACATCATTCACCCCCCCTTAGGTGTACTTTCAATTCGGCGATAAGCAAAGGTTCCAAATAGACATGTAAACATGGTCTTCTCTTGGTCTTCCGAAACTATGAGAATCAAATTGCTCCCTGAGTAACCATCGAAGAAACAGTAATACTCGTGGCCAGCTAGTCGTTCAGGCATTTGATTGATAAATGAAAAAGGAAAATTGTCCTTATGAGTAGGAGCATTTAGCTTTCAGTAGTCAATGCAAACCCGAATCTTGGTGGGGGTCGCATTTGTACTAACTCTTTGTTCTCATTCTCTACTATGGTAAAATCAGATTTCTTAAGAAGCACGTGGACTGGGCTGACTCATTGGCTATCAAAAATGGGATAAATTATCTTATTATCTAAAAATTTCACGATTTCAGCATAAATAGCCTCTTGCATTATGGGGTTTAACCTACGCTGCGGGTCCCCTTGGGTCCTCTTCATTGAGATAAATATAATGTTGAACTATAACTGGACTCAATCCCTTGGTACCGGTCATGGTCCAACCAATGACTTCCCTATGTTTCTTAAGAATGGACATAAGGCTCTCTTCTTGCCCTGCAGTCAAATGGGACGTGATGATGAATAGAAGGGTCTCGCGTCCTCTTAGGTAGATGTACTTGAGATGTTTGGACAAGGCTTTTAGTTTTAGGAAAGGAGATGACTCAATGGAAGGACGAGTCAAGTTTGTTGGCTCTGGATTTAGTGAAATTGCGCTCAATGCCCAACTCACTGTAAAATTTCCAATCTCATCAAGATTGAAATCCCTAGATTTTAACTTGAATTTATACTTGGATTCTAACTCTATCTCCTTACCGTGCTCACTCGTCAAGTTCTCAGTGAGGTTTACCTCAAAAGATTTGTCGTCCATATCACGAGATTGTTTTCCTAAGTTGAAGATATTGACTTCTTTAGTCATGTCTTCAAAGATTAATCTTATAGATTTATTCCGATAATTGATGATTGCATTGGCATTAGTAAGGAACTGACGTCCTAGGATGATAAGGTTTGAGACCTAGGATTTGACATTGGTTGGGTCTCAAAAACAATAAAATCTATGGGTAGATAAACTCTCCAATCCGAATAAGGACATCTATTATTTTTCCCTTGGAAACTTTCACTGACCGGTCGGCTACTTGGATGATGACTTAAGTTGGACTAAACTCTCCCGACCCAAGTTATTAATATACTGAGAAGGAAGCAAGTTGATACTTGCTCTTAAATCAAGAAATGCATAACTAATTTCAGTTTGTCTTGTGGTGCAAGTAATTGTAGGACAACCAGAATCCTTGTACTTGATAGGGATCGGGCCAGACAGTATCTCACTAATGTTAGTGGGTAGGAAAACTTTTTTTGGCACATTAGTCTTTCTCTTCTTGGTGCACATGTTCTTAAGGAATTTGGCATAGGATGGGACTTGTTAGATTGCATCAAGGACACATTTATCTTTACTTTATTAAACATTTCAAGTATTTTCTCCATTTGTGCACTTTTTTTGTTATTGTTCTTATGCCTATTTAAAGATGGAACTATTGACTTGTGCACCTAATCGGTTGACTTATTCTTTTCAAACTTGTCTGAATTGGAGGGAGTGGAAGTAGAAGAAGTGGATGCTTGTGGTGGATTGTGCTGGCCTAGGATTTGATAGCATAACACTTGGTTATCAACTCACTTTTCCAACCTCAATGTATGAACCACATTACATTGATTTAATGGAGGATCTTGATTCACATTGGCTTGACTAGAGTTTCTAGGGTTTATCAAAGGCTGACTAGGCAAAGTTCCATTGGGTCTTTCACTTAGTGAATTAGCTAGCTGACTCATTTGAAGTTTTAACTTAGATATGGCTTGAGTGTGGTTGCTTAATAGTTGTCCTATGTTTTGCGTGAAAGATGTTTGGGACTAGATCAAATTTTTCACACTCTTCTCCAAATCATTTAGTTTCTTTTCAGCCTGAGGATTTTAGAAGGAATAGTGTGAAACTTGGTCTAAAAAATTTTGTTGATAATTGAAAATTTGAAAATGATTGGAAAAATTGGACAGGATGATCATAGTTTTTTTGACTCCATGAGAAATTCGCATGATTTCTCCAGTCGGGAATGTGTGTTTGCGAGTAGGGATTATTGTAGGATAGGGGCTTGGGAAGGCAGCATTCATGGGCTTGGGCAATATTTATTGAGCAAGATTGGACACTTATCGAACACATGGTTCATGATTTGACAGTAAGTGCAACCCGAATTTGGGATTTATGATGGGCTGACTTGATTTACTGGGGCTGGCTCTTTTGTTTCTAGAGCTTCCAATCTTTTCATTAGGTTAGCCATCTAGCCTTGGCAGCAGTTGATGACTCAATAGAATAGAGACATCCTTTCGAAGAGATAGGGTTGTTATTCCTAGATTAGTCAAAGTGAGTTTCCATTGGATGGTCTTCTCTGCTAAATCCTCAAATAATTCCCACCCCTGATTTTCATCCTTTTAAAGTAATTCCCTTGGCATATAGTTTCTAAAAGAGTTTTCATTTGGTAATCTAAACCATCATAGAGAATTTGACATTGCCACCACTTTTCTATACTGTGGTAAGGGCATTGGTCAAGCAGATCTTTGAAAATGTTCAAGGTACCCCCAAAAAGGTTCACTTGAATCTTACTTGAACTGCATTATGTTCTTTCTAATGAGGGCAATTTTGTGGATAGGGTATATTTTCTTTAAGAAGACCTAGACGAAATCATTCCATGATGTGACAGATCTACTGCCAAACTGTAAAGCCATTTCTTGGCTAGGTCCTTAAGGGAAAAAAGAATGAAACATAACCTAACCGCGTCGTCTCTGATCTGGAGTATTCTGATCATAAGACATACTTCCTCGAATTCCCTTATGAAGAAGTATGCATCCTCAAACTCTAAACTATAAAACTTTGAGAGAGTGTTGACGTATTGAGGCTTGAGCTAAAAGTTGTTGTTGCCACTAGCTTCGAAAAGCCGAATGCAAGATGAAAATATTGTCCTAATAAGGCAGAACCTATCCTACAAAGATGAAGTTTGGGCCATAGCCTGATCTTGTTTTTGTGATGAACAATTTATGGTTAACCTAGATGAAACTGGGTGTCTTGACCACACTTGCAAGCACAATCAATACCACAAACATAATCACCAATTAGTCATAAAAAGAAAAAAAAAGAAAAATCAATCAAGCCTATTCTAAGGTAAACTTAGACCTAGATGACTCATAACTGGTTGACTGTCCATGGGATATATATTGCAGTAATCGATCACAAGTTAATCGGTCAGGTAGAGGCAAAATGTAGTAGGAGGTATCCGTGCAGAGCAACATGCCTTAATTATGTCAAACCATTGGCCTTCAAAGATCTTGCCTCTTAATTCTCAACCTATGACATCGATTTGATTAGAGTCAAGCTCTAACAACTTCCTCTTTAGGTCAATCTCCTAGTGAGTTGGAGATGTCCATAGGGCCAACGTCTATTCAAATTTTAATTAGCTTAGGTTGTGAGGGTAGTAGAGAAGGTTTTTGGGCTAAGGGAGGGTAATGACTTCCCATCCTTATCTTGTTTTTGAGATTTGCCCTTAGTTCTTTTTCGTGCAAAGTGTGCAAGTCAATAAACAAGTAACACTCAAAGCAATTATAAATCACCCAAAAATATTTCCTAATCTAAATGCAACTCAGACGTATTTGTCTCTAGCACTCTTAAATAGTAATTGAAAAGAAATAGAATTAGAAAAATGCCTAGAATGCAAGTCTAATTATTTTTTAGACAATTAAAGCAGTGTGTTACTGCTGAGATTAAAACAGTGTGCCAATACAAATATCAAGAAAAATCAGGAGCACAGAGACTTAGTTTTGCAATTCTAAAGCATCTACGGAAAGTTCAGCAAGTGGATCAACCACTATGCCACAGAAATGCGGCTCTGGCCACATTTGCGTGGCTAGTTGTTGGTGTCCTGTTCTCTGGTTTCTTCAGCAGAGGCACAGGAAGGCAAGCTCTATTCTGCACCCGTCAGTTTCTTGAATAATTTTCCTGCACACACAAATAGAGAAGGAAAATTGTTAGAAAAATAATGTATCGTTCCCTCTCCAGTGATAGAGCCAAAAATTGATTGGGAAAAACTGAGAGTATGAAATTTGTTATCTGAAAGTAGAAGTATTTCTCGGGCTTATCACAATTTAACTACGGTAACAATGGATATACAGGTCGTGATCCACAATAAGGGATGCGATGAAATCGTTTCAGTACAGTTTGATCATACATGCATATTGCATTATTTATTAGAACATTCCTACACTTTGTTGGCCCAAAGGCCACTATCCCAGTTATTTTGATGATAACAAAACATATTTAGTTATGTATTTAATATTTTGTTTAAAAGGATTTCAGGTTCAAGAACAGGTTTTGACGGCTCCGCTAAAAGACTCACAAGTTTGGACGTCGCAAAAATGAAGATTCCCAAAGCTATGCACAACTAGGATGCTTCGGGATCAAGATGATGATATGAAGATCAAGAAGACCAAGAAAACAAAATTTGTATTTTATTTTTATTTTAGATATTTTGTCAAAGCTAGATATTAGAAGTAGAGCTATGGGATTATTACACTCACACACCTCTTAGTTAGGTTCATGGCTTCAAAAAGATTTTCAATTTTCATTTCTAACTTAGATCTAAAGACAACATATTTTGGAAATAAGATTTTTAGAAAAACAATAGTTTTTGGAAAAACACTTTTATGGAAAAACAAGTTTTTATCAAAGGGATTTTTATCAAACTATTTTAACATGATAGAAGTATGACATATGCTCATACTCTATGTTTTTATAAGTTCCAAAAATCCAACCCAAGACCCAAAACCAAAACCCCAAAATTCTGGTTCTGGAAGTTCTGATATTTCAGAACTCACAGTGGCCGGTCGACCGACCCGGTCGACCGATGTGCACAAACTGTGCACGTCTATATCAGTCGACCGACCCGGTCGACCGATGCACTTGTGTGTTCTCGGGATTTTTCGGTCGACCGACCCGGTCGACCGGACAGCCCCAACGGTCACATTTTTGACCGTTGGCGGTCGACCGACCCGGTCAACCGGGCTCTGTCAAAAGTTCTGACAGATCCAACAGCTATTTTTTTTCAGGCTGATTTCTTTTTGGGATTTGCTTCCAACGGATTTCTTAGGATGTTTTTGACCCCTATAAATAGGAGGTCACTTCAGTTGATATGACTAACAATTTTAGAGCCATCAAGAATATTTTTACAAGAGATTTCTAAAGATTTCCAAGCTCTTCCTTTTAGACAAGATTTTCTCTCAAAAGCCAAAATTCCAATCACCCATCTTGAAGCCTACATCTCTACTTCTCTCTAGCTTAGCACTACACAATCCCATATATCTACATCTACATATTTGGTTCTAGGATTGTGCTTAGTGAGCTTTTGTAAAGTGATCAAGTGTTGATCACTCTTTTCTTACTTGAGTGAAGTTGTAGAGGCATCGGCCTCAAGGCGAGCTAGTGTGCTCAAGGTGGTGTTGCGGCATCACGAGAGACGGACAAGTGTGTCCTTGTATTGTTGATCCAGTGGGATCCTCAATAGTGGAAATTCTTCAAGTGTGAAGGCGGGGACGTAGAGCGTGACTCGAACCTCGGAAACAACTCCTTGTGTTTGCGTTTGATCAAATCTCTCTAAACTCTATCTCTTTATTACTTGCACTTTTATATTGTCTATTACTTGCAAGAATTTGTGTATTGTGCTAATTGTTAAGTTAATTTTTAAATTCCGCATTATTGCCATAATTCATATAGCCATCACCTATTCACCCCCCCTCTAGGTGATTTCAATTGGTATCAGAGCCTAACCCTACAACTTAGGTCTAACAACCTTAGGGAGATCCATATTTGGCTATATACATTTGTGTTGCATTTACGTTTGCTTGTGCATTCATGGCATCCATGGACTTTTCTAGCATTAAATCCCCACCCAAGTTTGATGGTTTAAACTTCCCCATTTGGAAGGTGAAAATGAATCTCTTCCTTAAATCCCTAGGAGTTAGGGTAGCTAGGGCTATAACCAAAGATTTTATTGAACCCACTAGTGATGAGAGCACATGGTCCGAGGATACTTCCAAAGACTATGAGGCTAATGCTAGGGCACAATATGCATTGACCCAAGCATTGAATGAGGATGACCTTGCACGCATAATTAATTGTAAATCCGCATTTGAGGTTTGGAACATACTCATTGTGACTCATGAGGGAACGTCTCAAGTCAAGAGAGCCAAAGTTGACTTGCTACGTTCTCAATATGAGAACTTTTACATGTTTGAAAATGAGAGCATTGATGATATGCTCACCCGTTTTACAAAAATAACTAATGCTCTTTCTTCCTTAGGCGACAAGATTGATAATGATCAAAAGATAAGGAAAGTGATTAGAGCTCTTCCCAAAGCTTGGGAAGTCAAGGCGACCACACTCAAGGAGCTCAACGACAAAGAGGAGATGGACTTCTCCGGCTTCATCGGAAATCTCAAAACGCATGAGATGGAGATGAAAGTTAGAGAAGAGAGGGAGGCACCAAAGAAGAAGACGATTGCCTTCAAAGCCACTCCTACTACCATTGAGGAAGACGACTCATCCGAAGATTGCGATGAGGATTTCGCCATGCTCATCCGGAAGGTGGGCAAGATGTTTTACAAGAAGGGACGGAAAAGTAACTTCCGAAGAGGGAAGCCTCAAGAAAGGTACGAGAAGAAAAGAGAAGAACCCGGTCCTTGCTTTCATTGCAAGAAGATCGGTCACCTAATTGCCGAATGCCCCGCTCTACAAGCAACCACATCCAAGAATGGGCAAAGAAAGAAGAAAGCCTTGGCCGCTACATGGGATGACTCGGAGTCGGAATCCGAAGAGGAGCACGACGCCGCCAACATGTGCTTTATGGCACAAGGTGAGGATTCATCTAAGGTATGTCTAGAAACTTCCATTGATGATGATGATCTCACAATGGATGAACTTGCTCAATTTTTTGAAGAATTGCAACATAGGTATGAGATTTCACAATCTCATAATAAGAAATTGAAAAAGGAAATGATGCTTTGAAGAATAAACTTGAAATTTGTTTAAAAGAGAAAAAATGAGTTATCTAGTTCTTTTGAAAAATTGAAAAATGATTTTGATAAGTATAAGGTAGCTAATAAAGGAAAAAACCCCATGAATTCTTGTGATAAAAATGTTTTGTTGAAATTCAAAACGTGTTGATTCTTTAGATAAAACTTTAAAGAAATGTGCAATTGATTTTAACAAGCTTGCATCTAAATTTCCTAAGGGAGTAGCTCAAGGGAAACATGTTCATCATAAACACTCTACACATAAACATGCACACACACATAACCATGCTTTTATGTACAATAGTGGTAGAATTTACATTTGCACACATTGTGGCCGCAAAGGCCATTTAGAAAATTTTGCTATGCTAAGAATAATGTAAAGAATAAATTTGTTTGGGTTCGCCCCGGATCTAACCCAAAGGACCCACTAAGATTTGGGTACCAAAGAGCCACCGAATTTAAATGATACAGGTATAGGTGGATCTACCCCCTCCAAGACTTAGGAGGAGGTGGTGCCCGGGTGGTTGATGCATCGGAGCTTAAAGAACAAATCGTGCATGCATCGCTATCATGGAGGCACCTATTTGTGGAGATTGCCCTTCAATTGGTAACATCTCCATTTAAAAGTTTTTTGATTTTTAGTCATGTATACATATGTATAGAATTGATAGTTTGCTTTTGTACTCTATTGATATATGCTTGTATAGAACTACTTTTCTATCATGTTGTATATGTGCCTTGTGTTAACTTCTATATCTTTTGTTTCATGCCTTGTTTATTGTATGTCCACATGTATAGGTTATTATTTGTGATTATATACTTGTATACATATACACATTATTTTCATAAATAAAAATAAACATTTGCAAAAATTTCCTATTTAAACAAACACCTTAAAGATGGCAATTGCGCACCTCAACTCATTCAAGAGGAATCAAGAGGATGAAGTTCAGAACCCGTCACTGGGTATTCGGCTTCAACATCTTTAAAATCTTTGTTTAAATATGAAAATTAAAATTAAAAAGGAATTGCATGAATTTTGATGTTGTAATAACTTAATGAAGATTTAAAACCTGTTGGTGTATTCCTATATGTTTAATATGTCACACCTATTTTGACTACAAATTATTTTAAAATTTTTTTTTGGGCCAGTTGCTGATAACAGATTTCAGGCAAAGCTGGTCGACCGACCTATAAAGCCCCGGTCGACCGACTCTGCCTGAGAAGAAATTTTTATTTCTTTTCTGTTATCGGTCGACCGACTATATGTCCCGGTCGACCGATCTTGTCTGCAGAGCTCTCGGGATAAATCGGTCGACCGAGCCGGTCGACCGCTCTATATTTACAGAGCTCTCGGGTTGTTTCGGTCGACCGACCCGGTCGACCGATCGTCGAATTTTGCCCTATAACTGTCTTTTCTCTTCACTTTTTTTCTTTCTCTCTCTCTCACTCAGCCGACGAACCCACTCCATCTCTTCTCCAAAAATTTTTTCTTTCTCTCCAAACTCTTAACCAATCTCAAATCAATAAAAACCCATCTCAATTTCCTCATTCTACTTCCAGATCTTCGATTTCAGGTTCATCCAACCACCAGATTCGGAGAATTTCAAGATTTTCAGTCTAGGGTTTTGGATTCTCTCAGTTAAGGTAAAAATCCAATTTTTGACTCTAATTTTCATTTCTTGCTTTGGAATCTATTATCTATTGTCATCAATCTAGGTTTCTAAGCATCTAGATCAAGCCCTAACTTTGATTAATCTAAAAATTTCATTTTTCATCATGCCACCTAAACGTTCTAGATCTGAGAAGGGAAAGGAAGTTGCACAACCTTCCTCCCAAGTTCCTAGACCCGTTAGGCTCTTCATTAATGATCTTGCAGCTGATCGATACTCCCATTTCTCCACTAGGAATATCAATTCAGGGAGATTCGTTGTTATCTAAGATTTCGAACACTTGAATATTCCACACATCCTGCAGTCCAACAATTTAGTGGAATTTTTGACCATCAAGGAACAAGTTTATACCTCCCTTGTTCCTTACTTTTATGCTAATTTTGAATTCGATGGAAATCGGATCACATCTAGGGTTTTAGGTAGAGATATTGACCTCTCTATCGGTCGATTTGCTAGGATTCTGCATCTCTCCACTGGCGGAGCAGATGTGTACACTCATGATCTACATGACTTTGAATTCCCGGACGGTGAGTCTGCGCTCACCGCCTCTACCTTGATCCACGGGGATGACAACCCCGGTCTAGTAAGGAATGAGGTTGTGAGTAGGTATACTCTCACTGCTCAGGTCCTTGCTAAGATTATTTTCTTCAACATTGTCCCCAAGCATGGTGAGTATAGCCACGCTAGGGGTTGTGTACCTTTGATTATCTATTGCCTTCTTCGAGGCATTAAGGTAAATTTTCCTAGAGTCATAGCCTCTCACATGGCTTCTGATCAGATCCGTACTGCGGGTAGAAGCTTGCCCTACGGCATGCTTATTACCCATCTTCTTAGGGCTCTTGACTTTGATCTTTCTGCCGAAAGTCCCTCCAACCCTTTGACCAACATCAACGGAGTTGTCCTGAAGATGATGGAAGCTCAGTTGCGTAGACACGCTCCTGTGCAACCACCTATTCCTCCTGTTGGTCCTGGCTCATCGTCTGCACCTGGATCCTCTTCCTCTTCAGCCCCAGTTTTTCCTCCTGAGTTTCTGGCTCTTGTCTCTTCGGAGGTCCGCTCTCAGATCGAGGCGCACCAGGCCTGGGTCGAGAAGCGCAACGCAGCTATTCGTGCGGAGTTGGATGCTCGTGCCATTCAGGATGTTACTTTTCGGGCGGAGATCCGGAACAACATGTCATATTTTGCTGAGTCCATGAGATTCGTGGACGTTCAGTTTCAGGCTCTTTTCTCAAAATTTGACATGCTCGTTCCTGACCGGACTCCAATTGCTTGTCGACTACCAGCCACCGGTCCTCCATTTCCTCCCAGAGCTTGTTCGTCTGTTCCACCACCCCGCACCAGAGTCGATGGCATGGATCCAGAGGAGGTTGCTCTTCCTCAGAGGAAGAAGATGGTGGAGACAAGAAGATGGCTGAGGGCTCATCTGAGCATGCCGACGACGAGGAGGACGAGGATGCTGGAGATGATGATGATGCTGCTGAGTGACCTCCCCTTTTGATGATGTCAAAAAGGGGGAGAGTTATTTTGAGAGATATATTTGTGTTTGGATATTTTATGATGTAGTACTTTATTTTGTGATGGACATGTAGTATTGTTGTTTGGACATGTGGTATTTACTTTTATTTTGCTTTGGATATGTATTGTTAGTATGTGTTGTGGACATGGACATGATTGTGTATCTCTTATTTATGTCATGTATGAACTCATTTTCTTCATCTATTCTATGACATGAGTATTTTTTATTATTTGTTGGCATGGAAATATGGTGTTTACCATTTACATATGTTTTCCCATATATGCATGTGTTGAGGGGGAGCTTCATTTGAAGTCTCTACCCAAAATATTTTGTGATAACTACATATGTTTTGCCATCATCAAAAAGGGGGAGATTGTTGGCCCAAAGGCCACTATCCCAGTTATTTTGATGATAACAAAACATATTTAGTTATGTATTTAATATTTTTGTTTAAAAGGATTTCAGGTTCAAGAACAGGTTTTTGACGGCTCCGCTAAAAGACTCACAAGTTTGGACGTCGCAAAAATGAAGATTCCCAAAGCTATGCACAACTAGGATGCTTCGGGATCAAGATGATGATATGAAGATCAAGAAGACCAAGAAAACAAAATTTGTATTTTTATTTTTATTTTAGATATTTTGTCAAAGCTAGATATTAGAAGTAGAGCTATGGGATTATCACACTCACACACCTCTTAGTTAGGTTCATGGCTTCAAAAAGATTTTCAATTTTCATTTCTAACTTAGATCTAAAGACAACATATTTTGGAAATAAGATTTTTAGAAAAACAATAGTTTTTGGAAAAACACTTTTATGGAAAACAAGTTTTTATCAAAGGGATTTTTATCAAACTATTTTAACATGATAGAAGTATGACATATGCTCATACTCTATGTTTTTACAAGTTCCAAAAATCCAACCCAAGACCCAAAACCAAAACCCCAAAATTCTGGTTCTGGAAGTTCTGATATTTCAGAACTCACAGTGGCCGGTCGACCGACCCGGTCGACCGATGTGCACAAACTGTGCACGTCTATATCAGTCGACCGACCCGGTCGACCGATGCACTTGTGTGTTCTCGGGATTTTTCGGTCGACCGACCCGGTCGACCGGACAGCCCCAACGGTCACATTTTGACCGTTGGCGGTCGACCGACCCGGTCGACCGGGCTCTGTCAAAAGTTCTGACAGATCCAACAGCTATTTTTTTTCAGGCTGATTTCTTTTTGGGATTTGCTTCCAACGGATTTCTTAGGATGTTTTTGACCCCTATAAATAGGAGGTCACTTCAGTTGATATGACTAACAATTTTAGAGCCATCAAGAATATTTTTATAAGAGATTTCTAAAGATTTCCAAGCTCTTCCTTTTAGACAAGATTTTCTCTCAAAAGCCAAAATTCCAATCACCCATCTTGAAGCCTACATCTCTACTTCTCTCTAGCTTAGCACTACACAATCCCATATATCTACATCTACATATTTGGTTCTAGGATTGTGCTTAGTGAGCTTTTGTAAAGTGATCAAGTGTTGATCACTCTTTTCTTACTTGAGTGAAGTTGTAGAGGCATCGGCCTCAAGGCGAGCTAGTGTGCTCAAGGTGGTGTTGCGGCATCACGAGAGACGGACAAGTGTGTCCTTGTATTGTTGATCCAGTGGGATCCTCAATAGTGGAAATCCTTCAAGTGTGAAGGCGGGGACGTAGAGCGTGGCTCGAACCTCGGAAACAACTCCTTGTGTTTGCGTTTGATCAAATCTCTCTAAACTCTATCTCTTTATTACTTGCACTTTTATATTGTCTATTACTTGCAAGAATTTGTGTATTGTGCTAATTGTTAAGTTAATTTTTAAATTCCGCATTATTGCCATAATTCATATAGCCATCACCTATTCACCCCCCCTCTAGGTGATTTCACACTTATCTTATAAAAATCTACTAATCATCTTATCTTAATGTTTAATTCACGCACGGTATGATTAATGAAGGGAGAGAAGATAATACCAAATAAATACCGGTTAATTCAGATTTATATAGATCTATTTGGTTAGCTAAAGATCATCACAAATCTAATCTAACTAATACAAATTTAGTGGATTTATTTTATTAGCTGGGAAATCAAGGAGATAGAGGCAAATTCAGAAGTCCATAGGCAGCCCTATCAATATACAAAGAGATATCTAAAGGATTGGGATGTATATTCAAAAGAGTCAGAGAGATAAGACACAATCTAACTGAAGATTAAGGAATAAAATAAAAATTTATCTCCAATCTTATCTCCAACCTTATCAAAAAATCTTTTCTGTTGGAAAAGAGTTTTGCCTCTATTTTCATATGCTTATCCAGTTTTGGTTATAAATACATGCATTTATGAAAGCAAAGGGGCACCACTCTAGCAGAGAGTTAGGATTAGGCTACTGATTTAGTTTAGGTTTTTTTTTCTTTTTACTTGTAATTTTCTTTTTTTATAGCTTAGATTAGATAGCTTCATGACAAAAAGAGAGAAAGTATTGTATTTAAAGTGATACTAAATGTAGTCTTCTTTAAAGAGAGTTGTATTAAGCGTGACAGTCAATGTGGTTCTTTCACTTTTTTTCATTATTGCTCAACTTAATTGATCGCTACTTCTACTGTATTTTTTCACTTGCTTTACTTTAATTATTTCAAGGTATGTTATACTTTCTTCCCTTTTCTTATTTATTAAATAACTTCAAATCCAACACTTTTCTTTTTCTTCATTCTTGTCTTTATTTTACTTAGTTCTCTTTTTAATCAAAACACCAACACCATCTTATTCTTTTATCTTCTACTCTTCTTTTAATTTAACATAGTTTTATTTTCTTTTCTTTTAAAACCAAAGAAGACCTTTAACCGATTTTAGTAATTTAAAAGAAAGACTTACCCACATCCTTGCATCACGTCCCTCCTTGTGGATCACGACTCATATAGCCACTTGTTATAGTGGTAGAATTGAGGAACCTAGCACTCATTTCTAAATTCTATATTTTTCTGTGCAGATTTATCTCGATCAAATTTTGGCGCCGTTGCCGGGGAGGGACGGTAAGTTTTTAAGTTTATTTAAATGATTTAACTTTCTTCTCTATTTTGTGTGCGAGGGCTGATTTAAGAAAACAAAAGGCTATAGAAATATATAAGTGGCTCTGGGACTCTGCCCTATAAAGCAAATTCAGAAGCTCTCTGCTTTGCCACGAAAACGCGGCCAAAACCGCGTTTGCATGGAAAACAGAGTTGAATACTAATAATATTTGGTTGAAGGTGCTTGAATTGAAATGCTTAGTCTTCTGTAGTAATTAGTTTTCTTATTTAACCTATTCTGCACATATTTCTAACCTCAGCAGTAATGTGGTTATTTTGTAAATGCTAAAAAAACGTTTAGATTCTTGTATCTTAGGGCACATGTCTAATTTCATTTACCTTTGCATTACTGTTGAAGAGTGTTGGAGCAAAGGCATCTATGCATTGTACATAGTTTAGAAAACATATTTTGAGTGATTCATATTGCTTAATTATTTCTTAACTATATAATTGTACGCTTGTACTAAATTGAATTAAGGGCTTGTCCTATAAACAAGATAAGGTGTGGAAGTCATTACCCTTTTTTAGCCAACAAACTAACTCCTCACACACTAACCAAGCTTAATTAAAACAGAGTAGACGTTGGCCCTAGAAACATCTCAAACTCAATAGGAGACTGAACTAAGGGGGATGTTTTTAGAATTTGACTCTTGCCAAATCAGTGTCAAAGATCGGGAATTGAGAGGCAAAACCTCGAACGTTAGTGGTTTGGCTTAAATAGGCCCGTCGCTTTTAGGGCAGATATCTCCTACCATTCTTGCCCCAATCTGACCGATTAACTTATGGGCAGTTCAACAATATACCCCTCGCAGACAGTCTAACCAGTTAGGAGTCGTGTAGGTCTAAGGTCTATCTTAATTTAGGCTAGATTTTTCTTTTTTCTTTTTTTGTTTATTTATTTGTGTATTTTTATTTTTTTGAGATTTTTGTGATATGGATTACAGTTACAATTATTCTAATGCATATAGTGTTCTACACTTCACACTTATCTCTTTCGACTCGGATGTTACCAACACGGCATTTCATAACTTTAAACAATCAAGTATGCAGTATCGGTCTTATCTGAATCAATATATGCCCCAGTCTTAATATTATGAACAAGACTGAAACAATCATCACTACTCTTCATAGAGTTAGTGAGGATACAACTCTCCGGAGTCATATGGTCAACCACCTTACCTACATCCAACTTCATATACTCCTTATCAAGATCAACCTATAGAAGAAAAATCTTTTTAGAAAAGAGTTTTGAAGCCTTCCTTGAGTCCACACGACAAATTCAAATCTCAACAGACTCAAGTATCCCACAAAATTCTCAAATCAAGATCCTTACTCCATTTTTCATGTCTCACCATAACAAGAAGAAGAACCTATTGAGTTGGAAAAGAGAATAGAAAACATGATTCAGTCCAAAAATGATTTTATCCAATCAAATCTTGATTGTACCCAGTCTATCAATAAGCAAGAAGCATAAATGAGTCATTTGGTCAATAAGTTAATGATAAGAATGAGAAAACTCTCCCTACCCAATTTTTGACTATTCCCGATTCCCCTAACCATATTGATAGGAACCAAAAATCATAGTATCTTGGAGATTTTAACCAAGACTCAATTCCATCACAATATATTGAACTTGACCAATCTCAAACTTTAGACTAATTGGCAAGTTTTCATTTCAATGAAATTGAGTTTGAACATGAATGTGAACCCGATTTTTAATTTTGTGATTCTGTTTTGGATTTTGACTCAATTCCTGAGCCAACACTGATTCCCGTACATATAAATCTAAAACATAATCCAGTTGTTTTAATTAGCCACATTCAATTTTAGGAAAAGAATGTGAATCTCAATTCTTTAATTTGGACTCAACTCTTGAATCAAAACAAACTCTCGAACTTAAACTTGATTTGAATCTTAGTCCCGAGTCAGTATTGATTTCTGTTTATTTTATTTCAAAACCTAAATCATCTATTAATTAAATCACATTTCTTTGTTGGATATAAGTATAGACCATAATGACTCCATGATGATTTTCCAAGATTGGTCCTATAAAGAGGATAATTTTATTGTTAGGATCTTTCATGATCCAATTCCATTTGGGGATTGTAAAAATGTAAATAAAAAGAGGTCATAAAAAGTGGGTTTTTGATAACCCAAAAAATTTTAAATTGGGTAGCAACACTTGGCCTAATCCGACCACCGCTGGAACCCCACCTTGAGGCAATATTTTTCTTCCATTTCTTCTTTTTCATGCATATGTGCATTCATTCATTCATTCATTGAGGACAATTCATTAGATAGGTGTGAGGGATGTTCTAACATAACATAGGTTTTCTTTTAATTTATAAATAATAATAACATTTTCTTTGCTTTTAAAACTTTTTGAAAAGAGAAATAATATTTTTGGCCTATTTTTTGTAAGAAATTAAGTTAATTTTAAGGAATAAGAGAATCATAATTAGGATTTCTTATACGTGGTCAAAATAATATTATTTGTTTGATTTCTAAGGTTAGCAAGAAAAATTGAAAAAGTAATTTAGTTTTGATTTTTAACTTGATAAAATATGCACACTTTATACACTTACACACTTAGGGTTCAAAACAAAGATTCTTATACCTTATAAAAAAAGAAAAAAAGAAAAGAGAAAAAGAAAAATATATATATTTAAAAAACTCTCTGATTAAGCTGGGTATGTGCCTTATAAAGTATAAGTATTCATGCCTAAAAGCAGTCCATGTAAATAATAAACTTCTTAAAGTTTTGTGTCATTATTTGTTCGAATCTATAAGTCCTTGCAGTTTGGGAGTCACCAACCTAAGGTTCGTTATATGGGCAGATTAGAAAGCCCAAAAGAACTAAGGGTAATACCACTAAAACTATGAAAAATAAGGCATATGAGTTTGAGTTGAAAAATCCCAAGTTAAAATTTCACGGTCACAAAGGTGTATATGACTTAAGATAAAATAATAGACTAAATGAGAAATACTGTTTGACTCTTTACCTTGATGGATAATAATTTTTTTAATAGAAACTACGTTTAGGATTGAAAAGTTCGATTTTCTTATAACTCATAAATTACTTGAATTTTTACAGTAATACTTCAAATATTTTCTCGTCTTTTCAAAATGTGTTTTCAAAATACTAACACTTTATTTCTTTTTCTTTATAGATTTTGTGAGTGTAATCCCTTGAAAACTCTCATGGGACAAAACTCATCTTTTAGGAGTAACCTAGAGGTTTAACGACTTATTACACATGCTAAACCGTGATTATTACGAAAGTGTATTAGATTAATTTTTTCTTTGTTTTGCTCGAGGACGAGCAAAAGATAGGTGTGGGGTGTGATCATACACGTATATTGTATTATTTATTAGTACACTCCTACACTTATCTTGTAATAAATCTGTTAATCACTTTGTCTTAATGTTTAATTTATGCAAGATATAATTAATGAAGGGAGAGAAGATAATACCAAATAAATATCAATTAAATCAGATTTATATGGATCTATTTAGTTAGCTGAAGATCATCACAAATCTAATCCAACTAAATAAGACTTAGTTGGATTTATTTTATTAGCTGGGTCAAGGAGATATAAGCAAATCCAAAAGTTCAAAAGTAATCCTATCAATATACAAAGGGATATCTAAAGGACTGGGATGTATATTCAGAAGATTCAGAGAGATAAGACACAATCTAACTGAAGATCAAGAGAAAAAATAGAAATTTATCTCCAACCTTATCAAAAGATCTTTTCTGTTGGGCAAGAGATTTTGCCCCTATCTTCGAACGCTCTTCTTCATCCAGTTTTGACTATAAATACTTATATTTCTGAAGGCAAAGGGGCAACACTCTAGCAGAGAGTTAGGATTAGGCTGTAGCTTTAGTTTACATTTTCTTTTTTTACATGTAATTTTAATTTCTTTATAGCTTAGATTAGAGAGCTTCATGAACAAAAAGAGAGAAAGTATTGTATTTAGAGTGACACTAAATGTAATCTTCTTTAAAGTGAGTTGTGTTGAGTGTAACAGTCAATGTGATTCTTTCACTTTTCTTCATTGTTGCTCAGCTTAATTGATCGCTATTTCGACGGTATTTCTTTCACTGGCTTTACTTTAATTATTTCAACGTATGTTAGTATTTCTTCACTTTCTTGTTTATTAAATGGCTTCAAATCCAACGCTTTTTTATTCTTTTCTTTTTTTTTTTAATATAGTTCTCTATTCAATCAAAAAGCAAACACTATGTTATTCTTCTACCTTCTACTCTTCTTTTAACTTAACATAGTTTCATTTTTTCTTTTTAAAAATACAATTTTTTAAACTGGTTTTAGTAACTTAAAAGAAAGACTTACCGACATGTTTCCATCGCAGTCCCTCCTTATGGATCATGAACCGCACAACCACTTGCTATAGCGGTAGAATTGACAAACCTAGCACTCATTTCTAAATTTTATATTTTTAAGTGCAGGTTTATCTCGATCACGGTTCTTAAAGCAATCTCTTCTCTGCTTAAGAAACAAAAGAGAAAAGAAAAGAAAAAGAAAAGTTGTTTGTTTTGATTTTTTATGTTTTAAGAGTTTGAAGAGTAAAAAGAACAACTTAAAAAATAACTGAAAAGAAAATTTGAGTTTAAAACTAGAGTTTTGAAATTAAGGTTTCTAAAGAGAACTAAAAAGAAAAGAGATTTAGTTTGTATCTTAAAATATGAGAAAATTCAAAGCTCACTAATCATCTACCACCACTAATATACTAACCTTTGAGAGATAATTGCTTTACTTTGGATCATAAACAATAGTTTCACCTTAGAGTTTGTACAAAATTTAAGTAAGACAAATAAGATGGAAGAAAACTTCTATTTAAATCATATTTAGTCAAAATTGAACATTAAACTATCAAGTTTTAGCAAGCATAGAATAAGAAGAATTATTGACTAGTATTATGAAATAATAAGTTAGTACCCATCCTCATGTGCCTTCAAGAGCACTCGCTGATTCACAAAGCTTGGATTTAGGCATACATATGATTCAGTCGGGTTATCAAGTAAAGAATTAGAAGTTAGTAGTGTTTAAAGATTAGCGAGCCATGAAGGGAATTTAGTTATTCTAAAGCGAAGAAAAGAAAAGAAAAAGTAAAAGATTACATAATTTAAAAGCAAAGCAATGGATAAATGAGAGTTAGGAAAATTGAAACCTTGTATTGAATCTATCATCTTCAATTACAATTGCTCTTTCTTTCTCACAAAGCCACTCTTGATCTGAATCTTGAAAATTAAAATAGAAATTCAGAAGAAAAAAAACTAAAGAAAACCCAAATCTTTTATCTCTGAATATCATTTTGCCTCTGCCTCCAATAGGATATTTATAGGAGAACACCAGGGATCTAAGAAATCAGAGCTACACACCAAAACGCGAAACCAATGGCCCTGGTATTGTCGTGTTTTCACGACAATCTAGGAGACAACGCGACAGATGAGTAATTAATGACTCATCATTTTTTGCTGTAACTTCATCTCACCAAGTCATCTAAAGTAATATTCTCAGAATTTTGTTTTGGACTGTGAATATTCTGAGAATATTCTTTTTTCACTTGATTTGAAAAATAATTTAATTTGACTCCGAATTTAATTAGGCTTCTTTGGACTTTTCTTCTCCTTAAATAATCTGCATACTAATAAACAAAGAGGATGTTAAATAGCAGAATTTTATTTAAAATAAATGTGAGAATATGGCATAAAATATGCAAAATTGATGAGTAATCAACGTCCTCACACCTAAAGTAGTCTCCAACTACGGACAGCAAAGCGCTCCGCCTCTCATCCAACTATAACACGCAATCACCCAATACAAGACAATCGAGTGATCATCTCGTAACTCTCTAAGTAGGGCAGCGACCTTGTCCTTGACTCCTGTACTATTATTTTTATTACAATGTCAAATAAAATTATGTTATGTTCCTAATCATTTTCAACTGACTCCACTCAAAGTTTATAACTTGCATGCTCCGTTGTGGGTTTCTCCCCTAGTCGGAGATGGCAAGGCAAGCAACTACCAATGGGCTTCCTTCATCCGAACCTACGAGCGGATGCTCAGCCGAAAGTACTTTTTAAAATCACCTAGAGGAGGGTGAACAGATGATGTGCTAATCAATGCGAAATTAAAAACTTAAACAAAAAAAATCAACACACAAATGACAACAAAGAAGTGAAGTCATATAACCAGTAAAGGGCCCTGAACTTCTCCTCACAATTCCTCTTGAATAGGAGTTGAGATGCTTAATTGCTTTCTTAATTTAAACGAGTGCAAGCATATAAAATAATATCAGACATATAATAATAAGCAAGTAAAAGCATGCAAGATATAAACAAGAGTGAGTGTGAGGGAGTGAGAAGGAAATAAGAGCAATCACAAATACGAGAGATTTGTTTTGAGGTTTGAGCAACCTGTTTTACGTCCTCGCCTTCACCGCAATGAAGGATTTTCGCTATGTACGATCCCGCAATCACCCAACGTTACAAGTTTCCTTAAGAACTTTTGGACCCACAAATCCCTCACTCGTTCTTGCAAGAACCCAATACACGAACCCACAAGCTTGCTTTGTGGCTGGAACCTGCAACCGCTCACAATACAATGAAGAATAACTTTTGATCAAGACTATTGACCAATAAACAAAAAACTCTTACTACAAGGAATCCTATAAAGTAGATGTAGAAAGGATTGACTCAAGCTTGTGTGAGAAAAACTATAGATTTGAAATTGCAAGTCCCAAGAAAAACTTTTAGTAAAACCCTTTCAAAGATGTGGAAATGAGTAGCACATGGAAACTTCTCTTTTCAAAAACTTTGTTTCCTAAAATTTTTAAACTCTTGATAAGAAACTCTGTACAATAGGTCCTATTTATAGGAGAGGGGATTTAACCATTAGAGATTAATCTCAGTCATTAAAATACTGATTAAACATATAAAAAGTAAGAAATAACCGTTTAAAATAAAACAAAACTGTTTAAAAATAAAAAAAAAATAGCAGTAAAAAGATAAATGTTACCATTTTGCATCTCTGACAATTTACCTGGCATTCGACAGGTAGTGGCTCCAGAAAAGAGGCGTTGTGCTTGATCAACTAGGCGATTGACCAGCCAGATCAGGCCAACTGAGCTCAATGCTCAATTTGCACTGGCGGTCGACCGCACAGTCGACCGGGGCATGCTCAATTGAGCTGCAGTCAGTGGTCGATCGACGGTCGGTCGGGCCCGGAGCACAAACTCATGTGTATGCCCGTGCACATGCAGTCAACCGCTCAATCGACCGGCAGAGCTCTGACTCTGCACTGCTCTGAGGGTGGTCCACTGGCGGTCGACTGGCTTCAGGCAAAAAGCACAATTTCTTTTATATTTTGAAAAAAATCTTTTAAAAATCTAAATAAATCTTCATAAATTCTACCAAAATAAGTTCTTAAAAATACTATCTAACACAAGTATGTGTGATAAAAATCATCACATATTACAAATATTTGGACTTCTTTTTGTGTTTTCAAAATTATTTTTGAAAACATCAAAACTTGATTTTATAAAATCTAAACACAAAACAAGTTGAACAAAATTCAAAATCATTTTGTATAACCAAAAAGTCAAAATTGAGACTTTTAATTTTGAAAACCAATATCAAACTTTGATGTGTGTGTATAAACTTAAGCAATCAATCTAATCTAAACTTTATAAGAATCTAAACAATCCTACAAATATGAGTCTTCTTCTTGATATAATCTTCTTCTTCATCTTGAATTGATCAAAACATGATTCCTTGAGCTTGACTCGTTCTTGTGTGCTAGGCATAATCTTTATGCTTGAGCTCTTGAATCAACACTAGTAAGCTTCAAAACTTGACTTTGAGTTTATTGATGAAGCTAAATACTAAATCATAATCGTAATTATACCTGAAACAAAAATATCACAAGATCATAATACTATAACAAAATGAGTTAGTCATAATTAAACATAGCTGATGGGACTTTGGGCCAAGACCCTTAGTAGTTTCCCTTTATCAAGCATGAAACACAGACACCAGCCTATGAGCTCCCCTCAGGCGAATGTACCCTTATTATTTTCCTCTAGCAAGCACAGAACATAGATGCCACCCTACGTGCTCCCTTCATCCGAACCTGCGGGAGGATGCTCAGTTGAATGTACCCTTGGTAGTTTCTCTCTACCAAGCGCGGAACACAGACATCAGCCTACAGATTCCACTCATCTTGTAAATGTTTGTACCCTTGATAGTTTTCCTCTGTCAGGCATGAAACACACCAGTCCGCGGGTGAATGAGATCTAAATCGGATCATCACTCTGCTGCGGATCATACCCTTGCTCGAAGTAGACATATCTAGTTTGTCGATGGGTCGCACCCCCACTTTAGTTCCTTACCAACTTTACAGCTTGGAAGTGATTGTGAAGCTAAGTATGCTACTGGGATTCCTACACTCAGAGACCCAACTCGCAGCTGGGTTTTTTCCAACCCGGGGGCCTGGATCATCTCTCTTTGGGTCTTACCCCCGCTCAGAGTAGACGCATCCAATCTGTCATTGGGTCGCATCCCCTTCAGGCCCCTTTCCTAACTTGCAGGTAAACATTCTGGAGAGCCTATAGCTACACGAAACATATCGTATATACACGAGGGTTTTCTTATTTGGATTATTCCCTTGACAGACTAGTTTCGTGTGGTTAGAGGCTAGAGAAATCGAACGTTTCAGAGAGACACAATCATCCATGTATTATCTGAAAACCTCCTTTGCGTATGTTTGCATGAATTGCTCATTCCAGGATAACATGGGCTACATATGTTTAGCTCATAATTGCACGAGACATATGGTATATACATGAGGATTTTTTTTTTGATTATCCCCTCAATGTACTAGTCTCGTGGGATTAGAAGCTGATTATACGTAGTCTTGTTATCCCAACCTATTCAATTTCTATTGATTATATTTGTTTTTTTTCATTACTTTTATTATGTTACATCTAACTTTTAATTTAAGTCATTCCATCGCATGCTTGTGTGTGCAATCCTTTCTCTTCTAATATGACAGACATTTGTACCCATAGTAGTTTTCCTCTACCGGGCATGAAACACAAACACCATATTGTTGCTCCTCTCGGGTGTTTGTACCCCTAATAGTTTTTCTCTGTCAGGCGCGAAACATAAACATCCGCCTGTGAGCTCTTTCCGTGGGTTTCACCCCCATTTAGAACCCTTTTGCTACAGAGATTCCCTCTTTTCAAGGTCCCAAGCACATAGCTCTAATGATGGGCCCAACCCCCACTTGAAAGTGTACGTGAATCTAACTACGCTGCTGAGACTCTCACCACTCGGAGCCTTAAAAGTTTGCTGGTACCATGGATGGGACAACCCCCATTCAAAAGAAAAACTATAGACTTACCAATTTCCTCTCAAGTCAAACTAATCACACCAGTAATGAAGATTGACACTCCAAAGAGGCATGGTCATGTCCATCCCAACATGTCTATCCCAAAAAGCCAATGGTAGAACAAACCAGGTAAGATCTACACAGTCATTTTCATTCCCAAAGAAATAGATACATATTTATTCCAAGCAATTCCGAATACATTCCTTCAAATACATGCATGATTACATCTAACGAGAGTAATATAAAACTCCATTATATTATGTGTTTATCTTTTTCAAAAGAAATGCAGATGATTCCGATCCGACCCTTCCATCCTGTCGCTGAGCCCAGAAGACACCAAAAAAAATTCTGAGAAGTTTCTTCACAAAAATAAGAGAACCTTCAGATGAAGGACCTTCTCCTCTCAAGCTGGAACACACCTCCAAGGAAGTCAGACGGACTCTGGCAAGACATGTGAGAAAGTGATGGCCGAACAGGATGGAAACGTTAAGACACAAGCCAGTGATGATATCACACCACCGATTCTTTATTCTGAGGAAGAGGTCAGAGCTCTAAAAAGAAGAGTGCTTCATTGACGACATCCTTACGAATACCCTATACTCCCCTCCTGTCGCTGGCCGCAAGAATAGAGTCTCCAAGCGCGAAGCAGCGGTGTCCGGTCAAAATGAGGACTCTATGACAAGCAAGATTGCTTAGGAGTCACATCCTCCTCCATAACCGTCCAAATTAACCCCACTCCTACCTCGAACATGCTATCAGGCAAGAAGGACTCTAAGCCCCAAGATGAGAAGTGGACTGATTCGATCAGAGATTAGACAAACAAGTCAGGTCAAAGTAGGATCCCTATCTATCTTTCCTGACAGCAGAGCCTTGTCACGAAGACTAATGTCTTGCGATTGGTCCATCATGGAGACAGATGTTTAGTTCCAACTAGACTCCCAACCAGTAAGAGCCTGGCATCCATTTTCACCGTCTCCATCCTCTCCCTTTTTTTCCTCCACCTGATGAAGAAGAAGGAAGACATAGTAGCGAATCTGAGGAGTAGTTTTGAAGGAAGGATTTTTCTAGAAAAGAAAACATATTTGACTTCCACCCTAAACACTTTGCCCTATTTATAAATGAAAAAGAGGAACTGAAACGTCTCCAATTTAAATTCCTAATCCCCAAAAAGTCGATTTGCATCCTAAGGTCCTTAGTCAACCAAATCAGTAAGATACCAATCGCCTTTGCCATAATCTCAGCCATGATGGTGCCAGGATTTGAAAAGATGCTAATTAATTTAACCATTTTGTCAGTCAGCCACGTGATCTCTAAGTCAATCTAAAAGATTCGTATTTATGATCCAAATCCTCTTGTTCACAGACATCAAGAAGAATTCAAGGTATTAAGGGATCCATATCTGCTTCGCTCTTTTGATTTTTCTTTCACAAGCTTCGACTAGAGAAAGAGCGAGGGGCATCTGTAGTGGTCAAAATTGACCCTCAGCAGGATGTTGATACTTGTCTGACAATCAAGCACCTCCTTCAAGGCTTCCGCGTCATTAACTCACCCAGTAACCTCTGTCACTCTGGATCTTCTCGAAAATAATCTTGTTCTCCCCTATTCCATCCACACTTCTTCTCAGCAAGCTCCACCACCCAGAGCCAACATAAAAAATCTTGCTTGTCTCTTTTTTTCGGTGTTGTGCATTAATTTACTCACATACTTCCCACTCCTTACTCTTCGGTCACGATGGCAAATCTCCACCACACCTGTCATGACTATTTCTTATATAATATATTTATGGTTATGTGAACAAAATCAGACCAAGCAATTAAATGGGTCTTAATGTGGTAGTGGAGGCCACTACAAAGTTCCTCAACAAGGCAGTGAAGCCAGTTTTGGTGGGCAGCCTAAAGATTTGCATGGCCAAGGCCAGCGAGGCCTTCCTCGGGTTGGCTGATGCTTGTGGCTATTCGATGACCATAATGCCATCCACGAAGGACATGGTCTCTGAGATCCACCCGAGGTTCATTGGCAAATGTTGGGGCACCGTCAGCTCCCCCTTCAGTGTTGAAATCATTGAATTTGCACCCGACCCATTATTTGTGCTCCCCATCTTTAAAATCCTAGCTCTACCACTGGCTATTATCAGAAGAATTTGAGTAAGAATCCTTTTCACCTAAATTCAATGATACAACATTCAAACAAAAGATCCACTCCATTAAAGTTGATCCACATTATTTAAGTAATTAAAAAATAAAAAATAAAAAAATCAAATCTTTTGTAGTTTAATGGCAATGCGTTAAGTAGGCACAAAATGGACAACCGAAAATAAGATATTACTTAGATAAATGATTTTAGATATACAAGTTCTCGATTCAACCAATTGATCATGATCTAAACAATTAAAACTTATACCAACTTTTGTTAGGGTTCAAATATTTTACATTGTGAAACTGCCTAACTTAGTATTTTGGTCGTTTACTTTGTGCCTGCTTGATGAATAAGAAAAAAGTATTCAAAATACTTAAAATTTTAAAGCACCCTTAACGATGTAGATCAACTCCAATGAAGTGGATATTGTATTTGAATGTCGTAACATTGAATTTAACTAAGAAATATTCATGCTCAAACCCTTCCAAAAGTAGTCAAGTCTATATATAGAGAGACGTGTGTCATTCTGGAAGGATTCAAGTCTGAGTCCTCTGAACTCAACTACAACTCTATGACATTTGAATATAAGATCCACTCCATTAAAGTTGATCTACATTATTTCAAATAACTAAAAACTAAAAATCATGTATTTTAAATACTTTTTGCCCATCCATCAAGTAGGCGCAAAATAAACGGTTGAAATAATGAGTTGGTTAGTTTAACAGTATAGAATATTTGAAATCCAACCAAAATTAGTGTGTGAGGATTTTTAAGTGTCTAAAATATGATGAAATGGTTGAATCAAGAATTCGTATGTCTAAAGATGTAGATTTAAGTAATATAATATTTTTGGTCGTCCTTTTGCACTTACTTGATGAATGGGTAAAAAGTATTCAATATATATATATATATATATATATATATATATATATATATATATATATATATATATATATATATATATATATATATAGTTACTTGAAACAATGTAGATCAACTTTAATGAAATAATCTTGCATTTGGATGTCATAGGATTGTATTTAAGTGGGAAGAATTCGGCCTCGAATCCTTTCGGAATAACACAAGTCTCTCTCTCGAGTTTTGATTCAGTGAGAAAGCTAGCTTACTTGAGAAGATAAGAAAGGAGCATTAGAGCCATAGATTAGTTTCTAGGTGATTGAGATTAGATTTGAAGGAAAATAAAAAAAACTAAATTAATCAACCAAAATTAACTTAACCAACCTAAAAACTAATCTTAACCACCCAAAAGATAATCCTGCAACTCGTGCTCCCTTCTAGCTTTCTCACCGGATCGCCACACGGACACACACACACATACATACATATATATGTGTGTGTGTGTGTGTGTGTGTGTATATATATATATATATATATATATATATAGAAGTTTTCAGGTACGAAATTTTCGCACTAGCTTGTGTGCGAAATTTGATCCGAACCATCGGATCAGATCTTGAGCTCACCGCGAGATCTGCGCTACCTGGGACTGAGTGGGAGATAATAATTTTTCAAAAAAGATCACTTTTCAAAACCAACTAAATTACTTAATTGCCATCTCTGTCAGCCTTTCTCTTCTCCGTCCCACTCCCGCCCCCACCCCACACCCCAACAAAATCCCCACAATCCCCATGTCACTCTCTCTCCTCTAGATCTCCCTGATCTCAGCCTCTCCCCCCTAAATCCCCTCTCGAGCTTTTGATCTCGCCGCCGCCGCCCTAGACCTCGCGGGGCCCTTGCCCCAGCCTCCCCCCCTCTCTCACACACACATAGAGATCGGAAGCTCGATCTCGCTGCCGACCTAGTATGTGTTAATCTCGAGCTGATCTCGCCCTCGTCGTCGTCGTCGCCGCCGCAACCTCAGACTTCGCCGACGAAGCTCGCTCAAGATATGTTTATGCCGTACAAGAGGACTCCGCTGAGCTGGCTCAAGATCTATGCCCAAGATGTGAGATTTTAATCTATCTGCTAATGTGATCAGTTTAGATTTTGGATCCTTGTTGTTGAGATTTTGTGATTCGATTCGTTTTTTGTTTGAATCGTTCTTTAGGTTGGGAGAACATCTGCAAGTTCGCAAAGAGGGGGCTGACGTCGTCGCAGATCGGTGTCATTCTCTGTGACTCACACGTCATTGCTCAGGTGAAGAGCGTCACTGGGAGAAAGATTCTTGAAGGCTCACGGTAGTTAGCGTTTCTATCTACTTCTAAGTAAATTATTTAGTCTTAAAGTATCATGACTTGTAGCATTTGTTAA
>JAVJIF010031421.1:0-20000 GCA_038442645.1 Agave tequilana | reverse complement strand
CAAGATCCACTCTATTGAAGTTGATCTATTTTTTTTAAAGTAACTAAAATTTAAAAATCAAGTTTTTTAAATACTTTTTACTCATCCATCAAGTGGCGCAAAATGGACAGCCGAAAGTAGCGAGTTGGTTAGATCTATTTCTTTAGACATACAAATTCTCGTTCCAGCCATTTGATCATGATCTAAACATTTAAAAACCCTACAAACTAATTTTTGTTAGGTTTCAAATGTTCTACACTATTAAACTGACCAACTCACTATTTAGGCTGTCCACTTTTTCCTACTTGATGCATGTACAAAAAGTATTTAAAATACTTGATTTTTAATTTATAGATACTTGAAATAATATAGATCAACTTCATTAGAATGGATCTTGTATTTAAATGTCATACGGTTGTATTTGAGTGGGAAGGATTCGAGCTCGAATCCTTCCAGAATGGCACAAGTCTACACACACACACACACACACACACACACACACACACACACACACACAAGTCTACACACACACACACACAGAAAGAGAAAGAGATAGACTTGGATACGTATGGAAGAATTCGAATGCGAATCCTTCCCACTCAAACTGAAATCTCACGATATTCAAATATAAGATCCACTAGGTTAAAGTTGATCTACATTATTTAAAGTAAGTAAAAATAAAAAATCAAGTATTTTGAATAGTTTTTGCTCATCTATCTAGTAGGTGCAAAATGAATGGACGAAATAGTAAGTTAGTTTAACAATGTGTAAGATTTGAAACCTAACAAAAATTGGCATATAGAGATTTTTAAATGTTTAAATCATGATAAAATGGTCAGATCGAGAATTTATGTGTCTAAAGTCATAGATTTAAGTAAAATGCTATTTTGGATCATTCATTTTGCGCCTAGTTAACGGATGGTCAAAAAGTACTTAAAACACTTGATTTTTTATTTTTAATTACTTTAAAAAATATAGATCAACTTCAATGGACTGAAGTTTGTAATTGAATGTCGTGAGATTGAGTTTAAGTGGGAAGAATTTGGGCTCGAATTCTTCCACATGTACCTAAGTTTCTATATATATATATATATATATATATATATAGAGAGAGAAATGTACCTCATCCTCCAGCTGAGAGATCGCTCAACTAGCGGCGTCGTGGCTGAATCCCAACCGGCGGCGATGTGAGTGAATCTTAGTCACAGATCCTGGTCGGAGCGCTACCATGATCGTAATGTTTTGGTGAGGATGCTAACATGGTCGTAATATTTTTGTGAGGACTGCTGCCATGATCGCAGTGCTTTGTGATGACTGCTACCATGGTCGCAGTGCTAATTAGACTGAGAATATCTGAAATTTTTTAGGACTATGACCAGCATCGCAGTGCCAGCTGAGAGCGTCTTTCAGTTGGCGGTTAAGATACAGGTACCTCATAGATATATAGAGAGATTTGTGTCATTCCAGAAGGATTCGAGGCAGAATTCTCCCTAGTAAAATACAATCCTACAACATCGAAATCCGAATGCAAGATTCATTCCGTTGAAGTTGATCTACATTATTTCAAGTAACTAAAAATAAAAAATTTTATATTTTAAATACTTTTTGCCCAGTCATCAAATAGGCACAAAATAGCCGAAAATAGCATATTGCTTAAATCTACGTCTTTAGACATATAAATTCTCGATCCGATCATTTTATCATGATCTAAACATTAAAAACCCTCACAAATTAATTTTTGTTAGATTTCAAATATTTTACGCTGTTAAACTACCCAATTCACTATTTTGACTGTTCGTTTTGTGTCTACCTGATGGATGGGTAAAAAATATTCAAAATACATGATTTTTAGTTTTTAATTATTTGAAATAATGTAGATCAACTTCAATGGAGTGAATCTAGCATTCAGATGTCGTAGGGTTGAATTTGAGTAGGAAGAATTCGGCCTCAGATCATTCTGGAATAACACAAGTCTGTATATATATATATATATATATATATATATATATATATATATATATATATATATATAGAAAGAGAAAAAGAGAGAAAATGTACCTCAGTGGCCAGCTTAGAGACTCTCTCAGCTGGCAATGACATGGTTGAAACTTAACCACATATCTTGATCACAGTGCAACCATGGCCGCAGTGTTTTTGTGAGGACTGTTACCATGCTTGCAGTATTTTTGTGAGAACTGCGATCATGATCTCAGAGTTTTGTGGGGACTGCGACCACGGTCCCAGTACTAATTAGACTGAGAATATCTGAAATTTTTCAGCACTGCGACCAAGTCACAATAGAGTGCGACCAGAGAGTTCTCTCAGCTCGCGGCTGAGGTACAAATTGTAACACCCGGTTCTACTTAATCTGGATTAACACCATAATTAAAAAATATTTTCAAATAACTAGGATGATTATCTTGTCCAACCATAAGATTAGTAAATTTGAACTTAAAATTTTGAGGAATACGGTGTGAATACATAACTGTATACTTATAGGTATATAAATTGTCTAATATAATCATGCATATAGAGGGGATAATCATATATGTGCTATTTATGAAATAAAGATACATGTTTGTGTGTATATGTGTATGTGTGTAAGGTTTTTATACTAATTGTATACATGAAGTGTATACTAATATTTCAAACTCCCTTCATACTTGTACATGTATGTATAAGTAATTTCATATTTACATATAAATTTCCAATTTCTTTATTAAATTATAAATTTAATTAACATGATGTGTTGATGGGTAATGGAGAGGGGTAAAGGTGAGGTGGATGATGTAGGGGATACTTTGGAATAGGTGGTAATAAGGTGGCTAAATAAAGGAAATTGGAGAGGAAATAAATAGATAAGGAAAAAGAAATAAAAACCTACAATTATAACCTCACTTTCTCTCTCCCAGCCATTCATAAATCCCTAAAAATCTTCTTCCTTCAAAAATCCTTTCCCAAATCCCCGGTCTCCCTCTTGCCATGATCTCTAAATTAACCCATCCTCTCAATTAATCCACCAGGTAATCTCTATCTCCCCATCTCTCTCACCATCTCTATCTTCTTCCCTCTCCCACAACTCTCTCTCACTTAACCTCCCCTTTCTTTCCCCCCAGCAACAACAGCAGCTAGGGGCAACAGCGGCCAAATGGGGCCCTGTCAGCGCAGCCCAGGGGGCCGGCGGCAGCCGGCTGCCAGGCCGGGCGGCGCCAGTCCAGCACGCATGCGTGCTTGGCAGGGCAACGCACGCATAGACGGGGGTGTGCTCGAGGGAGGGGAACACCGTGGGGAGTTGGGATGCACGCGTAGTGGAAACCGAGCTTCGTCGGACTCGTAATCATTAACAAGGACGGTGGATTACGAGCTGAACTCAGATCAGGTATCATCTGAAAATTAAACATCATATCTTCCTTAGTTTAAGTTGGGATTTACACTAATAATTGATATGCAATCTTGTCCACTGTTAAAGAGTCTATTTGGGAAAGGATTCGGACAGAATCACTCATGGGAGACTTGGTGAATAAACTAGCATATCAATAAATTAAGTTTTTGACATTACTGGATTCCGAGTGGATAAAGTATGAAATCAATAAGGAGTTGAGAAGAATCGGGGGACAATTTCATGTAATATTAAAGTAATCTAGCATCTAGCATTAATTCCCTACAATGAGTGAATTGAAACTTTTAGCCCTATACTAGAATCCTTGAAGTAACCAAACTAATGACTTCTTTATGATTATGTAAATAGAAATAATATTGATATGTTGTTAAATTCCTAGCATTGTGCTATATTGATAAACTTTAGGGAATACATGACCATATGTATAACATTCTAAATCCAACCTAAATATACACGACGAGTAAGATTTGGCTATAGTCTATGTACAAGAAGAAAAGAAACACAAAACTCTATATGATTGGTTTATGTTAAACTCTTGATGGGGTAAAAACTTTATGTAGCGTGGAATTTTTTTCATAATCATAGTGGTGATACATGCGCACATATATAACCTGTATGAAACTATTTGGATTACTTCCATGCGATATAAATATTAAGTGAATATGTGTATAATATTGTGTAATGTGTTATGTTGCCATATCGGAGGAAGGGGCCGGGCGGGAGCCAGTAGGAGGGGGAAGACGGTGATGTGTAATATATATATATATATATATATATATATATATATATATATATATATATATATATATATATATATATATATATATATATAATGTGTGTGTGTGTAGGGTAAAGTATTCATAGTAGGTCTCATTAGATTACAATTTAAGGAGACAGGTTAAAACTCCAACATCTCGATTTTTTTTCGATTCGACTGTACATTATCATCTTCATATTCTAAGATGTACACATATAAAAATTCAAGTGGTTTGTAGTTCGTTTTCTCATTGATCTAATCGTTCTATCTTGTTCTACTGTTTAAAAACCGTTAATATTTGAACCCAAAGATAATAGAGTAAATAAACTTCAAATCACAGGATTTTTTATAAATGCACATCTTAGAACATGAATATGATAATGTGTGGTCGGATCGTGAAAAAAAATCGGGATATTGGAGTTTTAAGCGGTCTCATTAGATTACAATCTAAGGAGACCTACTAGGAAAACTTTTTCCATACACACACACACTATACATAACAGAGGAAGGGGTCGGGCGGGAGCCAGTAGGAAGGGAAGATGGGGTCTGTTACTATACTATATACGGAGGAAAGGGCCGGGCGGGAGCCGGTAGGAGGGGGAAGACGGTGAATCTTATTTTGCTTTATGAATTATGTATGAATGTATTAAGTACAAATATTATTTGATCGTGATGGTTGAGTACTAAGGAACTCAAGTATATGGAATACTAAAACCAAAGAAATTTAGGTACTTATCAACATAGTAGGAAGCATGTGAATGTAAGGATATGGAAAGAGTATACACTTAAGTTTAAATTTTAATTTTATACATAATGATAATTAATAAATAAATAAGGAAGTATTCATGGTAGTTGATGAAATCACCTAGAGGGGGGGGGGGTGAATAGGTGATGGCTATACTAAGTGACAAATAATGCGGATTAAAAAAAAATTAATTAACAATAAACAACAACAATATTAAACTTGCAAGGAAGTAAACAAATAGTAGTGCAAGTAAAGGAGAGAGAGAGAGTTTAGAGATAAGTGGACAATCACAAACACGAGAATATGTTTCGAGGTTCGAGCCACTGCTCTACGTCCCCGCCTTCAACACGTTGAAGGATTTCCACTGCTTGATCCCACCGGATCGTCAATACATGTTCTCACTAGAACTCTTTGGACACACTTGTCCTCTCTCACGGTGCCGCAACACCAACTAGGAGCTCACTGGCTCGCTTGACGCCGCAACCTCTACAACTTCTCAATATGAAGAAAAACGGTGATCAACACTTGACCACAAACAATGGCTCACTTGCACAACCCTACAACCAAGATGGGGAGATGAAACTTTTGGGATTGTGTAGTGCACAAATCTAGAAGAGAAGTAGAGGAAGGCTTCAAGCTAAAAGGATTGAAAATTTGGCTCAATGAAAACTTTTTGCTAAAAGGCTAAACTTTTGAAAACTTTTGATCTTAATCTTGTAAATCTTGTATTTTAGTTGTAGAACACTCCCTCTATTTATAGGGGATGAAAACTGGGTTAAAAAGACCAAGAGATTCGTTGGGGGAGATCCCAACAAAAATCAAATCAGAAAATAGCTGTTACAGCCTAGTCAGCAGAGTTTTCTGCTGCCGGTCGACCGGGCCGGTCGACCGCCAACGGTCGAAAATCCGACCGTTGGGAAAGCAGTCGACCGGACGGTCGACCGTGAAACCCAAACAGAGAGTTATACTCTCTGTCGGTCGACCGTGACAGTCGACTGGGAAAAACAGAGAGCACTGCTCTTGCTCCTGGTCGACCGATCGGTCGACCGATGTGCACACATGCACAGTGGTGCATGTCGGTCGACCGCCCGGTCGACCGACAGAGCAGTTCAGCTCTGCCAGCGGTCGACCGTTCGGTTGATCGGACTAGGCCAAAATAGATTTTTGAAAGGGCTTTTTGAAGATAAAAATTTTGATAAAAATTATTTAGATTGGTATATACAAAATAGAGTTCTAGGGCTTATAAAGACCAGGGTGTGATCATAGATCAACACCAAAAAGATTTGAACTTTATTTTGATAAAAAATTCTTTTTCTAAACAAAAACGGTTTTTCCAAAAACTTGTTTTTCCAAAAACGAATTTTCAAAACTTTGTTTTTTCCGAAACTTGATAAGAAATCTTGTAATAAAATTTTGTTTGTAAGCATGAAGCAATATCAAATGTGTGTGTGTGACAATCCCAAAGTTATCAACCTCTATCATCTCGGTTTTGACAAAATAGACTATAAATCCTAACTAAAATGGAAATTGTAAAAATACAAATCTTGCATAGTCTTCTCAAGTTGTTTGATTGATCCTTGAGCTCTTCTAGTGTGCTAGGCTCTGGGATCTAAATCATCGCGACTTCCAAATGTGAGTCTTGTGTAGGAGCCGTCAATCAACCTATGTTTTTACCTGAAACTCATTTAAAATAATCTTGTTAATTCCTAACTTCATATGGTTTGTAATCATCAAAACTTAGGGCTAATGACCTTTGGGCCAACAATCTCCCCCTTTTTGATGATGACAAATATTTTGGGTGGAGACTTCAAGTGAAGCTCCCCCTTAACATATGCATATAAAATAATCTGATAAAGAGATGTACATGCATAACACAGGCATATATAGGATATGAAAAGGACACATATGCCAACCATCCATGCATACCAAAGATACAGAAATACAAAAGTGTATGCATACATGGTTACCTCCATCCATCCAGAAATACCTCCATCCTCCAAAATAGATGATTGGGTCAATAATAGCATAAACACAATATACAACCAATCACATATGCCACATGGAGATAAGAAACATAACTGCCATATCATACCCAAAAAAAAAGTGTCCATACAAGATAGGAGGTTCATGCCAACCTCAAAACCATATAACATAACACATGTCCACAAACACCAAACACAAAATGTGTCTACATGTAGAAAAACAACAACCCAAAATAACACAGAAATAACTAAATAACTCCCCAAATATCTCTCCCCCTTTTTGACATCATCAAAAGGGGTCAAGGCTGTCAAAAATCAGTGTCCTCCGGGGAAGCAGGTCGCGGAGGTGTAGTAGGAGGATGAGCCCATGCGGCGAACGGAGGGCCGGAAGCAGGAAGAGGCTGAGCACGACCCTGAGGAGTAGGAGCCGACCAATCAAATCTATTGTAGATATCTCCGATACAGGTTTGCATGAAGCGCATGGAGTCACATATATAGTTGAGGTCGTTGTCCAGTCGGTGCTCCAGCCGCTGATAGGATGCGGCGATCTCAGCTGAAATCTCCTGGCGGTGCGCAGTCATCTCAGCAGAGATCTCCTGGCGATGCTCCCGAAGCTGAGTGGATAAGGCAAGATAGGGGTCGAAAGGAGCAGAAGAGCCAGAAGAGGATCCAGACACAGCAAGAAAGATAGGCTGCGGCTGAGGAGCAGGAGGACGCTCTCGAGCACGCATCCTCTTGAGGAGGGTGCTGTTAATATCTACTGACGGTTCATAGGACCGTTCAGAGGACAGATCAAATTTTAACTGCTTCAATAAAAGGGTGATGAGCATCCCAAGCGGCAAGTGCCGGTTTAGGACTAGAAGATGATCAGAAAGCATGCAGTCGATGATGAGCTTAGGGATGTTAATTCTAATGCCTTACAGAAGGCAATAGATGATAAGAGGAGCAGAACCCCTAGCATGACCATACTCTCCTGATTTTGGCAGAAGATTATAGAACACGATCTTAGCCAAGACCTGGGCGGTTAGAGTATAATACTTCACCTCCTCGTTCCTAACTAAGCCAGGGTTGTCATCATCATGAAGCAGGGTAGATGCGGTCTGGGCAGACTCACCGTCAGGATACTCAAAATCATGCAGATCGAAGTTATAAATGTCTACCCCCTCACAGGAGAGGTGTAGGAGACGTGCAAATTGTTGAAGTGAGATATCTATATCTTTGCCCAAGACTCTGGATTTGATGTGATTATGTAAAAATGAAAGATTGGACTAAAAGTAGCGCACCAATTCAGGATAAACATTTCCTTAATGGTGACAAATTCTTCTAATGAACTGGATCTTAAAATATTGGCAAGGTTGAGGTGCTCAAAATCACCGAGCACTACAGTCCTACCAGATATAACATTTTTGGCACAAATTAAGGAGTACCGATGTGATGCATTTGGTGAAACAAAGGGGTTGGTGGATGATTCGGGGGTTTTCCCCTTTTCAGAACGGGTTCTTTTAGACATGATAGATGGATAATCAAGATGAATGGCATGATCTAAGCAAAAAGATAAGGAATTAAGCAAGGAAAAATTGAAAGATCTAAAGGAAAAGCTTATACCTTGAAATCACCTGAAAAACAAGAGAAATCCTCAAGGAGAGTAGATCTGGAGCCTGAAACAACGTATTCCAATTTTTGTGAAATTAATTTGAGGAATTAGAGAGAGGAAATAGAGTTTGAGAGGGTGTAGAGTTAAGAGAAGAGAGGATTAGAGGAGTAGGAGGCGGTGGAAGATGAAGAAAAGAAAGATTGGGGGTTAGGGTCTTATATACAAACGGGTAAAAAGACAGCATACCCGACGGCCGGTCGACCGGGCCGGTCGACCGGTGGAAACCGAGAGCACTCGGTTTCAGGCGGTCGACCGCTGCGGTCGACCGGCTACGGGCAGAAAATTTTTTTCTGTTCCAAGCAATATCGGTCGACCGGGTCAGTCGACCGGGCCTATACCAGGCCAGATCGGTTTACCGGGCCGGTCGACCGGAACAGCTGAAAACCAGAAAATAAACAGTTTTTAAAATATGGTTTTTAATCTAATTTTCTTTTAATCAAAAACAAATATTTCTCTTAACTAATAACAAGAATGTTACAATTACTACTGGCATGAAAAACACAATAAAAATTTTATTTTATTCACTTATTAATTTTTATTATCAATAAATTTTTATTTATAAATTAAGCGATAAACATGAGATGTTGAAGCCGAATACTCCGTTAAGGGTTCTGAACTTCTCCTCGAAATTTCTCTAGATAAGAGTTGAGGCGCGCAATTGCCATCTCTATTTATTTGCTTAATTTAGTTAAATAAATTTTATTTTGACAATATATAAAACATTAAGTTAACAAAATCTTGATTTATGGACAAACAAAAAACATGGAAAGTGATAGAAATCTAAACAAATTGAATACACAATCCAATCATACAAAAATATGGATATGCAAGTTTACACATGTAGGCATATTATCATAAAGATGCAACTAGCAATCCTATGCATATAAAAAGAAATTTTTATGTGGAGAAGTTACCAAACCATAGGTATTCTCCAAAATGGGTGCCTCTTCGATAGTGATGCAAGCGACGATGTGTTCGTTTAGCGTTGATGCATTCACCACCCGGGCACCATCTCCCCCTAAGTCTTGGAGGAGGACGACCCACCTGCATCAATAAGTTTGGTGCGTCTTTTGGTACCCAAATCTTTTTAGGTCCTATAGGGTTAGTGTTTTCTCGAACCCAAACATTTTTATTTGACAAGTTTAGCTTAGCATAACAAAATTAGCTAAATGGCCTTTGCGGCCACAATGTGCACAAGTATAAATTCTACCATACATAAATGCATGCTTGTGTGTGTGTGCATGCTTGTGTGAGTTTGAAGCATGATGATGAGTGTGTTTACCTTGGGATATTCCTTTAGGAAACCTAGATGCAAATTTAGTCATGTCAAAAGTACATTTCTTTAAAGTTGTATCCAAAACTTCAATACGTTTTTGGATCTCTAAAAATTCATTTTTATTACAAGTAGAATTAGGGCTTTTTCCTTTACAAGATGTTTTGTATTTTTCAAAATCCTTTTTCATTTTCTCAAAAGAATTTGATAATTCATTTTTCTCTTTTAAAACAAGCTCAAATTTATTCTTTAGGGAATCATTCTCCTTTTTCAATTTTTTATTTTGAGCAAGTGATATTTCATACCTACTTTGTAATTCTTCAAAAAAATGAGCAAGTTCATCCATGGTTAAGTCTTCATCATCTAAAGAGTCTTCTAGACATACCTTGGAAGCATCATCGCCATGTGCCATGAAGCACATGTGAGCGGCGTCGATCTCCTCTTCGGATTCCGACTCCGAGTCATCCCACGTGGCCACTATCGCCTTTTTCTTCTTTTGCCCGTTCTTGGAGGTAGTAGTTTGTAGAGATGAGCAATCGGCAATTAGGTGTCCCGTCTTCTTGCAATGAAAACATGGACCCGGTTCCTCTCTCTTCTTTTCAAATCTTCCTTGAGGTCTTCCTCTTCGGAAGTTGCTTTGTCTACCTTTCTTATAGAACATTTTGCCCACCTTTCTTATGAGCAAGGCAAAGTCTTCATCGTAGTCTTCCGATGAATCCTCTTCATCATAGGAGGATGGAACGGCCTTGAAAGCAAGAGCTTTCTTCTTTGTTGCCTCCCTTTCTTCTCTTACTTTCATCTCCATCTCATAGGTTTTGAGATTGCCGATGAAGCCGGAGAAGTCCATCTCCTCCCTATCATTTAGCTCTTTGAGGGTGGTTGCCTTAACTTCCCAAGACTTGGGAAGAGCTCTAATGACCTTTCGGATCTTTTGGTCATTATCGATGTTGTCACCTAAAGAAGATAAGGCATTAGTAATCTTGGTGAAACGAGTGAGCATATCATCTATGCCTTTATTATCAAGCATATAGAAATTCTCATATTGAGAACGGAGCAAGTCAATTTTAGATCTCTTGACTTGCGACGTCCCCTCATGAGTAACAATAAGCACTTCCAAACTTCATAAGCAGATTTACAATTTATGATGCGAGAAAGATCATCTTCATTTAATGCTTGAGTGAGTGCATATTAGGCTCTAGCATTGGCCTCATAGTCCTTAGAAGTTTCTTCGGACCATGTTTTCTCATCAGTGAGAGGCTCAATAAATTCTTTAGTGATGGACTTGGCAACTCTAACACCTAGGGATTTTAGGAATAGGTTCATTTTGACCTTCCAAATGGGGAAGTTCAACCCATCAAATTTGGGTGGGGACTTGATGCTAGAAAAGTCAACAGATGCCATGAATGCAACTATAATGCACAACAAATAATAAATGCAACAAATAGATATAGCCAATAATGAGGATCTCCCTAAGGTGGTTAAACCAAATGCTAGGGTTAGGCTCTGATACCAATTGAAATCACCTAGAGGGGGGGTGAATAGGTGATGGCTATACTAAGTGGCAAATAATGCGGATTTAAAAAAAAAATTAACAATAAACAACAACAATATTAAACTTGCAAGGAAGTAAACAAATAATAGTGCAAGTAAAGGAGAGAGAGTTTAGAGATAAGTGGACAATCAAACACGAGAATATGTTTCGAGGTTCGAGCCACTGCTCTACGTCCCCGCCTTCAACACGATGAAGGATTTCTACTATGCTTGATCCCACCGGATCGTCAATACGAGTTCTCACTATAACTCTTTGGACATACTTGTCCTCTCTCACGGTGCCGCAACACCAACTAGGAGCTCACTGGCTCGCTTGAGGCCGCAACCTCTACAACTTCTCAATATGAAGAAAAACGGTGATCAACACTTGATCACAAACAATGGCTCACTTGCACAACCCTACAACCAAGATGAGGAGATGAAACTTTTGGGATTGTGTAGTGCACAAATCTAGAAGAGAAGTAGAGGAAGGCTTCAAGTTAAAAGGATTGAAAATTTGGCTCAATGAAAACTTTTTGCTAAAAGGCTAAACTTTTGAAAACTTTTGATCTTAATCTTAATCTTGTAAATCTTGTATTTTAGTTGTAGAGCACTCCCTCTATTTATAGGGGATGAAAACTGGGTTAAAAAGACCAAGAGATTCGTTGGGGGAGATCCAACAAAAATCAAATCAGAAAATAGTCGTTACAGCCTAGTCAGCAGAGTTTTCTGCTGCCGGTCGACCGCCAACGGTCGGAAATCTGACCGTTGGGAAAGCGGTCGACTGGACGGTGGACCGTGAAACCCAAACAGAGAGTTATACTCTCTGTCGGTCGACCGTGACGGTCGACCGGGAAAAACAGAGAGCACTGCTCTTGCTCCCGGTCGACCGGTCGATCGACCGATGTGCACACATGCACAGTGGTGCATGTCCGGTCGACCGACATAGCAGTTCAGCTCTGCCAGCGGTCGACCGTTCGGTCGACCGACTAGGCCAAAAACAGATTTTTGAAAGGGCTTTTTGAAGATAAAAATTTTGATAAAAATTCTTTAGACTGGTATGTACAAAATAGAGTTCTAGGGCTTATAAAGACCAGGGTGTGATCATAAATCAACACCAAAAAGATTTGAACTTTATTTTGATAAAAAATTCTTTTTCTAAACATAAACGGTTTTTCCAAAAACTTGTTTTTCCAAAAACGAATTTTCAAAACTTTGTTTTTCCGAAACTTGATAAGAAATCTTGTAATAAAATTTTGTTTGTAAGCATGAAGCAATATCAAATGTGTGTGTGACAATCCCAAAGTTATCAACCTCTATCATTTCGGTTTTGACAAAATAGACTATAAATCCTAACTAAATGGAAATTGTAAAAATACAAATTTTGCATAGTCTTCTCAAGTTGTTTGATTGATCCTTGAGCTCTTCTAGTGTGCTAGGCTCTGGGATCTAAATCATCGCGACTTCCAAATGTGAGTCTTGTGTAGGAGTCGTCAATTAACCCATGTTTTTACCTGAAACTCATTTAAAATAATCTTGTTAATTCCTAACTTCATATGGTTTGTAATAATCAAAACTTAGGGCTAATGGCCTTTGGGCCAACAGTTGAGTCATTTAATTAAGTTTTAACGGAAGGGGGTTCCATGGGTAGATTGAAATCTCATTTATTTTATGTTTCGTCTTAAATAACACTCCTATAATGATTAAAGTCTTAACTTCAAACCTTAGGTTAGTTACTCACTGAGCTGTCGAGCTTATTCCGTTTAATTATATATATATATATATATATATATATATATATATATATATATAATATATATATATATATATATATTTCAGTTTTAGACAAAGGCAAGGGATCAACATAGACGCTGGAGAGCTCAGTGTTGGGGGTGAATGACATTTTATGAATTGCTTGCACTAGTCTACTTAATCCATATTTTTCTTATTTTTTTGAAACCCAACTTATCATGTGTATATGTATAGAACTCATTATATGTAATTTGTACTTAGTGATATTTTCGGGAACATGGATATTTTGTAATATTTTGGATAAAGACTATTTGTTCCATCTTGGAAATAAGAGAATAGAACTTAATTTTGTGAGTATCGTGATATATTTAATTATGTTGTATTAAGTCATACTCATATTTTTTGGGGAAGTGTTGTCGAATTTTTTAAGAAATTAAGGCGATTACTAATAAGTTAGAAGTGATTAGATTAATCTGGTAATTAAATCTGGGACCGTTACAGTTGGTATCAGAGCCCAGGTTTAGGCATAAGGATAGTCTAGATAGGTGTAGTGAGCTAGGATTGATGTGTAATTATGTGTAACTTGTTTTGTGATTGCGTGGTTGATACAGGTAGTCTAAGGGAGGCAGTGGGTTCTTACGCATATGATTAATTCTGAAATGTAGGATATTTTACCGTTCTCTTACGTTTGAATTTGGGTACCCGCATACTCTGATTCAAATGAATTTTGCTAAGGGTGCAGGCTCTTTGCATGGATCACCAGTGGTATGGGACAATGAAATATGAGAGTGACTAACATATCAGGCAACTCAGAGTTAATTCAAAACATAAGAATATCAGAATCCAATAATAAACCTTGTAAGACAGAAACAGGAAGGATTGAGTATAATGAAAAAACTTCAGATTTGATGATTTCCTAGCTGCTCACTTGCTTTTGAGGTTTTGATATATATGAGCTTGATATGATTCCTTTACATCTGCAGATGGGGGATTTAGATATGCCAGAATTATCACATGATAATTCATGTCTTGAGAGTTCGAGTTGGATAGCAGACACCATGGATTAGGACTATGAGTCGGATGAAACTAATTCAGAAATGATATCTGCTAACCTCATGGATAGTGATGATACAACAGGTTTGATGGGACAGGAGCATATGGATGTGATGAGTGACACCGAGTGCGTCATACGAGACCTACCAATGAACGAGACCTCTGCATATACAGTCAATGATGAGGTTGAGTCCCAATGGAAGTTTTTCTTTTGAGGTATTTGGTGGGATTCTAGCTAGGTTCAAAACTTGAGACTTATATGATAACCATGATGGCTAGAGATGCGATGATGAACCCACGATGGAAAGTGAGGATCCGGAGGAAGGCAGTAAGGATGCAAGTTCTGACGATCCTAGTATAGCTCCTTGGAGGGAAATAAGATGGATAATATTTTGGAGAGAAGATATCACGGGCTCATATTTTTTTTAAAAGCTTTTTGGAATAAATAGATTTTGTATATTTTGTATAAAATGTCATATGAATGGCGTATCCTGTTACTATCGTCCTTTTTGTACATTTTGTGTGTAACATGAAAATGTGCTTAAACTGTGTATCCGGTTCTATAAGGGAAAAAAACTTTGTGTTAGAATAGAAGTAATATTTAATATGACTTTCTTGCTAACGCCTTATATCTTTATGAACAGTGTTGATAAGTAGAACTGGTTAGCTCAGCTTATAGCATAGGGATAACAACCCACATAAAGCTTTAGAGCAATTTCAGAAATTGAACTCACCAGCTTTTAAGGGAGAATCTACTCCAATTCAAGCAGAATGATGGATTCACCAAATTGAAAAGCTATTAGGTGTAATGGAATGTGCGAAAAGCCAGAAAGTGACCTTTACAACCTTTATGCTTCAAGAGGAGGCGGAACATTAGTGGGAGATAGTCAAAAATGATTCAGTGGAGGAAAACACTTTGGACCTTTTCATCAAAACGTTCAATGAGAAGTATATCACAGGAGTAATAAGAGACAAACTTGCATTAGAATTCCAGAAACTGAAACAAGGATTAATGATAGTGAATCAATATTATGTATAATTTACCCAATTATCGAGGTATGCCGAAAAATTGGTGGCTGAAGAGGAAGAAAGGACAAAGAGATCGGTGAGGGGTTTTAGGCCGAATATTAGGAGCTAACTTGTTCCATTTTAATTATAAGTTTATAGCCAGGCAGTGTAGAAGGCCCTGAATTCTACACCCTGAAAATTGAAAGGGATACGCAAGAAAGCATGGATACAAGATCCAAGGAACTACATTCCGTCAAGCGTTCCTGATATCCTAATATACCAAAATTTAGAGCATCCCACTTTAGGCTCGGCAGAGGTACTGGTTCTTCAACAATACTAGCCCAAAGAACCATAATAGGCTCATAGCCCAGAGGTGTAAGGTTCTCTTAGGGATCACCACCAACATCTTTTCCGCGTTCCAGTTTTGTAGAAAGTATGTAATGTCAAAGGTGCAACCGCAATCATACAGTAATTGTGTCATAAGCAAACAATGCTTCACCTGCGGCAAACTAGGCCATTTGAGAAAGGATTGCACTACTTTAAATGGTCACCCAGGTGCAGGTAGGGGAACAGGCAGGCAGATTCCAGGCATCGTCCTGACAGTGGGACCAACATTGCTCTTCGGTGATCTTCTAGCACAACTCGACCAGCAATGACTCAGGCTTCAGTACAACAACTCAGAGCCCAAGGAAGAATGAATGTTTTGACCCAACAGGAGGCCTGAGCATCAAATGCAGTAGTTGAAGGTACTATTTGTTTAGCCGAAAATATTGCTCAGGTATTATTTGACCACCCTTGTGCTACACATTCCTTTATTTCTTCGTTATTTACAACAAATTTAAAAAGAATCTGAACCTATGAATTTTCAACTAGTGGTGTCAACCATTGTAGATGATGAATTGATCATTAATACGTACTATAAAGGATGTGAAATCATTTTAGGAAAAATGAAAACACAGGTAGATCTGATAAAACAAGGAGAGATGGAATATGACCTCATCTTAGGAATAGATTGGTTGTCAACCTATCATGCACATGTAGACTGTCATCAGAAAAAGATAACCTTTAAGTTGAAAGGAGCCCCAGAATATGTGTATGAAGGGATGGAGAATAAAATAAGTATCCCAGTAATTTCAGCTTTTAAGCCCACTAACTTATTGAGGCATGGGTATCAAGGATTTTTGGCAACCGCAATAGATAAGTAAAATGATGAGGCAAAAATTGAAAAATATAGTGGTTTAAGGGAATATCCCTGTGTGTTCCCGGAAGATCTACCAGGCTTACCCCTAGATAGAGAAGTAAAATTCTCAATTGATCTAGTACTCGAGACAAGTCTTGTATCGAAGGCTTCTTATAGAATGACATCAACAGAGATGAAAGAATTGAAACATCAACTACAAGAGTTATTAAATCTTTGATTTATTCGACCGAGTGTATCACCCTGGGGTGCCCTCGTACTATTTGTAAAGGAAAAAAGATGGAAGCATGAGGCTATGTATAGATTACCGAGAACTGAACGAGGTCACTATTAAAAAATCGATATCCACTCCCAAGGATTAATGATTTTTTTTGACCAACTTTAAGGTGCCAGTGTATTTTTCAAGATAGATTTAAGATCAGAATATCATAAATTAAGGATTAAACCAGAAGATGTACCTAATACGGCCTTTAGAATCAGATATGGGCATTATGAATTTCTAGTAATGTCGTTTGGACTGACCAACGCCTCAGCGGCACTTATGGATCTGATGAATAGAATATTTTAACCATATCTAGATCAATTCGTGATGGTGTTTATTGATAAAATATTAATTTACTCAAAGAACAGAGCGGAACATAAGAGGCATTTGAGAATAGTATTACAACTATTAAGGGAGAAACAACTTTAAGTAAAATTCAAGAAGTATGAGTTTTGGCTAGAAAAAGTTGGATTTCTTGATTATATTATAACTAAAGAAGGGATATTGGTGGATCCTGCAAAGATATAAGCAATTAATGATTGACGTCGACCCACCAATGTCACAAAAGTACAGAGCTTCTTAGGGTTGGCAGGATATTATCGGAGATTTGTAGAAGAATTTTTCAGAATAGCAGTACCATTATCGCAGTTGACTAAGAAAGCTCTCAAATTTCATTGGGGAGAAGGTTAGGAGAAAAGTTTTCAAGAATTGAAGGATAAATTAACCTCGGCCCTGATCCTAATCATGCCCTCCGAGACTAAAGGGTATGTTATACACAGTGATGCAACAAAATCGGGACTAGGGTGTGTACTGATGCAGCACGGTAAAGTAATAACGTATGCATTCGGGCAGCTTAGGAACTATGAGAAGAATTATTCGAGCATGATCTAGAGCTGGGTGCAGATTTGCTTTGAAGATATGGCGATATTATCTATATGGTATATCTTTGAGATATATACAGACTATAAGAGCATAAAATACATATTTACCCAAAAAGAATTGAATATGCGTCAAAGAAGATGGTTAGAGCTAATGAAAGACTGTGATTTGACCATTCACTATCATCCTGGGAAAGCCACTATGGTGACAGATGCTCTAAGTAGAAAGTCCGAATGGTCCTTAGCTACATTATTAACCCAGTAAGCTAGTTTATTGAAAGAAATAGAGAGGAGGCAAATAGAAGTCAAAATACAAGAACCCATAATGTTGATCAGTCAGATAAATCAAGTCTGAAAAAACACTAGAGGGGGGGGGGGTGAATAGGTGTGAATGCTAATCTAATGATCTTTTTAAACTTAATTAAATGAGTGATGCAACGATCTCTCAAAACACGACTAAGAGCCGAATACCCCTTGCGAGGTTCTGAACTCCTTCCTCCCAATTCCCCTAGATATGGGTTAGAGGTGCGCAATGCAAACCGTGTTGTATGAGATATGATCGAACAAGTAAAGGATGAAATGCTATGATGAAATACACACAAAGCAATATAGCAAGTAAAGTGAACAAGACAAGATTGCACAAGTAAAGGATTAGTCTCAAGCAAATAATTCAAGACAATATAAAGCAAGAGAAATTGTAAGCAAGAATAACGCAAAGGCAATCGCAAACAAGATGATTTGTTTCGAGGTTCGAGCACACTTGCTCTAGTCCCCGCCTTCACCTCCGTGAAGGGTTTCCACTATCCACCGAGGATGCCTTTACAATTTGGTCTACCGAAGACCGAGCACCGAGCTCCACCGAGTACAAAGGACCTCTACCGAAGAGGTTGCTCCACAAAGAAAGGATTACAAGAACCAAGTGATCACAACAAGATCACTACACTTTTCTCAAACTCTTTTACAAACACTTTAACTTCAATTACAACTTCACTATAGAATGAGTATAGGATTTTTGGCTCTATGAAGTGTGGTGAGAAAAACTTCAGTTGTAGAGTGATATTAGTAATCAAACACAACTGAAAAACAAGCTCAAAAAGAATTGGAATGAAAGTTTTAAACTCTTTCTTTTCTCTTTTGAAAACAATGTAAACTTGAGGATTTTTCTAAGTGAAATGCAAAAGAGAGATTCTCCTCTATTTATAGGGTTGAAAATAAGTTAAAAACAATTTCTTTACACCTAATTCAACCTGCAAAAGCTCCCCAACAACTCTCCAAAAATCTGTTAAAGCAGAAAAAGAAACAGATTTTTCAGAACTGCCCAAAGAGGAAAGAGCCGTTGCCTTGTTGCAGGCTTGGCGGTCGACCGGTCCGGTCGACCGCCAGCCCTGCTGGAAAGAGCCGTTGGCTCTCGGTCGACCGGTCCGGTCGACCGACCCAAAAGGAGGAAACACAGTTTCCTTCTTCCGGTCGACCGGTCCGGTCGATCGAAATATCCCGAGAGCAGAATGCTCTTAGTCGGTCGACAGGTCCGGTCGACCGACAGACATGCACAAACAGTGCATGTCCAGACACAACGCCGGTCGACCGGGCCGGTCGACCGATGTTGCCTGAAACTGAAAAACTGGACTGGTTTTGAAGGAGGAAAAATTTTGAGAAGTGTTTTAAAATACATATAGTTAAGTATTATGCAGAAAATAGTTTATACACATGTTTTAAACAAGATTTTCAAGATATAAAGCTTTGGTACATGTATATATAAACTAAGGCATAAAACTTGGAATTAACCGTTTCAAAACATAGGAAATATATGAAACAAGTGTGAGTGCAAATCCTAGAGCCAAATTTCCTATATTCAAACTTTAACATTCTAAACTTACAAATTTCTAAAAGACTTCAAAGCTATGCTTCAAGAAGGGCTATCTTCACTTGATCTTCAATTTGCATCTTGAGCCCAATTGGAGTTGACTTGAGTCCAAAACCTTGTATTTGTGAGAGAAGACTTCTAGTATGAATAGAAATATGAAAACACACTTAAACAAACAAATGTTATTAGTACAAATAACTAATATGTTTTGTAATCATCAAAATACACTAATCATGGGTGATTGTAACCTTGGGCCAACAAAGTCAACATCAAATTTGAGTGTAATCATCAAAATACACTTGTTTCATCCAAAGAACTTGTGCACAACAAGCTCCGGCCGCAACATACTCCGCCTCGGCGGTTGATAGGGCTACCGAATTTTGCTTTTGGAAGACCAAGATACAAGACAATTACCTAAGAATTGACATGTTCCACTTGTGCTCTTCCTATCTACCCTACAACCCGCATAGTCGGCATCCGAAAAACTCTTCATTTCAAATAATTCGGTTTTAGGATACCACAAACCCATTTCAATAGTGCCCTTAAGGTATCTAATTATGCGTTTAACCGCAATTATGTGAGATTCTTTAGGACAAGATTGAAAACGTGCACAAAGACAAACGGAAAACATAATATCCGGCCTACTAGCCGTCAAATAAAGCAAA